>CM042013.1:114373577-114423577 GCA_023525715.1 Cichorium intybus | reverse complement strand
AATAAAACTCTCGAACCAACAACCTTGTAAACCCTAGAAAACATTCCCCAACCATCTTGGAACTAAATCGGAAGGCTAGAACTCGACGGATTGAAGTAATCTTCGATATCTTGGTTCTCGAAGGTAAGATTTACCGTTCTAGGTCAATTAAGTGGTTGATTTGGTTGAATTGGGTTGGTTTCGAGTGGTTTTGGTAAACCACCTGTGCATAGTCGAAAAATTGTGCATATAGCACTTGTTTGGTCGTTTGTGTGAAATGTCCCTTCAGGTGAACGTGACCTTGCTAAGGGTAAGGATAAAGTCCATGACTAAGAACATAGGACTTGTAGATGGCGTTAGTAGCAGCCTGGCTTGGAAGGAGTTGTTTATGTTTTGTATTCCTTGATACACTTGTACCCTTTTTGTATGTTTAAAACTATGTTTAAAACTGAAAAATTTTGGGTGTATTTGTTTTAAAAAGCCGGGTGTTACACAATTCCCCCTAATTACGTCATTATTGATCATGAATCTATCAATTAGTTTTCTTCATGCGATTATTTCTCCTTCATAGCAGCAATCTTCGATCATAAATCACAACGTCCAACCACAAATGTTTATCAAAGTTGTTTGTCGATCAGGAAATTTTCAGAAATCTATGAAGTAATCGATGTTGAAGAATGGATTTTGAAGAATGGATTTTGAATAATTGATGCAGAAAAATTGTTGTTGATAACCAGGTTCCGTTTTGGTTTCCTTATGTGTCGCGGAGGTTGAAGATAAGAATTGCATGAAGTATTTCTTCTTTGACTTTTACTTCAACGTTTGTAATTTATCATGTTTGTATTAATCAGTTTCATAGCAACTATTTCTTCCTTTACTTATTGTAAGACCCTAATCCCGAAAGTCAAGTTTCGAGTTTTAAAGAGTTAAAGTGTAAAGCCCGGGACTAAGTATCGAGAGGACGACATTTAATTAGAAAACAAAAACAAGAAATTGGGAAAAAAAGGGATTAGCGCCGCTAATCCTATGATTAGCGACGCTAATATGGGGAAAACGCGGATCAGTCGCGGACAGTCTGGAAAAGATGCAGGGTTTTGGACATACTCGAAGTTAGCGACGCTAACATTCAAGTTAGCGACGTTAGGTCCTGACTTGACACAATCGTTATCATGAGAGCAATTCAAAACGAAGTTTAATGAAGAATATTGCTCCGAGGTGGCTATAAAAAGATTAGAAGAGGAATTTATGCATTTGGAACAAGGGCCTCACTTGGTACAAGAGTATACTATGAGTTTTCTAGAGAAGGCCAGATTTGCAGAACATCAAATAAACACTGAGAAGAGAAAGATTGACAAATATGTGTGGGGATTAAAGACCCGAATTTGAGAAATAGTACATCCACTTCAATCTTCTTCTTTCTGGCAGGTGGTAGATAGAGCCACAGAAAGAGAAACGGAACTTCAAAGACAAGAGGATGAAAAGAAAGTAAATGAAACGAAAAGAAAGGCGGAAGAACAATCGTGGACGCCTCAGAAGAAGTCGCAACAATCTGGGTCTAACTTTACGGTAAAGGCCAAAAAGAAGAAGCAAAGTAGTGTGAGAAGTGCAGGAAAAAGCACTCAGGAGGAATTGAATTGGGTCCAGGAATCTAAGAAATAGTGAGAATTCTTGATTGGGAAGCGTAGGTAGAACTTGTGGAAGGACCACATTTCTGATCCCTATTTGCATTTTAGTGGGTTGGTCTGGTTAGAGCTCGGGGAGTGTCTTGAGTTCTTTGTTTGGTTGCCTGGGAACCAAGCTTTCTGCTCAGGTTCAATGTGACTCTAAGGCATTTCGAGTTGATACTCCATCGTCGGGTTGTCGGAATTGTGGAAAACAGGGGCACATCGCTCGAGACTGTCGGGCGGAATGAAGATGTTTCCAGTGTGGGGCTACAGATCACATTCGTCCAAACTGTCCCCAGGTTAAATCTAGAGCATCTAGTGATAAACCCAGAGAGGAGCGGGGAGGAAAGAAAGAAGAGGTGAAGTGTCGGGGAGGACCAGTGGCATCACGAGCATTCTAGATGACTGTGGAAGAGGCTCGTAAAAGACTGACGTAGTTTCAGGTATATTCACTTAAAATTCAATTCCTGTATATGTAATACTTGATCCTGGAGCTACGCATTGTTTTGTATCGACATCTTTAATGCCTCGTTTGAATATTCCCCTAACTCGTATGGATGAACGTTTGGAAGTAGCTATAGCTGATGGTAGATATGTTTGGGTTTCTGAACATATTGAAGGTTGTCAGCTTAAGATCTACGAGACCATTTTCCCTATAGATCTGAAGTCGATGACTACCAAGGAGTTTGGAGTAATTGTGGGTATGGATTGGTTAGCAATGAATTATGCCAACATGGTTGTAGAAACAAAAATATTACGGTTTTAACACCAGATAGGACATGGATTAAAATCCAAGGCGAACGACCGCTATTGAGAATGCCTGTTATTTCCTTTGCTTAAGCTCGGAGTAATTTTAGTAAATGAGGGATGTCTTATTTGGCATATGTGGCCTTGGCTAAACCGAGTCAAGTGGGAAAAGAAAGTGTAAAAATTGTAAATGACTTTCCGGATGTTTTTCCTGAAGAACTTCCCGGATTACCGCCAGATCGACAAATCGAATTTACAATCGAATTGGTTCCGGGAGCCGCACCTGTTGCTCGGGCTCCTTATCGATTAGCGCCTTCAGAAATGGAAGAATTGAGAAAACAATTAGAAGTACTTCTGGATCGGGGTTTCATTAAACCGAGTTCGTCACCGTGGGGAGCGTCTATTTTGTTTGATAAGAAGAAAGACGGGTTGATGCGTATGTGCATAGACTACTGGGGACTGAACAAGATCACGGCGAAGAACAAATACCCGTTACCGAGAATCGATGATTTGTTTGATCAACTTCAGGGGGCGTCGTATTTTTCTAAAATTGATTTGAGATCAGGGTATCACCAGTTGAAAATTCGAGAATCTGATATTCCGAAGACTGCATTTCGTACTCACTATGGCCATTATGAGTTTTTGGTTATGCCTTTTGGGTTAACCAATGCTCCGGCAGCATTGTGTTCATAGAAGATATTTTGGTGTATTCTCGAAGCCACGTTGAGCACGATGTTCATTTGCGCTAAATATTGGAGTTACTTTGTCAGGAAAAGTTGTACACGAAATTTTCCAAGTGTGAATTCTGGCTAAGAGAAGTACAATTTCTTGGGCACGTTATCAATAGTGAAGGTGTTAAAGTTTATCCAACGAAGATTGAAGTCGTGATGAAATGGGAACCGCCTCGAAGTCCGACTGAAATACGTAGTTTTCTTGGATTGGCGGGTTACTATAGAAGATTTGTAGAAAATTTCTCCTCGATTGCTGCCTCGTTGACCAAATTGACCAAGAAGGGTGAAAAGTTTGAATGGGCGGAAAGACAACAAGCAGCCTTTCAGAAACTGAAGCAAGCCCTATGTGAAGCCCTGGTGTTAGCTTTACCGCAAGGTGGAGAAGACTATGTGGTTTATAGTGATGCTTCAAGGGTGGGCCTTGGGTGTGTGTTGATGCAGAAAGGCCGAGTAATCACTTATGCATCCCGTTAATTAAAAGAGGCCGGGAAGACATACTCGATACATGATCTTGGATTGGCTGTTGTGATCTTGGCATTGAAGCTTTGGGGACATTACTTATATGGTGTGAAATTCTTTGTGCATACGGATCATAAAAGCTTGAAGTACTTATTTGATAAAAAAGAACTAAACATGAGGCAGCAAAAATGGATGGATTTACTCAAAGATTACGATTGGGAAATTTTGTATCATCCCGACAAGGCGAATGTGGTTGCAGATGCCTTGAGTCGAAAAGAATATCCTTTGAAAGTTACATCCGCGTGTATGGGTGTGGCGAGCCGACTACCCGAACTGATTCGCGTGCCACAAGAAGAAGCGTGCAAGCCTGAAAATGTGAAAGTGAGCGAATGGTGGGATATTTGAAACATCTTGTTGAAAACTCTCAGCGGTTAAAAACCTTTAGAGGTCGTGTGTGGGTGCCCAAGCAAGGTGAGGCGCGGAGTTTGCTCGTAGAAGATGCACACTGTACTCGGTATGCAGTACACCCGGGAAGTACCAAGATGTATCGAACGCTGAAACCTCTGTATTGGTGGCCAGGAATGAAGAGAGACATTGGAAGATACGTAGAAAAGTGTGTGACTTGTTTGCAAGTGAAGTCGAACCATCAGAAGCAGTATGGAGAGATCCAACCATTGCCAATTCCAATGAAGAAATGAGACGATATCACAATGGATTTTGTAACAAAACTTCCTCGAACACTGCGTGGGCATGATACTGTATGGGTAGTGGTTGATCGATTGACGAAATCGGCGCAATTCATACCGATTAGTGAAAACTTTAAGATCGAAAAGTTAACGAAAATTTACATTGATGAGGTAATTTGTCAACATGGATTACCGTCGTCAATTGTGTCGGATCGAGATAGCAGATTTACTTCCAGATTTTGGCAGAGTCTCCAAGAGCAAATGGGTTCGAAAGTATTGATGAGTACCGCGTATCATCTACAGACTGATGGATAAAGTGAGAGAACTATTCAGACTTTAGAAGATATGCTTCGAACTTGCGTAATAGACTTTGGTGGGAGTTGGGAAGATCACCTACCCTTGGTAGAATTTGCATACAACAACAGCTTTCATTCCAGCATTCAGATGGCCCCGTATGAAGCATTGTATGGAGTACCGTGTCGTACTCCGACTTGCTGGACTGAAGTACGGGAAAATCCGTTGGCTGGACCCGAGATCATAGCCCAGACCGAAGAGAAGATTAGACAAATTCGAGAAAATTTGAAAATTTCCCAGAACCGCCAAAAACAGTATGCTGATAAACGGGTAAAACCGTTGGAATTCCGAGTGGGAGAAATGGTAATGCTTAAAGTATCCCTTTGGAAAGGTTTAATTTGTTTCGGGAAGAAAGGAAAATTGAGCCCTCGTTTTATCGGACAATTATGGATATCCCAAAGAGTAGGAGCTGTGGCGTATCGATTAGAGTTACTGGAAGAGCTTCAAGGTATCCACAATGTTTTCCATGTGTCCCACTTGCGGAAAACATTGTTTGATGAGTCCCAACGAATACCTCTTGCTGAAATTGAAGTAGACGAAAAACTAAGATACCCTGAACAACCCGAGAAAGTGTTAGACCAGAAAGTGAGACAGTTGCGGAACAATAAGATTAGTATGGTTAATCTGCTTTGGCGACACCATAGAGGTTCGGATATGACGTGGGAAGTCGAAGATGAAATGAGGGAGAAATACCCCCAACTCTTTGCATGATTCCGAGGACGGAATCTTTTGAAGGGGGGAAGAATTTGTAACACCACATTACTTTCGGTAAGTATTTCTATGTTAATCATAGTGTAATTATGATTTAATATGATGTTATAAGTGTTTGGATGCTTAGAACACCTTTTGGGTAGAGTTTTTGCACGAAAAACGCCAAAAATGGGTTACACGAGTCGTGTTGGACAACCCGGGTCATGTAAAATGGCTTAAAATACCATCCGAGACTATCTTAGACTAACACGGGTCATGTTGGACAACCTGGGTCGTATTACAGTCGACAAAAACAGGCAGTAGCATCACACGGGTCGTGCAGCCATAGATAGAGGCGCTATCTATGGAAATAGAGGCGCTATTTTCACAGACAACATTTTTTAAGTGCGATTTCTGCTCATTTTGGGGATAAAACTCTCGAACCAAAAACCTTGTAAACCCTAGAAAACATTCCCCAATCATCTTGGAACTAAATCGGAAGGCTAGAACTCGACGGATTGAAGTAATCTTCGATATCTCGGTTCTCGAAGGTAAGATTTACCGTTCTAGTTCAATTGAGTGGTTGATTTGGTTGAATTGGGTTGGTTTCGAGTGGTTTTGGTAAACCACCTATGGATAGTCGAAAAATTGTGCATATACACTTGTTTGGTCATTTGAAACGTTTCTAATCCCGAACCCTAACTGTTGTGAGCAAGCTTTATGCTTGAATGGTGGAAATACATGGTATTCACCTTCACTTGGTATGTATATGGTTATGTAGGTGCTGGAAAGCGTTGAAGGATCGCTGGTATCTACCGTTGGTGTTAGCTAGGTCTATATAGAACTTCAAACCAGGTGAGTAATCTGTACTATATTTAGTATGATACGCATTAGTTGAACTCTTACAACTTGAAGTAATTTTCGATGTTGAAGTTAGTATTCTAGAAGTGGATTGATTACCCAAATTATATGGTAAAAACCTATGGGGTTATAACGCCCTTTGTGGCTAGGAGATTGGATTTGATATCCAAATGTTAACGACCTTTGTGGCTAGGAGATTAGATTCGATATCCAAATATTAACGGCCTCCGTGGCTAGGAGATTGGATTTCATATCCAAATAATAACGGCCTTTGTGGCTAGGAGATTGGATTTGATATCCAAATGATAAACAAACAGGGGTTTACATTGTATTGATATTTGAACTGTTTATCTTCTTTTATACATGTTAAACTGTTCATATGATTACTCATTGAGCTTTATGGCTCACAGTGTTTGTGTGAAATATCCCTGCAGGTGAACGTGACCCTACTAAGGGTAAGGATAAAGTCCATGACTAAGAACATAGGACTTGTAGATGGCGTCAGTAGCAACCCGGCTTGGAAGGAGTTGTTTATGTTTTGTACTCCTTGATACACTTGTACCCTTTTTGTATAAACGTATACACCTAACTATATGGTTTTGTATGTTTAAAAGTGAAAATTTTTGGGTGTATTTGTTTTAAAAAGCTGGGTGTTACACAATTCCCCCCAATTACGTCATTATTGATCATGAATCTATCAATTAGTTTTCTTCATGCGATTATTTCTCCTTCATATTAGCAATCTTCGATCATAAATCACAACATCCAACCACAAATGTTTATCAAAGTTGTTTGTCGATTAGGAAATTTTCAGAAATCTATGAAGTAATCGATGTTGAAGAATGGATTTTGAATAATCGATTTTGAATAATTGATGCAGAAAAATTCTTGTTGATAACCAGGTTCCGTTTTGGTTTCCTTATGTGTCGCGGAGGTTGAAGATAAGAATTGCATGAAGTATTTCTTCTTTGACTTTTACTTCAACATTTGTAATTTATCATGTTTGTATTAATCAATTTCATAGCAACTATTTCTTCCTTCACTTATTGTAAGACCCTAATCCCGAAAGTCAAGTTCTGAGTTTTAAAGAGTTAAAGTGTAAAGCCCAGGACCAGGTATCGAGAGGACGACATTTCATTAGAAAACAAAAAGGAGAAATTGGGAAAAAAGGGATTAGTGCCGCTAATCCTATGATTAGCGACGCTAATCTGGGGAAAACGCGAATCAGTCGCGGACAGTCTGGAAAAGATGCAAGGTTTTGGACATACTCGAAGTTAGCGACACTAACATTCAGGTTAGCGCCGCTAATGTTGTCTGAGCAGGATAAAATCATATTACGTGGTTCAAAGTCATTTTTAAGTTTATAACTCATTTGGGGTCCGTGTTTCTTCAGTTCTAACCCCTGGGAATAGCTTAGAACTCTCTCTAGCTTTCTCTTGTGTTCTTGGTTCATACTATGAAGTTTTGAATGATGTTTGGAAGAGAAGAAGGAGCAAGAGTACTAGGAAGGTGGCTTGGTGAAGGAAATCAGATTTGCTCCTTGTTTTGGGACTCTTGTAAGTGTTCTAACATCTGTTTTCTTGAGATTCTTGCTATAATGAAGTCATGAGGCTCTTGATGAGCTCTTTGAGACAATGATAGCTCCATTCTTGGATTGAGGTGGGATTTAGGAACTAAAGGATGAGTTCTTCTTCCTTTTGCTTCTAAATCCTTGAGAAAAACCTTAGCCTAGTCCTAATGTGGTGTTGGATGAAGCTTAAGTTTGTTAATCTTCATTTTGGATCTATATTTGTTACCATGAGCTTGTTTGGCTTGGATTGGTGGATAGAATCCACGGTTTTATAAGTTAATGGACTGTTTGTGACAACCCCTGAAAGTTGTGGCTTCTGTCTTAATGGATTAAGCAGTTAATGGAGATGTGGGCTGAATAGAATGATTAGCGGTGCTAATCCTAAAGGATTAGCGGCGCTAATCCTAAAGGATTAGCGGCGCTAATCCAGAGGATTAGCAGCGCTACTCTGGTTGTTGACTTTGTTGACTTTGACCGTTGACTTTTTGACCTGTTTGACTTTAGGTCAAACTTGAGGGTTTTGGATTCCGGTCTTATAGTTTTATCATGTTCGGGATTTAGGAAGGTCTAAGTGGGGTTTATCCTTGTTAGGAAGTGCGTATTGTTGGGATCTTAGGGCACAGGCGTGGGGTGCTGTCTAACTTAAGGTCGCGAATCAGGTGAGTCTTCTCACTGTACTATGGGTGATATTGCATCGTAGGTCACCTTATTACTTTGTGTAATAACATGTTGTATGTGTCTTACGTGTTTGCCGACGAAAGTCGATGACTATGGTTACCAGTGGATTGGGGAAAGCCCAAGAGTCACACAATGATTACCGGCTGATTGGGGTAAGCCCAAGAGCCAAGACGGATCGGGGCAAGCCCGAGAGCCAACGATGGTTTGTTAAACAATGATGGTGTTTATGTGATGGATCGTGTGGTATTTTTGGGGAACTCACTAAGCTTTGTGCTTACCCTTTTACCCTAACTGTTTTCAGGAACTTGCTGGCTTGAGCTTGGAGCACGGCGCGACTGTACCGCATTTGAGGATTTCAATGATTAAGTCTTCCGCTAGATAATGGTTGTAAATGTTTTTGGTAAATACGTTTTCATATGTTTAAAATACTAAGTTTAATTTGAAGGATTTTATGTGGCAACTGTTTTATCGTAATTAAGTTGATTTTAAAAATGAAAAATTTATTACGAAATTTAGGACGTTACACTTTTACTTCAAGCTTTAAACATTTGGATTTTATGTTTAGATTTAAGAAAATGAATCATAGTATGAATGAGGGAAAAACGTAATCATATTTTGTTTAAATGTAGCAAGTTTGGTTATGCACACTAAAGAAGGTTTCCAAAACACACTCTAAACTTTGGGATGGGGTTACATATTTTTAGAAGAGGTTTGCGTATACATTTTCTCAGCTTAATTTGAGTCACACTATGCTTCTAATAAGTTTTTGGGGCAATACCTTAAAGGCTGCTTCTAGAGTCCTGAACCTTCTACCAACAAAGAAGGTTTCCAAGACATAAAGAAGGTTTCCAAGACACACTCTAAACTTTGGGATGTGGTTACACCCTCATTAGGACATCTGAAAGTCTGGGGTTGTGAGACTTCTGTTTATCATGAAGCCCTTGAAAACTGGAACCCAGATTAGAAAGATGTTATTTTGTTGGATAACCTACTATATCATTTGGATATTTGTTTTACAACCTTTCAGAGAACAAAGTCTTTATTGCTGAAAAAGCAGTCTTCCATGAAATGGAGCTGATATACAAAGAAACCAGTAGAAACCAGATTAATCTTGAATAGATTCAAGAATCAACTAACAGGGAACTTGATATTGGCACTAGTACTCAACTAGAGGTTAAAGAACCTGTTGAGCCTCTACAAGAGCTTGCTGAGGAATTTGACAAAATTCCACCACCTGTCCGTAGGTCTAATATAGTACGTCATGCACCCGATTTTTATGGTTTACATATAATTGAGGGTGATGAGTTAGTATTGGACCAACACGAGCCTACTAGTTATTAGGAGGCCATATCAGGCATAGAGTCTGACAAATGGAAGGAGGCGAGAGAAAGCAAGATGAAATCCATGTATGATAACCAAGTATGGAACTTATTTGATCAAGCACCCAACCTTAGACCAGTTGGATGCAAATGGTTCTTCAATAAGATAGTTGACATGGAGGGTATGATACACATGGATAAAGCACAACTGGTTGCAAAAGGTTATACTTAAGCTTAAGGAACTAATTATGATGGAATCTCTACACCAATGGAAATGGTTAATTCTATTAGGATATTGCTAACAATAATAGCCTTTCGTGACTATAAAATTTGAAAAATGGATGTAAAAATCACTTTCCCAAATAGGAAATTGATATAGGATGCGTATATGACACAACAGAGGGTTTTGTACAATAAAGTTATCCTAATAAATTGTGTAAGCTTAAGAAGTCAATATAGGGACTAAAACAAGCATCTCACAGTTGGAATCTTTTCTTCAATGAGAACACCAAAGAGTCTGGCTTTATGAGAAGCGAAGATGGCCATGTATATATGTCAAAACTAGTGGAGTTTTGTAGTCTTCCATGTACTGTATGCCGATGACATATTGCTTATAAGAAACAATGTTCCAACTTTTTAAAGTGTGAAAACTTGTATTCCCAATTATTTCTCTAAGAAAGACATATAAGATGCATCATACATTTTAGGCATATAAATCTATAGAGATAGATCAAGGTGACTTATTAGATTAAGCCAAAGTACATATTACATAGATAAGGTCTTGAAAAGATTCAAGATGCAGGACTCCAAGAAGGGGTTCGTGCCTATACAAAATGGTATGACACTAAGCAAAGCTTAGCGTCCTAGATCTACTGAGGAGCTAGACAAGATGAGTCGATTTCCTTATGCTTCTGTTGTGGGATCGATTATGTATGTTATGATATGTACTAGGCATGATCTCTTGCATGATTTAAGCATGAAAAGTAAATAGCAGTCCAATCTTAGAAGAAATAATTAGGTTGTTGTTAAGAACATACTCAAATATCTTATATCCTGCTATTTGTTGTACATTACTGCTCTCCAACATTTTTTTAACCAGCAGTCATACAGGGAATGTTCAAGTATGACAGATATGTAGGTATGGTCTATGTAGTTAATGTATGTTTGTTTCCTCTACCTTAATAGGAGAAGCGATATTTGTAGGCCCCTCAATGATTTGGTGTTGACATCAAATGTATGGCCAAGCCCAGATAGAACTGATAGTAGATCAATTTTGCAGTCTGTTGTATAAACCCCAAATCTTTATCGATAAACACAAATTTGAGTGTTTGAATTTGAAAAGATTACATGTCTCATGCTCATAAGGATATCATAGGACAAAAGGATTCTGCTCACTTACCTATATGGCTGTTTCACAACTTAGGGTTGTGGGTATAGTTGTAGTCTTTGATGACATGCATCACACTAGTTTGCATATTATGTCCATACAGTTGTTGAGATGCGTGCAAGTGGGATATTGTTTGAAAAATACAGAGTGTCTCAACTAGTATGAAATGTTTTTTAAATAATATGGTCATTTTGGGTTACATAGAAAGCATGATTAAGGGAAAAATAATCAAAGGTGGAATTAAATGGGGCAAGTTTGTTAATCGTCATTTTATGTGAATTAACTAGAAACTGGGGTTTAAAATGAATAAATTCAAAGTTGATAAGTGATAATTGTGATCACTTATTTGGACTGATAAAGGCTTGAGGGTATCCTACATTGATAAGGCTATCAAAAACTTAGGGATACCTCAAGTATAAATAGAAGGGGTGGGACAACTTCAAATAAACGTTTTGCAAACCTTAATTCCCCCGGCACCTTTTGTGTGAGTCATTGTATTTTTCTCCCCCCATTTCTTCCCTGTTTAGACTTGAAGAAACCCTATGGAAAACCTTAGGGCTATTGTCCATCACCATTCTCCTCTCGGTCTTAATCCATTTATCTCACTATCTCTCTATCCATCTATCTCTCGACCCTCTTTTCTCCTTCCCAAGTTTCAAAGACTGACACCTTGGAGGCCATAGTTTGAGTTTCTTTGACCACAAGTAACCATGGAGTGTAGCTCACAATTTTGGAGGCTTGGCAAGGGTTTTGAAGTGTTGATATTTGTGTCCTTGATCTTAGATTTAGGGTGTGATTCAATTATGGGTTGCTATATTGGACCCTCATGTTGGAAATAGTGTCTAAAGTCATTAAATGTTGGTGATATTTCTAATAATAGTAGGGTCCTTTTGGGTTGCCCTCATGACCTAGAAAAACAAATAGTGATAGAAAATAAATAGGAGAAATTAGTTTATTAATTTATCAGGATATTATTAATTAGTTAGAAAATAGTTGGTAATTAATTAAGAAATTAATTTGGAATTAATTAAGAAATTAATTTGGAATTAATTAAGAAATTAATTTGTAGAAATTAATTACAAGGGGATGGATTGTGATTAATTAAAAGTTTAATTAATGGAAACAAGTCCAGGGTGAAGTGTAAGGAGGCTTCTTAAGTTTGAAACCCTAGGAGCCTACCAGTATAAATAGAGGCTTGGGGGTCAAACCCTAATCATCCCTTGCCTCCCTAAGTGAGCTGCCAATTGCTCTCCTCCCCCTCCTTTCTTCAATTTCTCATCCCTCTCTAGGGTTTGAGATTTTTGCCTCCTTCCCAAGTGGAAGTTTCGTCTGTCTGGTTTTAGGAATTCCTAGGTGTGAATCATCAGAGGGATTCTAATTTGGATCCTGTCCATCCAAGTCAAGGTGGCATTAACTCGATCTCAAAGAAGGAGATTGGCTGAGGTACAATTCTGTGTTCATCTTTTGATGCTATAATACTATGAACTGTGTGATATTGGATTATGAATTTGCATGAACTTGGGATTTGATCTTGTTAAGTCTTCGACTGCATAATTGTTTTGTATCATGATCAAATCCCAACAGTGGTATTAGAGCCTCTGTTCATAAATATATGCACTTTAGATTTGAATCGATAAATTATGTTTCGATGCTTGATGTTTATTTTCGAAAATTCTAGGATGATATGCTAGAATCTATTTTGAATATACATGATATGATTATCTGTAGAGGGTTTATGCTAGGAACTTGGATGAATATGCATGCTATAATTATCGCAGGTTTTGTGTGCCTACTTATGTTTTTCGAAAATTGATAGGGTTTAGGAGAGTTCTTTTGGACTTTACATGCTACCTGGCGCCTAGGGTTACACCCTTGCATGTCTTGCAAGTTGCCTAACTTGCGTAGCTTCGAAGTTTACCCTATTTTCTTATATTTGAACATAATTGATTAGGGTTATATTTAAATTAATTATTAACAATGTGTTAATTGAATTAATAGATACATATCAATTTTAAAATGTTTAAAACTCATTTATATATATTAGAACTATATATATATATATATATATATATATATATATATATATATATATATATATATATATATATATATATATATATATATATATATATATATATATAAAACTTAAAGATTAAAACAAAAACATTGATGAAACCATGACTAGGCTAACCCAGTATAAAATGTGTAGAAGGTTTGAAGGAGGATTTTTATGAATCCTAATGAGGTTGGTTTTTAAATGGCATCCTTCGCTTACCACCCTCACCATCTGACACATTTTCCTGAGTTGAGTTATCGAAAGGGTTTGATAGGGTAATGGTTCAAGTTTAAAAGTATTAACTTAAAGTATTAAAACAAAAATCCCATTTTAAATAAAAAATTAAACCGTGAATCTTATGCTACCCATGAAAAACACACATTTTCTTTATGATTTGTTGGCGGAGCTGTGTGGTTAACCGGCACATCAGTTAAGATCGTAATTGAGGGTGATGTGACACTCGTGATTCTCAAGCGTATCTTGAGCTATGGATCATGCGGTTTTTGCATGGTTGATTAACCATATGATCCATGATCCACAACATCCCTTTCATGTATTGAGATGAGCATAACCGAGATTAACATGTCATTGACCTTACTCAATGAATCTCAAAGATCTAGGAATTTCATAGTGATTGAAATTGATAAATAGTTTTATATTTGGTAATAAACAGTGCACCATAAGTATTTTTCACACAAAAATTTTAGAATTGCATAAGTTACTGGAAGAGGAGTGAGAAGTAATAAATAATATAAATATCATAAAGTGCTAAAAATTAAATAAAATACAGAAATATTTGCAAAAATTTTTATAGATTGTGTGGTAAAAGAGTAGTTTTGGAAATTTAGCAATAAATCTTGAGGCTATGGGGTATTTAAAGGGTATACTTCTAGGGGATGCAAAAATGATTCGGGTGACACATAAGAAACTTATTGCTTATGGGAAGGAAATATATTTGGAACATGATTAGTTAAAAAGGACCTGTACACAGTTATGTGTGTGATTCTAGATATAAGTGTTTGTTTGTTTTTGTATAGTATTTATGGTATGGGTAAAACTTGCTTGGAAATGTTGATCTAAGAGGTTTAAAGGTTGAATAAATTCTAATTTGCTTGAGGGCAAGAAAAAGCCAAGTGTGAGGTATTTTGATATCGCTACAGTTATACATATTTTATACGCGATATCAAGGTATTTTTGGACTATAATTGATACAAATCAGGACAAAAGGTACACATTTACTTGGAATTTATAATTTTGCATGAAAAACGGGTTGTTGATAAAATACAATGGAAATGAGTAGAAACTGGACTGGAATCAGAGTTACAAAAGAGAAGACTTCTGAATTGACAACATGAAAAGTTATGATAGCGATGCAACATTTTATACTTCACGACGCCTTGGTATCCAGATCATGTTGCGACCGACGGGATACCAACTATGTTAATTACGGGATAGACATAACGAACATGACACGGCCCGAAGGTCATAGTGATGTGTCCTTATGGAGGTTTGTAATCACTATAAATAGAGAATTTTGTCATTCCATACCATAACTTCGATTCCTCTTCAGTTCCAAACGAGTTTCATAGCTGCTAAACACAATTTTGAAGCATTTAAACTCAAGAGAGGATTATGAAGCAAAATTATTGAATAAAACCAAGATAAGCAATATATAATCATTAGGTTTTGTTTATTTTTTAAGTTTTAGTTCTATTCATGACTTATTTCGTGATTTCTTCTTGGTTATAGGCTAAAAACCTAGTTTCTAGTTGGGTATGATGAACCCTAGTATGGCTTGGTTAAAGTCTTTGAATTGATCTTAAAAAGTTAGTTAATTTATTATGTCAAGTTTAATCCATATTTGTTAAAGTTATGATTTTTAATTTTCTTTGTTGAGTTTGTTATGAATTGATTATCATTCTTTTGTGTAAACTTTAATTATAGTTTGTCTTGATCATAGGGTAACTATAACTAGAGGAGGACCAATCCCTAGGTTAGAACATTATGAAATAGACCTTAATATATATGTTCGTTACATTAGAGGACCAATCTTTTGTAATTATGAACTCTTAGGACCAATAAGAGGATAAAACCTTAAAACTTGCAAAATACGAATTAAAAGACTAAAATTGAAGTTTGGTAATATTAGGATCAATAAGTTGTCAATTTCAGTATTATAGGATTAAGAATTAGACTGAAAGACTTAATCACTCCAGAAATCGGTAATTTACTTGTCACGATCATTGCATTTCATTACACTGGACTTGACACACTAGAGGAATCAGAATCCTAAGTAAAACCCTTACTTCATTATTTATTTAGGCCTTTTACTTATTTTCTTAGCTTATTAATAATTTTATTCATTTAGTTCGATAGTTAATCATACATTAAAAATCATTCTCCTTTTCCGTATTCATTAGTTCTCGGTTAAATTGATAATTTTGAGTTTTTCTTACCTAGATCATACACATTCCCCTTGAGTTCGACACTCGTACTTGCCAACACGATGCTATGATATGATTATGTAAGATCAAAACACGAATAAAGCTAATAACTTTGAACAATTTGTATGAACATTCAACAAGTCGAATATTCACCGTAAAAAGATAGTGCTCCAAATCAGAATGATGAGCAACTATTAAGATCATTACGATGAATTATCGCAAGTGTTCTATCGACCACACCAACTATCTAGGGTTACATCAGTATAAATACTAACAAATAATGGACCCAAACAACAAGCCCATAGTTTACAGATAAGTATAGAAACCCTTGACAATATTGCTAACTTTTAAAGATAAACACAAAAAGACAGCTAGCAATACTTCGGATCAAGACAACACCTTCGGTACAGTCTTCACCTTCGGACAGGAACACATTGACTTCGTATATATAATCTCAACACAATTCATATCCTAACAATCTCCCCCTTTGTGGTGAAGATGCCAGGTATCTGAAGTTATAGCATATGAAAAGCTCTTGTTAGTTCCTTCCTGACTGGTATCCACCACAAGAGATGTCGGCACACCTCATTCTTTGCATCCTCCGAATTCTCATTATTTGCTCTCACACGAGTAACCATTAGTTGTTAGAAATTTTTCTTTTTCGTCCATGTCAAAGAACAACTTCTTTATTACACCTTTCCTTTCAAGTTTTCCTCTGTATACGACTCCCCAGGGCTTTTGCATAATCTTCCCATCACTGATTTTACTTATTCCTGAAATCTATTTATCCACAGCTGGGACAGAATCTTTGAACAGCTTTGCCATTTCATAATCGTACCCAGAGAAGTTTTGGAGATAGGAAGCCATAAACCTTCCTATAATTCTCTGTCAACGTGTGAGTCGTACTTGTTTGGATATCTTTGTTTGAGTCATGTTGTAAAATCTTTCCACTAGAACCAAGAAGTCATTGGGTTTCATTAGAGGAAAGTCAACAACTGTGAAGCAGCTTTCGATATTCTCTTCACCTCTTCGGACGTGATAAGTGTAGTTTTGATACACATTCTCAAACAGTTCACCCATTTCAATTTTGTCAAGTCCCACAATCTTCAAACAAGACCAGACATGAGTTTGATCTTGGCTCAGGTTCACATGAAACCTAGCTTTTTGTTCTTGGAACTTTTTCTTCTCAGTTGGATCAAACTTAATGTCGTAGACATTCGCCGCGTATAGCTTCGGATTGATGGGAATATCCAGCTAAAGATTTGTAGTGTTGTCGATTTCGTATGAAACAAGTGGTATTCTATCAAAAATCTCTGCATTGGTGAAAACCAATGACATCATCGTCTCATAGGTCCAAATTTTGTTGACTGGAACTATCTCTTCTTTCTTTCCCATGCGACTTCGGGAAACGACATAAAGATGCCTCAATTGTTCATACTCTTCTGCCTTCTGTTGTTTTTGCTCAGATTTGGAGAGTTCATGAGCAATCTTTTTCCCTTTGTCGACTGACGGACCAGATTCAGGTGGAACTTGGGAAGAAGTGGTTTTTGTTGATGTAGAGGATGGGGCAGAATTCACTCCAGTTATGAGTCTGCTTGAAAATCTTTTTAGTACACTCAAAGTGGACTCCGTAGTAATTGGGGTAGATGATGAATGTCCCCAGGAAAGAGGATTCGTATTAACCGGTGTGGTGGCGGAAATCGTTGTTGAAGATGGAGCAGATGTGGAACCAAACGTTGGTTTTGTCGTTGGACCAGTGGTGGTTGTTTGAGAGAGTGGAGCGAAGGTGGTAATTGTTGCAGTTGCTACGAAGGTCGTGGTTAATCTTCCGGTTGGTCGATTCAAATCTCCCCTTGTGACGGAGGCTGGGAGGGCTTCGGAGCACTAGGAAGGCGACTAACCAAATTTAGCAAAGGAGCAATGTCCTTTCGGATAGAGTCGGTCGTTTGCGATACAAGTATCTTCATTTTCTAGTCAGATATATTATGTGCCTCTTGGTAGGCTTGATACTCGTGCACCTTCGGTTCATACACTTTAGTAGTTTTCTTTGTGCTGTCCAGATCGGTACGTAAACTAGTAAGCTGGACATCGAATTCTTCAGTGCTTCGCTTTGATAGAGCCTCAACAGAAGTGGTCAAAGAAGCAAGCTTAGCTTGAACTTCGGAATGGGCAGTATTGAGTTTGGTGACGACTTCTGTGAGCTTGACATGATACTGGCCCAGGAGGTGCTGGGGTTTTTCTTCGATCAACTTTTCTACTGCCTTACAACGCAGATCAACTTTCTCCAAGACGTTTTGTTTAACCATCTTCACATCTGCCTCTATTACCTTAACAGCTCCCTCAACACTTGAGGTAACAGTGTTGGTAATCGACTTTTCAAGGGACTTGAGAGATTCGGAGAGAAGATCAGCAGTGACTCCAGATGCTATATCCGAAGTGTAGGTCGTCTGAGTTTGAATAAGAAGATTGAGCTTGTTGTTCAGTTGACGAAATTGTTTCATCGAGACAAGACTGGTGTCAGGTTCATCATCATCATCATCATCTTGTATCTAAAGAGGAGCAGTTTTAAAGTAGTCTTCCTCCTCATCTTCGGATCCATGAGTGGATGGAGAGTCAGCCAGATTGTCGGAAAAGAAGGCGTGTTTTGGAGGAACTTTGATTGTTGTATCATCGAGAGGCTCAGAATGCTTGGGTGGTGAAGGCGGATCGTTTGCCGTTTGATCATCCATTGTGAGACGTGTGTTCACATCAGATGTGTGCACAGGGGTCTCAATGTGACTTGTCTCCACATTAGATGTTTCGACAGAGGTCATATGTGCGGACACCATTGGAGTTTCGAATATAGTTAAAATGGGATCAAAAGGTGGTACCATAGAGGTGGCAGCTTCGGATGGAGAGGGTGGTATAATAGTTTCTTCAGCTTGCGAAGTCTCGTCTTTAGAGTGAGGGGTAGATGGGCGAGAAGACTGAGCAGAGACCTTCTTTTTCGGCTTGGTTGTCTGACCTTGGCGTTTGGATTTTGGCTTCTTGGCAGGTGGTTCGGATGGTGCAGCGCCACCTATGCGTTTGCCTCCCTTGGGTTTTGGTAGTTCAGCCGATGAGGGTCATGTTGTCGTCGGGAACCCGGCACAACATGGCTTCTGGTATTTGAGCAACGAAGACAACATGGTCATCCGAAGAGGAAGACGAGGGAACTTGTACTACACCAAAGTTGTGGCATGGAAGGTCCGAAGGCACTGGGACCTTCTCATGAGCATAAGCAGCTTGGAGAATGAGAGCCCAGAAACGTGCTGAAGCAATCTCTGTTGCCCACTTCGCATGATTTAGGTAAGCCAGGAAATATGTCCAAAGAATGTTAGCATAATTGACATGACAGTTGTAAAAGATACCGTAGTGCGGCTGAAGAAAGGAGTGTGCACCTGAATCCAATCCAGAGGTCCTGCCAAAGAGGCTCCTCAGGATGACACTAAAGAAGTATCCCCAAACCGAAGGTAGGTTCTTCTTATTGAACTGACTCATGGATCGTGTGACTGGAGTGTAACCCATCTCATTGAGCATGTTCAGAATTTCAGATTGTGAGGCCATCTGAAACGTTCCAAACGTCGGTAACCATAATACTTTTGTGAACTGAGATTTACCAACTGTAATCGTCTTCTTGGCATTACAGCATTTACGATGTCAAAACTCACTGATTGACCATCGGCATTCAGTCGGGCGGTATGATGTGCTCTGTTGACCAAGATTTTTGGAACTCGAGGGTTTGCATTCATGGCGAAGTGTAGAGGTGAGTATCGCAAGCAAATGACAAGCATCGCCATTGTTAAGGAGTAAGCTTTTGTATCCAGGTTGGCGATATGATTTGCATACATTAGGTTGAGATATGGCATGGAGTCAGGCTCAGCCGGTGAGAAGGAGATGGCATCTGCAGACATGGCGATATTATTTTGATTTTGGGGACTTAAGAAATTTGAAAGTTGTTGCAGGTTCGGAGGTTTTGGAAACGGAAGGGATGAATGAAGGGTCCGTCTGGTTTATATTGTGGCGTGATGAGTGGAGAGAGAGAGAGGGTGCATTAAATGCACGTTTTGAATGGTCGAATGGGGTGAAGCCACGTCATCCGAAAGATGAGGGGACGTTCCCTTTTTGGTCGCATGACAGCTGCTTCATCCACAAGTAACCGTTATCCTTTTTCCTGATTGGTTCCTGTGTTTTCCAATGCAAGGTAAGATCAATTAGAATCCCTAATTTCCAGTGTAATCCCAACTGAATAAGGCAACCAGCCGTAAACTAAAAATAAAATAAAGTAAAATAAATAAAAAATAATAAAACAAAGAAACAAACATATTTTTGGTATTTTTGAAGTATAAGCTGAGTGATTGAAGGAACATCTGAAGTTAGTTGCTAAAGACACCAGGTTTCCTTCATCCGAAGTTAAAAAATCATCCCAATCTCTTTTTACAAAAATCTAATTTTTGTGTTGGATTCTGGGACGAGAGCTGGTAATTCTAGGAAATCCCGATTACACAACCATGCATGAGCATAACCAAGTGAACCTAGCAATCATACGATATCTGAACCCTATGTTTGTATTCCACCTTCACATACGTAAAAACCTTGTTAAGTAAATCATGATCTCAAATGGTTAGTTGGAACGAACTTAGATGACAACTCCCAATCGGAAGAACATTGACCAATACACTACATTGATTCAGCATTAGAATTCTTCGTTTTGATTTTGAGTAAAGAGAGCAAAAAAAACATATCTCATTTCACCGGATGGTGTATTTGGACACTTTTCCTGGATGACAAGCCTTTGGAAAACATGCACTACTCCACCCTTGTCATTAAAGATGGGTTACTGAGATGTTCATACTCCCAATCCAGTTCGCAACAATGTTATAGGAGATCTGAATTGTTGCATTGAAGACAGGGGTAAGCCTTGAAATTCTCGTATGTGACGAGTAATGGTGCGAAGGTTGACAGCATCCGAAGATGAGCGAAGTTTGAAAATGTTGTAAGCACCCTGATTTTTCAGCACAGTTCCCTAATTCTTTTTGTGATTATTGATTTTGAGTGTTTGTGAAGCATTTTGTCAACATAATTATATAGCTTTCTTTTGGGTATGGGGAACTGGCCTGACACCATTGTTAAAATATGTAGTATCCTTTTTGGTTGAATGTGCGTCCGAGTGTAAAGATCATTCTTCGTGTCAAGAATTGTCAGATGTAATATACGAAGCAAGATTTGAGACAAAAAATCCTGAAAAGAACAAGTCTTTTTGATTAGTTATGTGTTGAAGCAAAGGGTAAGAACCACAGGGTGCATATAAGATATAACAGTAGAGAAGCACCCAGATATGTCCGAAGAATTGACATGTAAGAAGGTCTTTAACCATGACCAGTTCATCCGAAGTTTTACCAATGTTGCAGTTCGAACCCCAGATATCCATTAGTCTAATGGGATATGTATTTACAGATTCTAAAATCAACGTTTTCTCCTTTAGAGTGCACTGATAGGTGTTGAAAATGAAAATTCGGATGAGAGAGACAAGAATGTCGTAGTGAGCTGAACACAAATGTTGGAAAAAAACTTGATCAGAAGGGAACCAAAGGTTCGGAGATGAATAGTAACACATTGGAAATTTTTAACAGAAAGATATTGCGTTATGTCGTTTGAAGGACATGATCCGAATTGAGCCGAAGGTTCGGTTAGGAATAGTGAAAAGTTCCTTTCTGATAAAAAATCCTATTTTGAAAATTGAAGTACCATTGTGTAAAAAAAAACTTTTAAAAAGAAAAAGAAAGAAGAAAAATATAAATAACAAAATATACAGGGTGAGAAACACTTAACAAATTATGATTGCGGCACTGCAGATGCCTCAAGCATGCCTAGCCCATGGATGATTCGTGTAAAGGTTTTCTCGTCAAGGGCTTTTGTGAAGATGTCTACCAACTGATCGTTCGTATGGACGAAGTGGACCTCAATATTTCCTTCTTCTACATGACTTTTGATGAAATGGTAACGTATAGAAATATGGTTGGTCTTCGAGTGTTGGACTGGATTGTGACAAATTCGTATGACACTTTGAGAGTCACAGAAGAGTGGGATTCTTTCCATATGAATGGCATAGTCACGAAGTTGGCTTTAGATCCAAATCTTTTGTGAAGTGCAGGCAGAAGCAGCAATATACTCAGCTTCGACTATGGAGATGGATACGTAGGTTTGTTTTTTGGATTGCTAACTTATGAGCTTGCCATCGAGAAACTGGCATCCACCCGAGGTACTCGTGCGGTCAAGAGCACATCCTCCAAGATCAGCATCAGAATAGGCTTGAAGAAAGAAGCCTGAGTTGGCAGGGTACCATAGTCCAAGAGAAAGTGTGCGATGGAGATATCGGAAGATCGTCTTGACAGCAGCCAAGTGGGGTCTCTTGGATTCGCTTGGTATCTTGACAGTTGCATACAAAAACATGATGTCTGGTCGACTTGCAGTCAAATATAAAAATGATCCGATCATGCTCCTGAGACCTTCTGATCAACTGACGGTTTGTCAAGCAAAGGAGAGAGTCGTGTTCCAGCAACCATGGGAACCTTCGCATTTGAGCAGTTTTCCATTCCAAATTTCTCGAGAAGGATTCTTGTGTATTTTTCTTGGTTGATAAAAATACCTTCTGGAGTTTGCTTGACTTGCAATCCGAGAAAGAAATTGATCTTCCCCGTCATGCTCATTTGAAATTTATTTTGCATTATAGTTTCGAATTCTTTAGAAAGTGTGGGATCTGTTGAACCGAAGATGATATCATCCACGTAGATTTGAACTAGCATAAGATGAGAACCAACTTTCCTTCAGAATAGGGTGGGGTCAATAGATCCTTGTTTGAAGTTTGATTGTTTTAAAAACCGAGATAAAGTTCCGTACCAAGCGCGTGGTGCTTGCTTTAACCCATAGATTGCCTTGTCAAGAATATAGCAGTGATCAGGGAACTTTTCGTTTACAAAACCAGGTGGTTGTTCCACATACACTGTTTCCTCGAGTTCTCCATTTAAAAAAGCACATTTGACATCCATTTGATAGACATCAAAATTTTTATGGGCAGCAAATGCCAAAAATATTCGGACGGACTCGAGTCTGGCCACAGGAGCGAAGGTCTCATCATAATCGATTCCGTCCTGTTGACAATATCCTTTAACAACAAGTCTAGCTTTGTTTCAAACAATGTTACCTTCATTATCAAGTTTATTTCGAAAAACTCATTTGAGACCTACTACAGAGGAGTTAGCTAGTTTTGGAATTAAACGCCAAACTTTGTTTCTTTCAAATTCGGCTAACTCACTCTGCATGGCCTCAACCCAATCGGAGTGTTTAAAAGCATCTTTCACATTCTTAGGTTCAATTTTGGAAATGAAAACATTGAATATGTAAAAGTCTGATCGTTTGTTTAGTTCTTGCTTCTTTTCTCTTAATTGAGAGCAATTAAGTACCTTTTCGCCTGGATTACCAATTACATGTGTCTTCAGATGATCACGAGTCCATTTCTCAAGAGGTGGATATTCTAGATCGTATTCAGGTAATGTTTCGCCCTGCACTTCTTCTGTATCAGATGGAAAATCCGAAGTTGATTGGTTGTCTTCGTTTGGAGCATCAGAAGTTGGTTGCTCCCCCTCGACTGGAGCGGATAGATCATTCACTGAAGTACTTGTTGGCTCCCCCTTGATTGGAGCAGGTGTATCCTTAGATGAGGTATTTGATGACTCCCCCTCAACCAAAGGATCATTTTCTTTTGTTGCCTGATACTTCCCCTCAACCGAAGAAGTCTTTTCATTGTAGATTCATTAGATGGTTGATCATCATTTAGCTTGTTGATTTCGGGTGTGTTGTTGTCCTTTGCATTTGATTCAACATCAATTGCGCGATCAGGACAGTCAAACAAAAACAAAAAATCAAATTTAAATGAGTCAAGGGGAATGACTTCGGTTGGAGAGTCTGGAAAGATAGATGATCTAGGAAAGATGGTTTCAGATTTCTTTATGTGATTATCGTCAAAAGATAGATTGAACGTCTCCGCTATCTTCCTTGTTGTCTTGTTGAGAACACGATATGCTTTGGCTGAGTGTGAGCAACCAAGAAAAACTCCATCATCGGACTTGGATGCGAACTTAGTTGAGCCGTCTTTGAGTTTCATGATGAAACATCTGCATCCGAAGACATGGAAATATTTGGCATTAGGTTTCCATTTATTGATTACTTCATAGGGTGTGATGTTGAATCGTCGGTGAATGAAAGAGTGGTTTTGAGTGAAGCAGGAAGTGGCAATGGCTTCGGCCCAGAAATACATAGGTAGATTTGCATAGTCAAGCATTGTTCTGGCCTCCTCGCATAGCGATCTGTTCCTTCGTTCAAAAAATCCATTTTGTTGTGGAGTATAGGGGGCAGAGAAGTTATGAGTGATCCCCTTCTCTTTCAAGAACGTGTTTATGGTTTGATTCTTGAATTCCGTTCCATTGTCACTTCAGATCGCTCTTATAGGTTTCTTGAGATGTAGTTCTATCTGCTTGATGAATGCGATGAACTCAGCAGGGGTATCTGATTTTTTCGTAGGAAGATTACCCAGGTGAATCTTGAAAAATCATCCACAATCACCATGATATACTTCTTGCCACCAAGAGACTCGACTATGGATGGACCACATAGATCATTGTAAAGTAGCTCGAGTGGTTCAGTGATCTTCGAGTCTATGGTGATCGGATGGGCTTGACATTTTTGTTTCCTATGTTCACAGGAAGCACATAGTGTGTCATTATCAAACTTCAGTGCTTAAATCCCTCGAACTAGATCAAGAGCAACGAGCTTGTTGATGTTTTTGAAGTTCAGATGAGATAGTCTTCGATGCCATAGCCAACTGAGATCCGAAGGTGCCTTCGAGAGTAGGCAGATGGAAGGAGCCCCCACAATTGGCTTCATATCCAACGGATACATTTCACCCTACCTTTTGGACTTCAGCAGAATTTTGTTCGAACCCTTCTTCTTAATAACACTACCAGCTTCATCGAATTTGACTTTCAACCCTGTTCCCACACATAGTTAGGAAACGCTGACTAGATTGTGTTTGAGACCTTCTACGTATGCGACTCGATTGATTGTGAACTTTCCATTGGTTATCTTCCCATAGCCTTTAATGGGACAAGTATCATTATTCCCAAACTTCACATCTTCTCCATCATCTAAGCTTCTAAAATCCCTCAGATATTCGATTCTCCCTGTCATGTGTCTTGAGTAGCCACTATCAATGTACCATTTATTGCCGTACTGCTCATCTCTTAATACCTACAAATCAGAGAGAAAATTCAGGTACCCAACATGGTTTGGGTCCTCGAGGGTAAGTATTCGGATCATGGATCCATGATTCAACCAAATCATCCTTTTTGGTTTTTGATGTAGAAACAATTTCAGAGATAAGAGATGGTTCGGATGTATGCTTTTGAATGACTTTTGGAACCCATTTCAAGATTTACTTCGGTTTTTGTTCTTTGGGTTTAACAGTTGGTGAGATTGTTAGCTTGATGGGAACCCACTTTTTCTTTGAATTGGAAGTCTTTTCAGATGAAGTGCTACATTGAGTAGATTCACATAAAAACTCTTCGTAGGCCAGTTTGAAATCTTGAATGGTTAGATTTTATTTTTGAATAGATTCATGTTTTTGTCTAACCATACATGAAATGTGTCCACAAGGTTGCTTCCTTTTGTGAAATTTTTCTTAGAAGACTTTCATATTTTTGATTTGAACAGATAGGTTTATTTGGTTTGAAATCAAATTTTTGATTGGTATACGAAGATTTCCTGATAGTGGAAGCTTTTAGTTGATTTCAAAAGGCCTTCTGTTTGTTTTGAAAATCACGATAATTTCTTCTTTGTCTATTATCATAAAATTGTTTATGTTTTACAAAAGAACGTGTTTCACCGGATTCTCTTCTGATATTTGAAATATTTTGAGTATTACGTCCAAAGGAGTTCTTCAACTGATACATTTCCTGTTTTCGAATATTAATTTTGACATCCATATTTTCATTTACATTATTATGGAGCATTTTATTAGTTGAAAAGAACCCTTCGGGTGTAACTGACTTGTTATCTTCTTTCATGATTGAGAGCAGTTCACTACCCTCCTCAAGTTTCACCCCTTGTTTAATAAAAACCATGTTTTCAAAGTTAGCAACCTTAGGATACATGCATGCAAGTTCGACCAACTTTTTGGTTTTATCATCTGAAAATTTTGTATATTCATCCGAAGTATCAAGAACATGGATAGACCTAGATTCATCATCCAAAGAATCTTTTGTAGCCTCAAAAGAGCAACTTTGAAAATTGTTTGAAGTATTTTTGCTCTCTTCAGTTGCACAAGATTCCGTGTTAGTTAAGGAACATACTGAAGAGGATTTTTGTTGAGATAAGTCAATGCAGTCTATTTCCTCAATATCGGATTCAGAATCATAAGAGTCATTTTGACAAACATTATCATCTAAAGCTTATTCATCCTCATTAACATTAACATTCACAGAAGCTGATTTATTAACTAGAGAAATGGTGGGAAGAGAGTTATCCATTACTTTTAGAAGATCATTAGAGCTTAAAAAATTTTCAAATGGCACAATCCCATGAGCATAAGTTTTGTTTGGAATATCAACAGATGACACAATGGATTCGCATTCATATGAAATTGAATCTACATCTTGTAACTTAAACTCAATGAATGGCAAAAGCTTTTTATGATGATCTAAAGATATATCAGAAGAATGGTAGATACGAGTAATATGAGAATACAATCTTTTAGCAGTTTCGCAAAAAACATTTCTTTGTTTCAACAAAATCTCATTGTTCTCTCGTAATTGTTCCCTACTTTCTTCTAATATCTCTATTCTTAACTTACTCTTCTCTAATGCGCCATGCACTCCTTCTAGTTTTCCCTTAAGTGAAGTTACTTCATCCCTTGCCTGACACGCATCATTATTTGCTGAAACAAGTAGTTGATTCATATGCAGACAGTCAGAAGTAATTTCATAAAGATCTTTAATAAAATATTCTTCTGGAACATTAAAGTTTTGAAGTAAAAGAGATACATGTTCTGGGATGGTGAGACGAGAGTTTAATGAGGAAATAGACCCTTGTGCCATGAGACAGAGACCAGCAATGTTGCTTTCTTCTTCATTGTCTGATCCATCATCTTCGGACCATATGCTGCAACCAGTATGTGCAGCAAACATTGCACCATGTGTGGGTTTTCGAATTTCATCATCATCTGAACCAGATGACCAGATCTGATAGGTGCCATCTCCTCCCTTAGGAGCCACAAGAGAAAGACTCTGCGTCTTCGTACGAACTTTTTCCAGTTTCTTCGCATAGTATGCTTCATCCTCAACATGCAATCTTTAGGCAGATGATTTTTACCAAAACAGTAGTTGCAGTTGTACCCTGAATCTCCCAGAAGCTTCTTTTCTGGTTGAGGAATAGTTTCAGACTTCGGTTTGTTGGTAGAATTAGTAGGTTTCATTGGCTGCTTCCCACTGTTGAAGCTTCGGTTGAAGGTCGGTTTGTTCTGAGGCCTTTTCTTAAAATTCTGATTATTGTTTGAATATAATGCCTTTGTTTCACCTTCTTCATCATCTTCGCCTTCATCATCAACATAGGCGACTTCTTCAGATTCAGTTTTCGAGAAAAAAGCTAGAGAACCAGCATTCGATTGATCACTTGTTGAGTCTAGGACATCGTACTCGTAGGATTTAAGCAGATTGTAGAGTTCTTCCAACGAGTAACAGTTAATTCGTTCATGGGCTCGGATCATCATGGTGATCTGTTTCCATTCTCTTCGTAGGCATTGCATGAACCAGATGTTCGTTTCATGTAAAGTCTTGGAAACACCATACTTTTCTAGTTCATAGACTACATCATTGAACCTTTCAAAGGTCTGGTCTATCTTCTCATTCTCCAGTTGCTTAAAGTTACTAAAATCAGCAAGAATATTATTAACAATACTCTTTTTCATAGCATCATTACCTTCATATCGCATCTTCAATCTATCCTAGATTTCTTTGGTAGATTTGTACCCTCGGATCAGGTTGAAGGTGACAGGAGGTAGACCACTCTTTAATTCGCGCATGCATCGCTTCTCATTCTCGATCATCTTCTTATTTGCAACGATGGTGACTTCGGTCTCGACGGGAGGTGTAGTAGTTTCACCAAATTTGGTGGCAAATCTGTCTGGAGATTGGTATTGAAAGGACCATCATTAATGGATCGCATGAGATCTTCATCTATCCCAGACAGATGATCTTCCATACGATCAGCCCACTGATCATAAAATTCAGGAATCATCATGGGAGCTTTGTTTTTGGAACCGAGTAAAGCAGCGTAATTCATCATTGCGTTGTTCGTGTTATAAGCCATTGAAGATTTAGATCGTTGCAGACTATTAACCAAGATCTAGTCTTTGAAACACGGAAGAATGGATCCAAGAACAATTTGGAACCACGATTCAAAGAATGTAATCAGAACTCAGTAAAAGATCGCAAAACAACATGTTCTGATACCACTTGTAAGATCAAAAAACGAATAAAACTAATAACTTTGAACAATTTGTATGAGCATTCAACAAGTCGAATGATTGTATTCACCGTAAAAAGATAGTGCTCCAATCAGAATGATGAGCAACTATTAAGATTGTTACGATGAATTATCGTAAGTGTTCTATCGACCACACCAACTATCTAGGGTTACATTAGTATAAATACTAAAAAATAATGGACCCAAACAATAAGCCCATAGTTTACAGATAAGTATAGAAACCCTAGACAATATCGCTAACTTTTAAAGATAAACACAAAAAGATAGCTAGCAATACTTCGGATCCAGACAACATCTTCCTCAGTCTTCACCTTTGGACAGGAACACATTGACTTCGGATATATAATCTCAACACAATTCATATCCTAACAGATTAGGTACACTTTCTTAGTGGTGTGCATTGGTATATAGCGTTAGTAAACTCGAATTATAAATTTAAGATTGGTTTTAACACATCAGGTATACTGTTATACAATTTGGTACACTATCTAGTGTGTAATAGTCCCTAGTTAAGATAAGATCATTTTATAAATTTAAAACGATATCTTACACATTTCTTTTGGCATTTTCCACGGATTGATTTGCACGCATCAACTTTCAACTACATGATCATTACATCATACATTTATTGTTTCCTCGAGGGGTAGGCTATTTTAATAGTTCTTAGTTAATGTATATATATATCTATCAAGCAAAACATATTATATTGCATTGAGTCAATGCAATATGCTTTCAGGAGTGAGTATCATTTAGGCATTCATGATGTGTTGTTGAAAGGTGATACTGATGGATATGATACGGGGGAAGTAAGTATTGTCATCGCCAAACCAAACAATTTGAGGCTGGTTTTATAAAGCATTCTGGATCATATAGACAAAAGTAGCTGGCTTTGTAAAGCATGCAATCAATGTCAAAAAAATCAAAAACGAGGAAACACACTTGCATGTGAAGATCATGAACAAGTCACTAAACTAAACAATTTGTAAGTATTGTCTATTTAATGCCATTTATATTTGAACCTACAAATGTCTAACAAGCATAGGCATTTGATCACAACACATATGGCAGGTGATAGTGCTCAAACAAATATAGTCTTTTTTATGCTGCTAATAGAATGTTACTTGAAACTGATTGCAACACAATGATTGACCAGTTTGGACACACTGATCCATACACATTGTCGACAACACTCAACATCCGCATAGGTCAAACAAAAATCTTTCAGGCCTACTTCACGAGATTCTGTAAGTTAGGCGCTATAGAATTTGTAGAGTCTTCGAATATATACTCAGTCCAGATAAGGAAAGCACTATACAAACAAAACTTCATAAATTAACCAGCTGCATCAACATTTGCTGAAAAAACACCATTGGCAATAAGTGATCTTCTATTGACGTGTCCTGCCACTCCAACGTAATCATTTCATGAACATATCACATTCACACCCATCAAGCCACCTTATGATGTACCAAAACAAAACCAACATACATCTGCCTAAAACAACTTTTCATACATCAGCTAGCGATACATAAATCTTTCCCTTTTAATATATATATATTAAAAGTGTTTTTTGGAAAAAATATATATATAGCATATTCTACAAGCCAAACCAACGGGTCTGCCATTCAATAAGCAAAAGAAATGTGTTGGCAAAAAAAACGAGAACATCAAAACTCTTGTTGGTTCAGGAAAAAAAAATAATTGTGATGTGCGTCATGCATTTCCATACGATAGAGTTGAATCGATCATGCGGTATCGATATTAATTATTCAATATTCACTAAATCCAACATTAAATCCTATATGTTAACCAATTTGTCATGGGCAATATGAACACTTTTTGAGCTAATGTTGTAACGTCCCAGATTTTTCAATAAATTTAAAAATTTTAAGAAAACATTTTCATTAATTAATCAACACATTTTTCATCATTAAAACCTCAAAATGTAAACATTATTTAAATCATTTAAAATATTCAAAACTCAACATCTTTATTTATCGAAAAACATTTAATATCAAACCAATCCAACAACAAAAGTCAACTAGATCAAATCAACACATAATAAATATCCAAATGAAGCAGCATCAGTGTGTACGCATCACACCTTACTGTCACCTACACCTAATGAACTCGAAACAATGATTTTTTAGGGAAATGGTAAGCACATAGCTTAATGAATACAACATATATATGACATATCCATCACACATGCTCTACCCCTTTCATAGGCACACATCGCAATAAAGGCATAAAAAATAACAGGGAACAAGGCACACAACACAACTACAAGGCACAATACAACCACATCACATAGCATGATCATGGCACCGAGCTAGATTATGGTCCGCAGTACAATCATGGCAGCCAGCTCATCATGGCACCCCGCACCATGATGGCACCCAGCTTAACGGTTGCATCCAACACACTCACAGAACACAGCACATCATGACATCCAGCTCAATCATGGCACACCGCTCCATGATGGCACCCAGCTAAATGATGTCACCCCATATTCGTACACCTACTAGAAATCCATATGGCATGTTACTTCCTACCTACATCCTAAACAGCACACACGAGCTAAAATATAGGATGTACAACTTCCATATAGTGTAGTGATGAACTCACATTGAAGCATCTAATGAAGAAATCCACACAGTGACTCTACAAATCCCACCAATCTCCACTCAAGAACCTTAAACACCTATAAGGTATTTTAAGTTAATTACTACCAAGTATATTAACTAATCTTACTATAAATAGATACTTATAGCGTTACTTATAATTTAGATGTTTATAACTTCCGACACACACCGTGTCTCAACCATGACCCCCCCTTTTATATACATTACTTGTTTTGATAACTCAATAATGTTATTAAGTGTTTTAGTTTAATTTGGGTAAGCCTATGTGTAACACCAAATACTTGTAATAAGTATTTGAAGGTTTATTATAGTAAAAAGGGGTAAATTGGTCGTTTTACCACAAAAGGGTATTTTGGTCATTTGACCATGTGAAGGACCAATTCCGTAAAATATTGTTCCTTGTGGTAAAAATATAAGAAATGAAAGTTTTGTTGTCATAAAACTTGATTATGGTGGTAAAAGTTCAAGAAATGGAACTTAGGGACCAAATTTGTAAACTTTGGAAGTATAAATAGAGAGGTTGACTCTCTTCTTTGGCTGACCATTTGTGCAGCAACGGGAAGTATTTTGGGTGCGATTTCTGGAAGATTTTTGAAGCTTGAAGCAAGAACTTGGATCAATTGTTGGAAGATGGTGATTTCCAAGCAATTAAGGTATGTAGATTGCCCTTTTAGTCAAGTTCTTGAAGAAGTTCTTAATGGGTTTTATAGAAACTGAAATTTGTAAATTTCAGTTATGATTATGTGGTTTAAATGGTTTAATACTTCCATTAAGTCATGCTAAATGGACTTAATCTAAGAATATGGAAGTAGGTTGCCATTCTTGATGAATTGAGATTTTGATCAAGAACCCTAGATGATGAATTCTTGTGATAAACTTGATTCTAATGGTTTATTATAAGTTTAAGATGCTATATTGACTGAAAGAAATCAATAGAAGCAAGTTAAATTCAACAATTTCGGTTTTTGGACTAAAATTGTGAAAACGGGAAAATTGGAAATGGAATTTAATTTGATCATTTTATGGGTTAAAACTTGTTGTTAGTAAATGGTTTTGGTCCTAGAATAATCCTTAATGATTAAGTCGAGCAATAAGTGCTTAAAATGGAAAAATGGGATTTTATAGCACAAAAAACGGGCTTCCTGGCGGGAATCGCAGGGATCGCGACCCGACCCTAGGGTGGATCGCGACCCAATCCCGCGGCAGAAGCCAACTTCACCTCTGTTGAAATTTTGAGCATTTTCCAAGTTTGATTTTGATGCTAGGCTTATCCGATTGACCTGAAATTTTAAACATAGGTCAAATATGTTGTGAAACTTCATGGAAAATTGTCGGAATACGAATACGACCTCCCGAAAGTACTGTAGTAGAATACGCGTATTTCGGGAAGTGTATTAGATTTTTATACCAATGGTTAATGCTTGGAATTGGTCTTATATTAGACTCTTGTGCACTAGAACCAACTGAAATGATTATTAACCTATTATTATTTGGTATATAAATGAATATATAGGTATGGGACAAAATGGTTGTGGTGCACGCAAAGGCAAGAAACAACCGGAATGTAAATGCAGCTAGCATCCAGGTGAGTAATCTCACTGATATCATATGTGATATATGATGATTGAATTGTTACAGGTCGAAACAGCTTCGGGTGACGAAAACGACAAGTGTAAAAATATATGTAAAAGACAAGACCAGATAAGCCGTGAGTCATTGCGATGACAAGAACGGAGCTGTGAGTCAATACATATATATATACACTATGATATGACAAGACCAGATAAGCCGTGAGTTTATTATAGACAAGAACGGAACTGTGAGTCAGTCAATATTAATGACATGACAAGACCAGATAAGCCGTGAGTCTGTTATAAACAAGAACGGAGCTGTGAGTCAGTCAATATTGACAAGACCAGATAAGCCGTGAGTCTATAATAGACAAGAACGGAGCTGTGAGTCAAACATATATAGACAAGACTGGATGAGCCGTGAGTCATTGCGATGACAAGAACGGAGCCGTGAGTCTAGGCAACAGCGGGCTAACCCGTGAGCCAAGGCAACAGCGGGCTAACCCGTGAGCCATAACTAATTCTGGATGCTATATCCAACTGGTGCGGCCTTCGGGCTATGATATTCTGGTGCGGCCTATACGACTATGATTCTGGATGTTATATCCAACTGGTGCAGCCTATATGGCTATGACATTATTATATAGAAACGGTGCGGCCTTGTGGCTATGATTTCAGGTTGTTGAACCCTAACTGGTGCGGCTTTCGGGCTACGATTCATACGCTGGAAATGTTTTGGTGCGGCTAGTATAGCCATGACAAATGATATGACTTATATAGTCATGATATATGGTATAGTCAATTATGACTAAGAAAGATGGGACAGAAATGGTATAGAATGGATTAGATTGGTATGCAAATAACAAACGGGATATGATAAAGTATACAATTGTCTAATGTGATTTGAAAATCACATGACCTCATGATTCAGCCTGTAGGGCTACAGATTAGGATGTGAAATCCTAGGAGATACATGGTCAGCCAGTAAGGCTAGGAATTTGGATTCGATATCCAGACATATATATGATTGTATTGTTATACATGTTATTTGCAGATATGATTACTCACTGAGCTTTGTAGCTCATACCGTTTGTTAAATGTCCCTGCAGGTTAGCATAACCCTGATAAGGGTAAGGATAAAGTCTGTGACTCAAGAAGTGGACTTGTAGATGCTGTCAGTAGCACCCCGGCTTCAAAGGAGACTATGGTATTTTATACTCTCCTTGATACACTTGTACCCGTGTTTATTAAAATATACCCCTTTGTTATGGTTTTATGTATTAAAACCTTGGTTTTAAATGAAAAAAATTTTCAGGGGTGTTTTGTTTTAAAAGTCGGGTGTTACACTATGGGCTCATTTGTTGCTCTCACAACCCATAACAACACAACAAACACAAAAATGAAACTTGACAGCAAAGTTGAATTTTGAACAGATTGTAAAGTTTGCAAAATCCAACCAAGGAGTGGTTCAAGAAAAATCTTAGAAAAATCATTCAAACACTAGATCCAAGTAAAAGATCACAAGGCCTGACCTCAAGTTATTTCCATTTAACAATAATAAATGATAAATCCACCAACTTTCCTAACCTGATCAGTTCACTCATATGACCACACTTCAAATATACAACCAAAGAATAAACTGGACAAGGATTCATGTTGTGATTTTTTATGAGCAAACTAGACTCCTAACATGAACTTTTACCACTAGCCTTGACCCTAAATGATTTTTATACATTTATTTATGAATTCATCAACACATAATTTATTGTTAAACTTAGCCCTGGACTAGTCGTGAAAATTGAAACTTTCACCTGACCAAGGGCTCGAATTAGGCCAGGGCTTTCTGGACCAATAAACTACACACAATTACCAATCCATAAATGTAAGGATCACCAAAAATGGTGAAACCTATGATTTTACGAAGTTTACAAGATAGAATTCAAAACAGTGAAAATAGTCGAAAGGTCACAAATGATATTCGAGTTTAGGGTTTCAACTCCCAGACCCCTTAAGACCTAGATTAAGACCTCTAGAATCTAAATTAAGTCCAAAATCATTCCAACAACAAAAAATTAGAAGCGGGATATGATCATTTGAACCATACACAACACAACCCACACATGCACTTCACAATGTGTGTATAAGAACTTAACAAGAAAAAATAGAACCACGGATCTCAAACAAGAAACCTAGGAATATGACCATTAGAGTATCAAAATCAGGAGAAATACATGAACCACACCAAACACACACCCCACGGTGGAGGTGTGCTGGTGGTGATGACCACGATCTTGACAAAAGAGGGGAGAAAGAAGATTATGATGCAAGGATTAAACTTGTACCTCCTATTCTTGATCTTCACTAGTACACACTTGCACACCACCTCTTTGATCCACACCAGAACTCACGGCAGCCCTTCTTCCTTAGAACACGGCTTGGCAGCAGCAATACGACGGCAGGAAGAAAAAGAACATACAATGAGGGAATAAGGAGGAAGCTACGGTTCGTGGAGGTGAGTAGGGTTGGAGTAACACGTTAATGTGGTCTTATGGATCAAGGGCTTGCAGCTAGATTACATCTTACGTAAAGATCGACCTAATATACAAGGAGGGAATGAGGAGGAAGCTACGGTTCGTGGAGGTGAGTAGGGTTGGAGAAACACGTTAATGTGGTCTTATGGATCAAGGGCTTGCAGCTAGATTACATCTTACGTAAAGATCGACCTAGGGCTGCCCCAAACCCACCGTCGCACACAGAAAGCATGGCATGGTAACCATCACCCTGATGGCCTAGTGGATAAGGCTTTGGACTCTTTCTCTTCCCCCATAAAGAGGTTCCAAGTTCTAATCTCACTCCCTCCCTTTCCCCATAGGGAGTGTTAGGTTTCAATCAGGGGATGGCCAATGGCCACCTCTCTACCCCCGTAGGTGATTGACCCAGACCACCCTGCTGCCAGGTGTGTGTGGGCCCCGAGGTTGCTTCATCAGGGTCATCCAAAGGATGGGTCAGGTGGGGTCCTCGGTTATAAAAAAAAAAGCATGGCAAGGTTAATGCATCAACTTTAGAGAATTATCAAGTTTAGTCCCCATGGTTCGGAACAATAATTTTACTTAACGAAATTCCAATTATTCTCACTTTAAGTTTTCTAACTTGTCATAATCCACCCACAAACTCTACAATTAAGTTATTATTATTATTATTATTATTATTATTATTATTATTATTATTATTATTTTATTTATCTTTATAAATTATTATTTTTCCCTAAAATAATTAGTTTGCAAAAGATAACGTTCCGGAAACGGGGTATTACAAATGTCATATTATGTACAATACTTTTAGGAAGCTTCCATATCTACTACTTCTAATAAAACAAAGGTATTAATGCCACATGGCGATTTTCTAAACCTCCAACTTCACACGTGGTTGTCTCTTAGTCTTCCTAGAAAAGTTTTCCCGCCTATATACACATCCCGTTAATTATAGCATCATATCCGAAAATTATTAGCAAGAATCAAGCCTAAATGTCTGCATATAATCTTAATTTAAATTAACAGTCAATCAAATTCCTAAAAATCTGGAAAGTTGTTGCATATCGAATCCAATCCTTTTATTAAATACAATAAAATTACGCTTCATTGTTTTCACTATTTTATTCTTTATTCTCCATTTCTGCATTTTGTTCTCTACTCCTGCTCTTATTTGTTCGTGTTTTAACTTTTAACGACCTGCACCATTATTTGAAGGTATGTTTGTACTATCAAAACTTATACACACACATTATAACAGACACATACACAGTAAACACACAAAATTTATTTTAAAATTTGAATTTTTAAAAAATCTCTATGTGTTATACTGTATCTAAGTGTGTGGGTGTGTGTTCATATTTTTCTGCGTGTGTGTTGAGTGTTTTTCTGTGTTTCTAAAATTATATATTAATTTTTTAATGGCGATTTATGTGTGTTTCTGTGAGTCTGCATGTGTGTTGTATGTGTTATTAAAAAAATCGATTGGAAGTAGGATGTTATAAGGGATTTACTAACGTTTTCCCTCATAAAGTATAAACAGTCCCGATTCATTATTGCTTCTTTTTATGCCTTTTAGTCACTTTCTAAATAAAATTTCACAAACAGTCCTGAAATATCTCAGAGATGGCAATTTAGTCTGATAAATTATTGTTTTGAATTTCTGGACTTCTATATAAAACGAGTTCAGAAAGTAGTCCCTCCTATTGTCAACATTTATTTAGGTATTATACTTTAAAAAATATAAAATGACCAATTCCATTCCATCTCCAATTCCATCATATCAAAGTGTTAAGAGTTATAATGAGAGATACCTAGGTATTTGTCAATGTCAGCCTTCACAATGCTTCCATCAGACATGTACCTTTAATATACGATTTTCTTGAAGAATCTCTCTAATAATTCTGAGGTAACTTTTTTTCACAAAAATTTTTCAGTCTTTTCTCTTTAACAGTCTGTTTCTGAAAAATGTGTGTGTTCATATGATATGGTGTTTATGCAATGGTAATTGTGTTTTTAGCATTGTCGTTTGGATGTCTATCTAATTACAACATTCTACTTTGGATTTTCTTTAATTACAGCATTTTACTTTGTGTTTTGTAGCATACAAGTTTTCCAGTTATCTGATTTTCGGGGCTAAATGCAAAAAATAGCAATGTACTTTTAAGTTTTTTCCTAATACAATCCTTCTTTCGTTTGAGTGAATGTGCATTGCTATTATTGAAGAAGCAAATAAGAGTTATAGCAATGTACTTTGTTCCAATTTTTAGAACTAGAAAAATTGTTTTCAAATGGAAAACGTGGGTTGAGTGTTTGAAGAAGTTAAAAAATAACAATGAAAAGACGGATTCTATATTTCGAAAAATACCAATGTAGTTTTGAGTTTTATCCTAATATAGCATCCTTCTTTCATTTGAGTGATTATACGTTGCTATGTACTCATATATGATGCACTCATAAATCATAACCGAAGTACCTAACATAGTTTCGGCTGTAGAGATTAAGAATCACCATGCGTTCTTACTTGAATATCTGTACAGAATCCAATCGTTGAATGAATTGTACCCGCAGGAACAAAGGGAAATTGAACAAACCGAGAAGTGGATGGCTTATTGAGAAGTGGATGGTCGTATGCTAATGGACATGAGTCGCCGACGGTAGGGGCGAAACTAGAGTGACCGGCGTTGCTGCAACGAGGTGGCTGACTGTAACATCCCAAAATTTTAGGGTAAAATTTTAAAAAAATTTAAACGAACACTTCAATATAAGAAAAGCCACTTAATTAATTTTTGACAAAATTCATTAACTTATAAGTTTAATGAAAACATCCCAGGATTAACAAAAGTTAATGAAATCACAACATAGCGGAACTTCCATTCAAAAACAGTCCTCCAATGAAGCAGCACAGTGTATACACGTCACGCCTTGCCATCCATGGTACCTGATGTACCTGAAACAGTAGTTTAAGGGTAAGCACGGAGCTTAGTGAGTTCCTCAAAATACCATACGATCCATCACATAACATACAACACATCATAACCATTCATATGTCTGTGAGACTCGCGGGCTCTCCCTGTTCCGCTGAAGACTCACGGGCAGTTCCCGTTCTGTCTTATCGCTCGCAGGCTTCTCCCGTTCCGTCTAATGACTCGCAGGCTATTCCTGTTCCTCCTATTGGCTCGCGGGCTATCCCGTTCTGTCTAATGACTCGCAGGCTATTCCCGTTCCGCCTATTGGCTCGCGGGCTATCCCGTTCCGTCCACAAACAATCATTATCATAGCAATAATTCATACAATTATCATAACAGGTAAGATCACCTTAGTCTAACATATCTTCCTTCCTACGCATGCAATATCACCTATAGTATAGTGAGAAGACTCACCTGATTATAGTTGACTATATCGTTTATCTTTCTGAGCTTTGTATTTCCTTCAACTTTAACTGTTAACATAATAAGAAATCTATCATTTCTTAATCCTTAACTATATTATAGTCGCATCATTAAACCCTTCAATAATTCCAATATGATACTCCATGATTTATCAAGTAAAGAACGGCCAGGTAGAAGATTAGATGGGGTGGCAGGATCCTTTTAGCATTTTAGCCTTTCGGAAAATCCAACAACCAGATCCCAAGTAATCGGCCTAGTCACCGTCCTCGTAAGTAAATCAATCGGTACTATTTTCGGAATTATGAATTGTTATAATAACGACATTTTAAGGTTTTTGTTTACTATTGTTAGAAATGAGTATAATATAACATATGTTATACTTATTAAATATTCTACTTCTTAACACAAAAACTATTTTACAATACCTAATTAAGCTATAGAAAAGTTTGTAGTTACCTTATGACCACTCGTCGGAACCTATAACTTCTTCGCTAGACTTTTGAGCTTCCTTCCGCTCACTTCTTACACTCTAGTGCTTAGAAATCTCTATATATTGGATTGAGATTTGTTGATGTGGTTTATGAGATGTTTTGGGGGGTATTTATACTTGAATTCTTGAATAAAAAATGGCATGACACTTTTGACAAAAGATTTTAATAATATAATTTTGTTGAAATTAAAGGCCTTCTTGAATCAGTCTGTTCAAGACTGGTTTAGCCGATCTTAAACCCATTAAATTCACGTTTTTATTTGATATTCAGAAAATTCATCTCAATACCTTTCCAGGGATGTATGGTGTGTATTTATACGATTTTTCTATGATTTATTATGATTTTTTAAAAACAGACTATCTAATCTGTCAATTCCGAACAAATCAGTAAAGATTGCATTTTTTACCATAGATAATGTCATTTTCAAGCGTACTATTATTTTTGGTAATTATACTAGACTCAATTTGTAAACTTTGTGCATTGGTTTGAGGTCCAAACGGGTTTCCTAGAATTAATTATGATTTTTCTAAAAACGACACAAAATGCTGATTTTCATATGAAATTGTAACTAAAGTTTTTCTTAGCTTTATAACTACCAATGATAATATAATTCCTAACACTCTTATTTTAAGTATATGTTATAATCAGGATACGGGTCTTACAAGTCTCCCCCACTTATTTGGATTTCGTCCCGAAATCCGCATTCTCGAATGCCTTTATGTATTTCCCATCGAGTCTTCAAAAATCCTCCTCGTCTTATTGTCGAACCTTTACAAGGTTTCATTATCTTTCCCCTTCAACATTCACATATATCTGTAATAATGCTTAAGGTCCTATTATTCTCATTCACTCCGTTTTTTTTCTTCTAGTTACTCTGGATGTACAAAAAAACTCTAACTGTTTCTCACAGTTCCACACATCAACTTGACCGACTATTATCTACCGTACATATTTAGTACTTTCTAATTAGTTAACCTAGTTAACTTACAACACCTAATTTTTAACACTATTTCGTATTTATATGAATTCGCATATTTCAACATACATTTGTCTCAATTCAACATTTTCTTTTAAATACTTTTTGGCTAAATAAATCTATATTTGTAAAATCTCCAAATGTTTTTGTTTCTCCAAAAAATATAAATTTACATCATATTTCGTAAGTTTTTTTTTTTTTTGGAGTACCGAACACTCTTTAAACTATTTCCATTATCGGGAGACATAAAATTTTGTTTTATTTCAAAAGTCTCTTCATTATCTCGTTCTCACCGGAGTCACGCAGCGAATTTTGAAAATAACACGACACTCAGGATAGAGAAGAGTCGCATCTACTGTAGTTGGTTTGAATTTTGGCACCAACACGTGAGGTGTCCTTTCAGTTCCGTGTGTCCTTTCGGTTCCAGCTGCAAGATGCTATATATACAGGTATGTAGTATCATTCATTTCCACATTCATTTTCAGTCTCATCCTCTCTTATCACTAGTTTATTCGTTAACAAACTCATATTTAAAGCTGAGTCATGGAAAACAGATCTTCAATGGGCGATCCGTCGAACCCTGGACCTGGTTTTCCGCAAGGAGAGGGTACTTCAAACCAAGCATTCTTAATAGAGTTCGGTGACTCTAACATTCTAGACATCTATCATCCATACTTCGATTATCTTTCTAATGTTTTGTTTTATTCTGAATTATGTTACAGTCTTCCAGATATACTACCAATAGAGCAACTCCACGATGAGCCAGAAATTTTTCCCGAGTTGAACATTAACTCAGATGATCCGGTGCATGCATCTGACTTTGCACTTGATCAGACTCCATGCCTTCTACCAGGTTAAATTCTTTTGAATGATCCATTTATAAGTATTCTATTTTGTTTTATCATTTGACATGTGTTATTTGTAGACCCATTTGTGGATGGTCTAACGGAGTACAATCCATTCATGGACGTGCACCCAACAAGGAGTGAGTTTGTCCCCATGAATCAAGAATTCATGGCTGGTATTCAGGATGAGAATCAATTACAGAGGACTCATAACATAAATATTGAATTGAATCCCGAGTTTGGGGTTGGTTTTCAATATCAAGATCAACTTCGGTTGATTCAAAGGAATCTAGAAGGATTTCAGAATCTTGAGATTTTAGTTGAAAACCAACAATTATTACCGATAGAGGCCACTAATTTTGATGAATCAATGTCCATCTTTGGGTAAAAAAATCAGGATCATGTTCAAATGATCCAGAATGATAACAATACAATTGGATTTGAACCTTCTAGTTCAGAAAACATAGCAGGTGGCAGTGGAAGAGGTTTCAGACATTTATTAAGTAGGGAAATAATAGCTGAACACTTTAACGAACCAATTGAGAAAGCTGCGAAGGAACTCAACATTGGAACGACACAATTAAAAAAACGCTATAGAGAATTAGGTATCAATCATTGGCCCCAACGACAACTTACGAGTTTGCAAACCCTTATTGATCGTGCTGAGGTAAAGAACTACATTTTTTTTAATTCCTTTATATCATAAGGTTGAAATTACTAAAGTTATTTGTGCCACAGGAATTTGGTAATGAATTTATTGAGGCAACAGAATTATCGGGAGATTTAATACCCAACCTAAAAAAAGAAAAAGAAGCGATAATTGAAGGGTCACAATCGGGTCTAACAGACGGCACAAAGAAGCTAATACAAGCTGCTCATAAGGTTGTATTTAGGAAAAGAAAAATTCAGGAAAAGGGGGAAACTTCATCAAGAACTCATACACAGCAGCAATCTCCGCCATCTAATTCTGGTATGAGTAGTATTAACCCTGGTTTACTCGAGTCTTCGAGTGAGGAGAATTTTTGAGGCTTTGTAGGTGACCTAGCCTGGTTTCCTCCTTCTTATAGCTACCCCCAACTGGTTCCGAATTAGAGCCCTTCCTCATCATTGCCCTACTTACACACGCCCCAAATGAGTCAATATTTAGCCCCTAATCATGGGGTTACAGGTTCCAACCCTATCGAGACCCCATACCTTGGAGCTCCTCCTCCAATAACTGAAAGCATACCCCTTCCAAATCCTCAAGAAGGTACAAGTCAACCTAATGATGACAAAGATTGGAGTGTAGAATATCTTTTCTCGCTTCTTTCTGATTCTCCGGTTTAGATTAGTAGTTATGTAAACTTTTCTTAATGTATTAATATAAAGTTGTAGTAATGAATTAAATATATTGACGTGTTACTATAATTTTAATAATTTCATCGATTCAATATAATATTCATGTTGTTCCCTTAATTTTGTATTCCTCCCCCACTTGGACTAAAGTCCAAGTCTGTTTATTCGATTTATAATTTTTTTTTTCGAGCTCTTACTCTCGAACAAAAACCAAGCCCACTCTGCTCAGCCAACAACTTGCATCAGGGGCAAACACCATCTCAATAAACATGTTTCGATAATGTAAAGACGTTTACATCAACCACCATATGTTACTCATCCGCTTGCGACCCTAGTCAACACCTCTATCGTCAGTTACCTCAATCACGAGCGAGTGATCCAGACTCTCAACCCACACGACCTGATCAATCACTCAAGCAAGATCAATACAAGGGTAGGTAGCCCCACTATTACACAGCACCAGGCATGTACAGAGTCGACTCAAAAATACCCGCTATCATCTCAGGCGCCGCTTGCACCTCTTTGACCGTGAGTTGGAAAACTCACCCTTGCATCCTCTAGTCCCTGTCTGACTTGTGCGCCCATTAGTTGAATGAAAAATAGCTACCACAATAGCACTTTGACATTCTCCCTTTCAATAGTCTTTAAGCTCAGTAATCAACTTAAGCATGATCGGTCCAACCAAACTGGTATGATCACATCTTAATTGTTCCTACTGAACCTCACAATCAACATTCACCAATCGAATGGATAAAGGTTTACCACATTACACTAGCATTTAAGTCAACTATGCTAGACACTCACACACTCAGCTCCTTGGATCCTTCGTGACGAACTCCCGACTCGAACGCGGATCCTGTGCTTTCGATAGTAAGAGCTCTACTACTACCTTCCACACCTATCCATGTCCGTTCCAATACCCGTCTCGAAATATCCAATTCGCTTCTCACCGATAATTTTAACACATATGCCCTTACAAGGCATATTTCAACCCTTCTAGGAATACTTGGAATCCCACCCCCACCCTGCTATTCTAACTAAGACGGAACTTCCTCCGGTGATGACAGGTTGTTTCGCGAACGTAGTTGTTTACAATATCGAACCAAACAGTCTTTCAAATAAGAGAATCTTCCCTAAGGCAACAACCAAACAAGGAACATGCAATAAGGTCAACTCACACATTCTATGACTATTCAGTCCATATTGTATACAACTTAATGGAAATCTCTAAGCAACCTATCGGCACTAGCATACAGTTCTATTAGCAAATAGCAGATATTAATACAACAATGTGTGATCTCTACCAGGCATTTCAGCAAACATATACCATATGTTTTTTTTTTAACATCCACAATATTAAATACTTAACCCTTTTCTCATACTGGCGTCGGCTGGCGGTACACACTGTGTCTTCAGTTCACGCTTCATAAAACATCTTTATTTCGTAAAAATGTTTTAAGACAACTCTTAAGCCTCAACTTGAGTCCAAAAGTCACTAAGTGAGCCTGATTCTCTCAAGCTGTGCTCTGATACCAACTTATAACATCCCAAAATTTTAGGGTAAAATTTTAAAAAAATTTAAACGAACACTTCAATATAAGAAAAGCCACTTAATTAATTTTTGACAAAATTCATTAACTTATAAGTTTAATGAAAACATCCCAGGATTAACAAAAGTTAATGAAATCACAACATAGCGGAACTTCCATTCAAAAACAGTCCTCCAATGAAGCAGCACAGTGTATACACGTCACGCCTTGCCATCCATGGTACCTGATGTACCTGAAACAGTAGTTTATATAGGGAAAGGGTAAGCACGGAGCTTAGTGAGTTCCTCAAAATACCATACGATCCATCACATAACATACAACACATCATAACCATTCATATGTCTGTGAGACTCGCTGGCTCTCCCTGTTCCGCTGAAGACTCACGGGCAGTTCCCGTTCTGTCTTATCGCTCGCAGGCTTCTCCCGTTCCGTCTAATGACTCGCAGGCTATTCCCGTTCCTCCTATTGGCTCGCGGGCTATCCCGTTCTGTCTAATGACTCGCAGGCTATTCCCGTTCCGCCTATTGGCTCGCGGGCTATCCCGTTCCGTCCACAAACAATCATTATCATAGCAATAATTCATACAATTATCATAACAGGTAAGATCACCTTAGTCTAACATATCTTCCTTCCTATGCATGCAATATCACCTATAGTATAGTGAGAAGACTCACCTGATTATAGTTGACTATATCGTTTATCTTTCTGAGCTTTGTATTTCCTTCAACTTTAACTGTTAACATAATAAGAAATCTATCATTTCTTAATCCTTAACTATATTATAGTCGCATCATTAAACCCTTCAATAATTCCAATATGATACTCCATGATTTATCAAGTAAAGAACGGCCAGGTAGAAGATTAGATGGGGTGGCAGGATCCTTTTAGCATTTTAGCCTTTCGGAAAATCCAACAACCAGATCCCAAGTAATCGGCCTAGTCACCGTCCTCGTAAGTAAATCAATCGGTACTATTTTCGGAATTATGAATTGTTATAATAACGACATTTTAAGGTTTTTGTTTACTATTGTTAGAAATGAGTATAATATAACATATGTTATACTTATTAAATATTCTACTTCTTAACACAAAAACTATTTTACAATACCTAATTAAGCTATAGAAAAGTTTGTAGTTACCTTATGACCACTCGTCGGAACCTATAACTTCTTCGCTAGACTTTTGAGCTTCCTTCCGCTCACTTCTTACACTCTAGTGCTTATAAATCTCTATATATTGGATTGAGATTTGTTGGTGTGGTTTATGAGATGTTTTGGGGGGTATTTATACTTGAATTCTTGAATAAAAAATGGCATGACACTTTTGACAAAAGATTTTAATAATATAATTTTGTTGAAATTAAAGGCCTTCTTGAATCAGTCTGTTCAAGACTGGTTTAGCCGATCTTAAACCCATTAAATTCACGTTTTTATTTGATATTCAGAAAATTCATCTCAATACCTTTCCAGGGATGTATGGTGTGTATTTATACGATTTTTCTATGATTTATTATGATTTTTTAAAAACAGACTATCTAATCTGTCAATTCCGAACAAATCAGTAAAGATTGCATTTTTTACCATAGATAATGTCATTTTCAAGCTTACTATTATTTTTGGTAATTATACTAGACTCAATTTGTAAACTTTGTGCATTGGTTTGAGGTCCAAACGGGTTTCCTAGAATTAATTATGATTTTTCTAAAAACGACACAAAATGCTGATTTTCATATGAAATTGTAACTAAAGTTTTTCTTAGCTTTATAACTACCAATGATAATATAATTCCTAACACTCTTATTTTAAGTATATGTTATAATCAGGATACGGGTCTTACACTGACTTTCGGTATGGTCGACGTTGCTGTATAGTGAACTGAGCACACAAACAGCCAATTCTGGTTTTCATTTAGGATTTTAGTTTAGGGCATACTAGATACTTCCGATTTCTATAGGAAATAAAAATATATTAAAAATTGTATTTTAAATAAAAAAAAGTCGGGTAATGACCAGATAACCAAAAAAAATTGAAAATACCCCCCTTGACTTATGTCAATGCGGTCCCTTCATACACCACATCCATTCCAGTGTTAAATATTATCAAAATGTGATAGAAAACTATTTACTTAAACATGATCTCAAAGAAACTGTTTAAGGGGCTTTTGAAAAAAAAAAAGTAGAACACCATAGCATTATACTAACATTCAACAAACACGATATCTCCTTTACCGTTTGACGTTTTTCTTATCCAATTTGTACACTTCATTTTTGGGAGCTATTTTGAAAATTTAAAAGTCTATAAATCTTTTAAATCAGTTCTATTCGCCAAGTATTTGTGAGATATGTAGCTTTTCCACTAATTCCTCTCCTTCAAACAATCCCCAATTTACGAGCATTTTCTTCGCATCCAACGATTTTTCGGACTCACTAATCCCTTGAGACAAAATTTTCCATTAGTTATTCCTTTTGATTCTATTTGTCAACCGTGTTTACACACGGGTTTTTAATCTAGTTATCTAGATATGTATTTAGCCAACTTTTGTATCATCATGCAAACTTTTGTATCATCATGCAAACTTTTGTAAATTTGCAATACTAAAATGTTAGTTGTTTCATCTAAAGACATGTTTTTAGTCATTGATTAGATATATTTACAATGTAGCTTTCCCTTCTAGATATATCTACAATTATGTAAATTTGCTTATTTATATGTTGTTAATTCTGTGTAAGTGTTATGATTTTTTTCTTCGACAATTGAACATATATAAAATATCTCAAATTCATAAATTATCTACTTCCAGAAAAAATAATAAAAAACGATTATTAACATGGAACTTGAACCTCAATAAATACCATATACCATTTTTTTTTTTATCATACATAATAAACGATTAATATGAAATTCATTTATTTATTGAAATTTAAACCGAAGAAGGAAAATAAGAAACAAAGAACTTTGGAGGATAAAAAGATTACCATCTTTGTTTTGTTTCTTATTATTATTATCTACGTGTTTGATAATTGTAAGTTTATTTTTTTAAGATAGCTTATTTGAAATAAGTTATTGTTAGTTTATAAATTTCTTTTCTTTAAAAGCTATTTTGAGATAGTTTATTTGAAAAGCTGATTGAACCTTTTTCTATAGGTTTTTCAAATATATTTTATATGTTCATTTCTTTTTTATATTTAAATATCATTTTATGTTATTTATATTTGTCACCTAATTTATATCAGAAAATGACTAAAATAGCCTAATCCCTTAGGGGTTTGCCTCAAAATAGCCAAAAAATCGGGTTTTGCCTCAAAATAGCCAACGAAAACGCAGGCCGCAAGGGGCGCCTGCGTTTTCGTCCCATTACCTGCGTTTTCGTCTTTTCCGCAGCCATGGGCTGCGTTTTCGTCCATAATGTCTGCGTTTTGCTCTTGTGGTCTGCGTTTTGCTCTCCTTCAAGCCATCTTCAAGAGATCTTCAAGCAGGGCTGCGTTTTGCTCTCATATGGCTGCGTTTTCCTCCCATTTGGCTGCGTTTTCCTCAAATTTCCTCCCACATGTTCTTGAGGTTCATGAGTTTAGTTATAATTTTTCTCCAACTTTGAACACTCATCATTTGTTCATACGAACTCGGATTGAATTGAATTTTTTTTAACGTGAAGTGTATGAGTAGATGTGTTCACAAACATTATTAAAAATAATTTTTGATGTCCGAAAGTGTTCGTTTGGAACCTCTAAAAAAGGTTGTCGGTAAAGTTTATTAATTATTTGTCCAACTTTGAACCCTCGTTGTTTGTCCATACGAACTCCGATTTACTTGAAATTTTTTTTAACGTGAAGTGTATCAGTAGATGTGTTCACAAACATGATTAACCAAAATATTTGATGTCGGATAGATTTACTTTTTGAAGGTCTAAAGATGGTTGTCGCTAACGTTTATTTATATTTTGTCCAACTTTGAACGGCCATAGTTTCTCCATACGAACTCCGATTTACTTGAATTTTTTTTTAACGTGAAGTGTATCAGTAGATGTGTTCACAAACATGATTAACCAAAATATTTGATGTCGGATAGATTTACTTTTTGAATGTCTAAAGAAGGTTGTCGGTAACGTTTATATAGTAATATTTAGTACTGATATTAAATAAAAACAAAGACAAATATTATAAAAGCACATCCTAATCAAGATGTTACATGATAATAGAAACATGAGAAACATACGCAATACGTCTAATTACTATCACATAAATCTGGGAAATCATACGGATATTTTTTTTTCTCTGCAATCACCCAATTGTTTTTCCTTTTCATTTCCTTGACCTTAATTTGGAGCTCCAGGTCGCCCTGTTCAACAGCCTCCTTTTGTTTTTGCACCCAGATAGTTGCCTGTTTGATATCTTGTTGTGTCTTTTTGACCCATTTTATTTTTTTGACAACCTCTTCCTGCATTTCATCCAACTGTTTTTTTTGTTGCCTAATAGATTTGTTTTGAGATTCAATCTCCTCTTCCTTCTGTGTAACTAGTTTTCTAAGGGCTTCAGGCATGAGCCAAGGTTTTCCTTGTCGGTCTGAGGATGAAGCAGACATATTTGGGCTACGATATTTTCGATGAGTGATAATGGTTTGGTGTGAAGAATGTTAAGGTGAAATAAGGTGTATATATAGAACATTTAGAATGGTAGGTGGGAAATAATAATACAGGGTAGGGGGTTGATGTGACCATTAAATATAAAGATATATAGAGTACGGAAATACATAAAGTGATACAAACAATAACTACTGAGATACAAACAACAAGCGACAAATTACTACTGGGACCCTAAATACCAACATTGAAATAGAAATAATTAATACCTACGAAATAGAAAAACTAATCTTTAATTTGCCACTCAGGAAACTCATATGGATAGTTTTTTTTCATATTAGCTACCCAAAACTTTTTCTCAGTAATTTCTTGCCCAAGTGACAAAACATTATCCATCTCTCGATCAATGTTTGCTTTGGTTGACTTAATCCATTTCTCAGCTTCTATTACTTCTTGTTTTTTTGAAGCTATCCAATTTTTTTTACCGTCAAGTAATCTCCTTTGACCCTCTAAGAATTTTGTATCTTCAGCAATTGATTGAATTTGTTTGTCGACTTCAGAGGCGCTGTGAAGGAGAATTCTTTTCATTTCCTCTGGCATCCTATCATCATTAGTAGGTGGAGTTGTTGATGTAGAAGGAGCCTTGCGTTTTTCCAATACCTGTTTTAACTTCTGTGATTGATCAGACATGTTTACAAATAAAAAATATCTAAATTTGATTGATTGTGTAGATGTGATAGTTGACATGAAAAAGTTTATTTATATAGAAATTAGGGAAATCGCATGTGTTAGTTTGACTACGAAATAAGTGGGTTTGACTGCGAAATGTCATCTGCATACGGAAAACGCAGCCCATCTAGAGGAAAACGCAGCCCATCTAGAGGAAAACGCAGCCCATGGGAGCCCGTATAGTGTCCATGCAGTGAAATGTCATGTCCACAGGGTACCCTTTGGTGTCTTTTAATAGGGAGCAGTGTCTTGTCTTGTCAACGACATTTTCTGCATACGGAAAACGCAGCCCATCTAGAGGAAAACGCAGCCCATCTAGAGGAAAACGCAGCCCATGGGAGCCCGTATAGTGTCCATGCAGTGAAATGTCATGTCCACAGGGTACCCTTTGGTGTCTTTTAATAGGGAGCAGTGTCCTGTCTTGTCAACGACATTTTCTGCATACGGAAAACGCAGCCCATCTAGAGGAAAACGCAGCCCATCTAGAGGAAAACGCAGCCCATGGGAGCCCGTATAGTGTCCATGCAGTGAAATGTCATGTCCACAGGGTACCCTTTGGTGTCTTTTAATAGGGAGCAGTGTCTTGTCTTGTCAACGACATTTTCTGCATACGGAAAACGCAGCCCATCTAGAGGAAAACGCAGCCCATCTAGAGGAAAACGCAGCCCATGGGAGCCCGTATAGTGTCCATGCAGTGAAATGTCATGTCCACAGGGTACCCTTTGGTGTCTTTTAATAGGGAGCAGTGTCCTGTCTTGTCAACGACATTTTCTGCATACGGAAAACGCAGCCCATCTAGAGGAAAACGCAGCCCATCTAGAGGAAAACGCAGCCCATGGGAGCCCGTATAGTGTCCATGCAGTGAAATGTCATGTCCACAGGGTACCCTTTGGTGTCTTTTAATAGGGAGCAGTGTCTTGTCTTGTCAACGACATTTTCTGCATACGGAAAACGCAGCCCATCTAGAGGAAAACGCAGCCCATCTAGAGGAAAACGCAGCCCATGGGAGCCCGTATAGTGTCCATGCAGTGAAATGTCATGTCCACAGGGTACCCTTTGGTGTCTTTTAATAGGGAGCAGTGTCCTGTCTTGTCAACGACATTTTCTGCATACGGAAAACGCA
>CM042013.1:114351077-114368577 GCA_023525715.1 Cichorium intybus | reverse complement strand
AGGCTTGGACATCGTAAAATATGGAATAAACTATAAACATTTGCATATATTTGGACTCGCATTAGTTTCAAAATGAAACAACTATTAAAACTGAATGCAGTTGTTATAAGAAGGATTAATTATATCATTGTTTGGCATTACGATGAAAAAAACCATTGAAATAGTATTTCAACCACTTGAATTAACAGTATAATTACCAAGGGTGTAGTTGACATGATCACTCTTAATATAATGATTTATCACTGTTTATAGTTTATTCTTTTATTAGATTGAAGATACCATACGGAGAGTACCACCCTGACCATACCCACAAAAGTAATGAGGTTGAGACACTCACGATTTATAGTATTAAATTAACACGATTAGAATACATAAACCTGAAACACTTATGTTACCAAACTCAGTTTGCTTATGAACTAACTTGAATGAAATTATTAAAAGATTATGGTTGACTATTGATGATAAGTCTTATTAATTACCTTGACATGTTTCATTTAATTAACATTTTTCTACTTGGGATTCTCTCTAATATAGAACACTTAGACCATAACTTTTGTCAAGTTGACTTTTTTTAAATAATGAATTTTCAGAAATTGGATCCAATGTCGCATAAACACCCATGGTCTACTAAAAGTAAGAACTTTTAAAAACATTTCGAATATTTTTCAAAGACGAAAAGTACAGCAAAATCAATCAAGAGATATATAGGATCCGTGAAATTTCTTTTTGATATATTTAACCTTTCAGTGAACCAATAAATATGGAAACTATAGTGTAGAATCCATGACGTAAGGAACAATTGTGGATATTTGGATTCTGGTTGGTTTCAAAAGGAAGCAATTGTCAAAAGTTGCACAAAAATTATAATGTAAACATCATTTGCTAATGGTTACACTTCCAACGACTTGCTATCAAGGTGGCCATTAAAAGAAATTGAAAACACGAATCATAAAAGTATGATAATATAACACGAAAATCACCAAACCATTTTTTAAAACAATAATATCATAACCAGTAACTTTTTTGGGTAATATCATAACCAGTAACTTAAAACTAATGATTAAAGGAAATGCCAAAATAATTTGAATTGTTGTGGATCATTTTCCGTCAGACTCATATATGTAAATAATACTTCAATAATATTGACAAAAATAATATTGTATTTTTTAAATAAAAACTTTTTCGCTGATAAATATTTAATAAAATATATGAATATGTTTCTATTAAACTTATTATTCAAGAAATACTTTCTAATCAGTTTTGAATCCCTTATTCACTTTCATTTATAAAAAAGTTACTTCTATTGTAATTTTTTTATCTTTCTACATCTTCCTCTAGTACAAATTGTCCATAAAAACTTTGAAACCTTAAACGTTTAGACATACACTTGAATTTATAGATAATAATGATTTAAATTTTGTTATATTTTTTTTCCTTGTTATATAATTTTAAATTCAAAATATATCTTATTAACTAACAGAATCATAAAAATATAAACAAATAATATAAGATAAAGAAAATGAGTTTATCTGTTTTTCTCAACAAAATAAAAATACAAAAACCATTTAGAGACTAATGAGTCAAATAAAAATAATATGAATATGGAATTTAGAATATGATGTGAATTTATATAAAATTTAAATATCATCATAACTTTTAGTTTCTTTTGATTAAAAAGTAATAAGTGTTCGCTTTCAGTCTATTTATCAGTCTTTTATATTAATTTTAGAAAAAAATATATTATTAAATAATAATCAAGTTTCACTTTTACTATCTATATTTTTAAGACCGTTTATCCAAAAGTTTCATTTTTGTTGTATTTATATGAATTTTTTTAAATCTTTAGCAACTAAATTCACAACAACCTCAAAATTTTATATCATTTGTTATAAGATAATGTTAATCCCAAAAGTACGGGTTTGTTGAGGTAGAACTAAGTATACAACAGGTCTTTTGCCTTGCAACTTGTAATTTATTTTAGCATATATATCTTCCTCCTTTCTAGTTTAGTATAAATAAATAGACGCTCCTAAAGTAAATTATGTGTATTGTCAAGTCATATATAGGTGAACTATATATATATATATATATATATATATATATATATATATATATATATATATATATATATATATATATATATATATATATATATATATATATATATATATATATATAACCAATGTGACATAAATAGCAATTAAATACCATAAGTTAAAAACTTTTGAGTTATAGTGATTAATTAGTTGGAAGATGAAGAGATTTAGTATTAAAATAAATTAATAGTGTGGGTAATAGTAGGAAGTTGAAGAATAATCATTGTCTAAGTTTAGTTTATATTTTGATTTTGGTTTTGCATTTAATATCATATTTCAATCAACAAATTCAATGTATTATATTTTAATTATATTATATTAATAACTAAAAAAGTCTATCATTAAGATGATATTATTTTATATTTAATAAATTAGTTAAGGGTAGAAGTTGAATGGTTAGAGTTTCAAATCAATATGTTGAAAGTAAAAATTCTTCAATAAATGTAAAAAATAATTATAAATCTTTCATCGCAATCGATAATTTGCATCAATAATAACAATTTTAACTAAAAGTCAAACAATATAATATAATCATCTATTTTAAGTTAAGTGTATATGAACAATCCAACATTAAAAATATAGTATAACACATTGACATGAACTATGTTAGAATCTAATACAAACAAATAAAATGTATTAACAATAATACATAATGTCACAACTTTAATATTATTTTTCTTGCCAAATAATGCTAATCTGAAAAGCGTAAAAGATGTTTGTTTGCTAAAGTATTATGATGTTTTGTAGCTAAAGCTTTTTACTTGTATTTATGTGACGATTTTTTACCTTTTCAATGTTTAATTTTTTACATGACAATAATGTCAACTTTTATATCATTTTTCTTGTTAAATAATATTAATCTTAAAAAAATTCTACAAACCAAACCATTAAATACTTCATTAAACAACATAAGCCCAATTATTCAAACATTATAAAACATTTTTTGATGAATATGGATTAGAAAACATTATATATATATATATATATATATATATATATATATATATATATATATATATATATATATATATATATATATATATATATATATATATATATATATATATATTACATACTTGTGGATCAACAATAGATTATTGAAGCATTGAAAATCACTAATTACAAAGAATAATCAATTATACTAAATCTATTATATATCTTTCTACCGTTATGTTGAGGTAGAACCAATATGCACTTTATCTCTTCACGTTTCTTCTTTCTAATACAATATTAACATATGTACCTCCAAAGTATGTGTTAGCAACCATGTCATTTCTCTCTTGCCTCTTGCCTCTTGCATCATGACTTATGATTTGTTTTAGTTTCTTCATGTTTCTCCTTTGTAATACAATATGAAAATTTGAAATTTCAAAGTGGGTGTGCTCTCAAGTCAAATTTTCTTCCATCATATTCTCCAAGATAGAATCAAATTTATATGTGAACTATATATGACTCTTAGATTAATTAGGTGTAATAAGTAACAATTAAGTATCATAGGTTAAAAGACTCTTGAGTTGTACATGTTTAATTATATGAAAGTGAAAAGCTTAGTAAGTTTCAAATGAATATGGTGCAAGAATGAGACATATCTTGAACCATATTCATAATGGCCTCTATTATAAGAGTTATATATATATATATATATATATATATATATATATATATATATATATATATATATATATATATATATATATATATATATATATATATATATATATATATATATATATAGAGTTAGGATCAAATGTGGATTACAAGTATTGTGTGAATGTATGATAAAATACGGAGCGTCTGATTGAAATGATCGACGGTCTTAGATTCAGGGGCTTCAACGTAAATATATAAAATTTAATTAATCAGTTTTTACAATTAAACCCCTGAAAAGGGTATTTTAGTCTATTAATCAAGAATTAAAAAAGGAAGTTCACTTATTATCTCCTAATTTTGTGGAATTCTTATTTATCATATTATATAATATTTAAAAATGCAGGACCGTATTTATTGAACAAAAATACAGGTATTCATTCCCAAAGAATACAAACATGGTCAATTATATTTTCTTAGAATTAACATTCTTAAAGAATAAGAATGCATATATCAAAATTACAAACATAATGACATGTATATTCTGAAAGAATATTATACATAAAGAATAGAAGATACATTCTAAAAATTATGCTTCATTATTAAAAAAAAACACTTCATTCTTGAAAGAATACAATATAATTCTTATTTCAGATATTCTTAAAGAATACAAAATACAATACATTTCATTCTTGCATAATTCACTACCATTCTTAAAGAATATACCATCATTTTTTAAGAATGTTGTAAATCTTGACTTCAATTCATTCAATCTCATCTACCTGAAAGAATCATAGTCAAAAGTTACGTTGCAACCGGTCATTTGTCAACATTCTTGCGATATCGTTTCCGTATTTTTCAATAGCTTTATCCATGATTGCAAGTGGAGATGAATTATCAAGATCTTTAGCTAATTTCTCGATGTATACAACCTCCAACATATCTGATACAAAACCAAGGGCATTCTCGTTATTTAACACAATTCAAGTCTACAAATTAAATATGAATACCCAAAATAAGGAGCACAAATAAGAAGTCGGTGAAACAAACACAATGTCCAAAAAAAATCAACTAGAATGCTTCATTATTATAAGAAAATCTGCAATTTTGCATTTGATAATAAAAATCTCGACCTTACAAAGTCAAAAAAGTTATGCTTAATTTACACAAAAGGGTTAACTTATTTCCACAAATTAAACCTAAAACACGATTTGATTATCACCAATTAATCCGAATTGCTAATTACTTAGATTAATTAAAAATAGAATGAACCCTAGAAATATAAGATGTAATTATACATACCAGGAGCAAAAGTCATAGCAGCACAAGGAACGATTGAATCGTTCCTCTTCGGTTCAACATTCAAAGCCTTCAACTCTAAAGAACATTTCAGGGATAAATTTAAAGTCGCCGATGATCGATATGACCGATCGGATGGTTGAAAATTACTTGAACTTAACCCCTGCAACAAAGATTGAAAGCCATGAAAAAAAATCCCAATTCAAAACAAACCCACAAAAATCAACATACGGCTGTGTAGGGTTTGTTTGGGTCCAATCCAAGAAGAAACAAAAAACCACTTTATGAAATTGGAAATTTTGAATGTTTTTTAGAAGGAGAAGAATGTCTACAGTAAACTGTGTATAGAAAGAGATGAATCGAGAATCAAATGGCCAACTGATTTCAAAATCGCCAATTGACTGATGATGGCGATGATTGATGACGGCGGTGTAGGGTTCGACAGAACGTGGTATAAGAAGAGAAAGAGAGAGATGGGATAAGATCATTACCTAAATTAGTGGATACAATTAATATTTAATTAAATGATTATTATGATAAATTACTATTTTATCCTTTATAAATGATTGGACCACAATTCATCGCACATTCACATAATATTTAGTCTCCACATATGAACCTACATATATATATATATATATATATATATATATATATATATATATATATATATATATATATATATATATATATATATATATATATATATATATATATATATATATATATATATATATATATATATATATATATATATATATATATATATATATATAGTTCATAATGAACTGTTGGTATGAACTGGAAAGGGAGTTAAGTTTTGGAAGCTGGACACCAATATTTTCTAATCTGTCTATGTACGATTTCATCTTCTGAACATTCGTACATACAGATGCTCCTTCTTGTAGTTTACAAGCCATAAGAATTTAACGATGTCAAATCGTTCTAGCCTCACTTGTGCTTGGAAGATTTCCTTGAGCTGAAGGTTTATGTCATATGTCCTAGCATTCTTGAAGCTCTTTTGGAGCTTGGAGGACATGGTCGCAAACATAAGGCAAGCAACCTTATTCGACTCATCGTAGTGTTTGTCATAAGCAGCAACATCTTCATCAGAAGCATCTTCAACTAGTTCGGGGATATCAACATCAAGAACATACTCCTTGTTCTAGAATCTCAAGGCAATCCTCAAGACACAAATTCAATCAAGATAGTTAGGACCCGTCAGTTTCTCCTTTGACAGGATGGAAAGCAATGAGATATTAGATGATTGCAATGTAACAGGATGAGGTGAAGGAGGAGGAGGAGGAGTAGGACCCGAGTTGTTGTTTGCACTAGACATCTATACAAAGTTTTAGTCTGTTTGAATTAATCCTTAAAATAATTACCAAAATACTATTTACCAATGTTAGGATCTAATCTCTTCCATTTATGATGTGAAGATGGATGTCATAATCACACCATAAAGGTCATTAAGGTAGATAAAACTATTTATCAATTTCAATCACCATGAAATTCCAAGATCTTTGGATTCATTAACTAAGGTCAATGACATGTTAATCTCGGTTATGCTCATCTCAATCCATGAAAGGGATGTCATGGATCATGGATCAAATAGTGGACAAAATGAGTCGAATCCCATATGCTTCGGCTATAGGATAGATAATGCATGACATGACATGTACTCGTCCTGATGTCTCATTTGCTCTGAGCATGGTGAGTCGGTATCAGGACAACCCTGGCAAAAGTCATTGGACAACAGTTAGAATATTCATAAGTATTTGAGAAATACAAAAGAAATGTTCTTGGTATTCGGTGGCAAAGATGAACTCAAAGTGAGCAGGTACAGTGATGCAAGTTTCCAAACGGATAGAGATGAAAGTTGTTCATAATTCAGTCGAGTATTTATGTTGAATGGGGTGGCTGTGACATTGAAAAGTTCCAAATAAGAAACAGTGGCAGACTCTACTTGTGAGTCCGAGTATATTGCAGCTAGTGAAGGTCCAAAGGAAGTCGTTTGCTTAAAGAACTTCATCGGTAATCTCGGAGTTGTTCCACCAATCTAAGAACTCATTGAAATCTTCTATGATAACGAAGGTGCGGTTGCGTTGACTAAGGAACCTAAGGATCACGGAAGATCAAGGCATATACTTAGGAAATACCACTATGTTCGTCACAAGATGGAGAGCGGGGACATCGTAGTGAATAGAATATCATCGGAGCGTAATTTGGTTGATCCCTTCACAAAGGTGTTGAGTAAAATCAAGCATGATAAGCATGCTAAGAGCATAGGCATGGGAGATGATGTTAGTTTTAGTAGTTAGTTGATAGTTCAAACATTGTAATAATAATAAATTGTAATTAAATTTGGTGATTATTGAATAGAGATTTCTTTATAAGTTGGTAAACTACCATTTCGTAATTATTTATTATTGTCTTTCATTTTGCATGTTTGGAATCCACTTCCCGAGTATTAAATTACTCAAACATCTACAGTCGGCCATACTCCTGGAAGTAAGAATTGATAAGACTATCATGGAGTATTAGTTGATGTATAATGGAGATTAGACATAACATAGAGATGCAACTAACACTCATGAGTACTTAAATGGAGATTTAGGTATTGGATAAACCCACACTTAGAGATTACTTCATGGATACAATCACAAGTAATTCTAAGATGATAATATATTCTATTCTTCAAGCGGAGATGCATGAGTTTTAGTTTGCTATTCAGTTATGCATTGGTTTACCTAAACGCAACCGTAACTGTGAGTCATAAAAGGTATATCCATGTATGACATGAAAAGTAGACTACAGCTATGTAGTCAAATTGTATTTGTTCCTTTTGCGTTAAATAGGAAAAGCGATATCATGGGCCCCTCGGTGATTTGATATGGACATTATAGTACTGGCCCAGCTTGGACTAGATGGATGTGTTCAATCCAATAGTCTAATAAGGTCAACATTAATCAGAAATTGAGAAACATAATCTTGAACCTTGAGATTGATTATTATCCATGTCTCGGGTTTATATGATATCTTGTAGAACAAAGGAATAGTTTATCACTTATCTAAGGGCTGACTCTAGAATAAGATTCAGAGTTCGGTAGTGGCTAAGAAAGCACGCTCTGCGGATTAAGTGGGAGACTTGTGACCATTTGTATTCGATGACTTGTCTAAGTAGGAGACTGTTGGAATAGCGTCCAACATCATAACTAAATTAGTAAGGACTTTCCATTAATAGCAGGGTCCTTTTTGGGTTGCCCTCAGTAGTCCAAATGGTATTAGGTTAATTAAGAGAGAGAAATAAATAGTTTATTAATTTTTCATGTGATGCTAAATTAATTAGAAACTAGTTTGGAATTAATTTGAATTAATTTAAATTAATTTGGATTAATTAAAAGTACAATGACTAAATATTAATTGTTCAATAGTTGGGCAACGGATAATATTTAAATATGGAGGATAGCAGACGAAATTAGAAGGATAAACCTTCTTAATTTCGTTCACCATGATGGGATAAAGAAGGATAAGATTTGAATTAAAGATAAGTTGGATTATTTAATCAATTATCATTATCCGGTCTGAATTCAAATTAGGTTTATCTCTAAGGGCGTGTTTGGTTCGCTGGAATTCGAAGGAATTCGAGGGAATTGGAATCCAATTCCCTCGAAATGTTGTGTTTGGTTCAAGATGTAGTCAGGAATTGGAATTCTAGAAAGGGCAAAAATTCCATCAAAAATGTGGGAATGAATTCCGCCTGAAGTTGGAGGTGCATTGGTGATGGGAATTTTCTTGATTACCATTCTGCCCTGACTCCTCACAAAAGAAACCCTCGCTGAACACCGGTTAACGCGACTTCGTGTTCTCATCTTCGCCACACCCGCCTTCATCGTCTTCTCCAAACTGCAGCAATGTGCAACTGTAGGTCAGTCACTCACTCACTCTCTCTCTCTCTCACAGTCTGTCTCCCTCCCCCTCTCCCTCTGTCTCTCTCTCTCTCTATCCCTAATTTCTCTTGCACACACTCTGTCTTCCTAATTTCTCCAAACACAGTAGTGGATTCCAATTTTAGGATTGCGATCTGGTCCCCCGTTTAATTTTGATTGATCGACGACTCAACAGGTCGAGTCTCTCATTTTCTTTACCGGTGAGTTATCTCTCTCCCTCCCTCTCATATTCATTCATGTTCAGAAAATTCCCCTCCCTCTGAATTTCTATCGCTGAACAGAAACCAGAAATTTGTGATTTCTGATTTTCGGTAAAAAGGAACAACATATGGAACCTTCCTGATTTTCGACTGATTTTGGGCTAATTTTCATCGAGTGAACGTATTTCTTTTTATTCCCGAGTGGTCCTAAAGGTGGGAGTGAACTTGAACTTTTGGTTTTTGTTTTTGAAAATTTTCTTGAAAGTGTTTGTTGAATTCCTTGTAATCCTGATGGTTTCCATCCACTTTCATCTTTTGAAGCTCTTGATTTTTGTCTTGCTTGTTTTCACATGCATATTTTGTTGTTTCTTCTCTTGATTTCGCTTGTTTTTCGTATCTTTTTTAGATTACTTGTCTGAACAATTGTAAATGCTCATTTTGTATAACATTTCTTTCATACAAATTGAAAAATAACGTAAAACTAAGCCAAAATGCTATAAGGGCAAATATGACATTTTACATAGATTGCAATTCCGTTTCCTTCCAACCAAAAAGAATATGGAATTGGATTCCAATTCCTGGCAGATTCTAATTCCTTCCCAGATTCCAATTCCTTCAGAAACATTATGCGAACCAAACGCCCCCTAAGCATCCTTGCAAGCTATAAATACCCCTCCATAGCCCTCATTGTTTTCATCGCACTGCTGTGGCTCTCTAAGTCTTAGAGTTTTCTCTTCTCTCTCAGCAGAATCTATAATCCCTCTTTAGGGTTTTATAACGAGCTTTCTTAATTAACAAACTAACCTAATAATTTGGAATTATTGGGTATGAACCATTAGAGGTATTCTCTTTTGGGTACTACCTTCTTTAGCTTGGGAATTTAATCCATACAAGGGTCCTTCAAGCAAATTGGTTTTGCTAAAGGTTGGTAATCTTAATCCTTCTTGTAATTGTGATTATCATTAAGTAGCATCCTTGTAGGTTTTAGTAAATGTTACTTGCCTTAGATAATTTTTGTGTGTTTCCGCTGCCATGTTTGCTATATCTAGGGTATAGAAAACCTATCAGCATCTGGGATGGTCATGAGGCTCCCACTCAACATGTGAAGGCTCCCACTCAACATGTGAAGGCTCTCCCTCAACATGTGAAGGTACTCCTTAAGGATTCTCTATGGTTTTAATCATAGTTGGGATATATATATGTCTACGCTCTCCCCATTAACCATAGTGGTTGAAGGCTCAGTGAGTCTCCTTAATGAAGAGGTCACAAGGACTCAGTCCACTGCATGAGTAGTAGAAGAGACTAGAATTTCAGCATTGATTGTAGTCTTCAAAGGATCAAATAAGGAGTCATAATCAACTTCTCCTAAGTTTAATGGTCCTTAGGAAACTAGTATGGCACTTTCAAGAATTAAAGTGTTTCATTTTGTTGTCTGGTTTTTGGGGCATGGTGATCATCAAATTCCACATCGAAGCTTTCTTCGATTACCCTTGTTCGCATATTAGGAATTACTGGTTAAGTATCCCAATAAGACGACTTCATCAGACTTTAGTTTGAATTTGTTAAAATGCTCTCTATTGGTTTCCACAAATCTTCAACATCTAAAAATATGAAACCTTTGATGTTTGCTTTACGATTATTCAAGGCTTCATAGGTATTTTTATTGAACTATTTGTAAATGATGCTAAAATTTTGGGCAAATCATGCAATGGATACAGCTTCAGCCCAAAAATATGGTGGCAGATGTGTAAAGCTCAGTTTTGGCCTAATAGCTTCGACGAGAGTTTTGTTTCACCTTTCAACTTTACCATTTTGTTATGGAATGTAGGGAGAGGAGGAGAGGTTAGGTACAATACTCTCAGAGACCAAATATTCATCATACGTGTGATTCGTGAACTCAATTATGTTATCACTTTGAATCCTTCTTAATGGAAGTTTGATTTACAACTCAATGATCTTAATAAAGTTGATAAGCTTCTCTAGTGTCTCTCACTTTAATCTCAAGAAAAATATACATGCAAACTGTGTCTAGCCATAAATAATGACTAGGATATCTTTTGTGTGAGAGAATTCCAATAACTAAAGGACCATAGAGATCAATAGGAAGCAATTCTAGAGGTTCCAAAATTGGTAAGACATGAACTAGGGAGTGCTTCTTCTTTGCTTCCTTATCATACTCACAAGTAGCACCAACTATTTTGTTGCCAAACTTGAGGAGAGGCTTTCATCTTACCATCTCTCTGGTCACAATATTATTCATGTAGCAAATGTTATGGTGATCAAGTCTTTGATGCCATTCCAAATGACCTCAAAAGCTACTTTTGATAGGAAATATATTTTTGGTTTCAAACTACCAAGATGACGTCTAAAGGATACATTGTTTCTTTTCTCTTAGAGTTGATTAGACATCAGTCCTTATTCTTATTCATGATGTAGCAATTTTCGACATCGTATTCTAACCAACAACGGGCACAATAGAGTTGGGATATGCTAATCAAATTATGTTGTAATCAAACATCGTAAGCGGCTCTCTCAATGGTGAAGTTGTCATTAGTGAGTTCACCATATCCTTTGATAGTCCCATTAGATTCATTCCTAGAAGTTACATATCCCCCATTTGTGATCGACATATAGTCACGCAGGTATTCCAACATGACATTCATGCGCAACAAGCAGATACTATCAATTAATGAACCATTCTTCTTCGTAATCCTCCTTGCTGAATTCATACAAAATCATATGGTTAGATTAGGCACCCAAATTTGTTTGGGCCCACAGTTTCCTTGGCATTTGCAGATTTTGCAACATATTTTGTGGTCGTGATAGTTTAACAATAGACTTAAAAGTGGAATCTCCTTTATCCACTCAAATTTTATTTTAGTTTTGGGTTTTTTGGAATGAGATTATTCTTATCGAACTTCTTTCCTCTCAATGTATTTAGATTCTTAGGTTTTATATGAATTTTCTATTTTATGGGGTTGGTTTTAAAAGGATAAATATGGGATGTTATAAAAGATTTGCTGGACCAGTATTTGTAAGAAACCTATTTCTTAACCTTCATCAAAGGAGTGGCATAATTCTCCTTCACTAGAATCTTCTTAAAAGCTTTGGGCTTTCAATCAACATACAAGGGTTTTTTGATAGAAGGTTCCATGTGATGTTTTACTTGTAAATTATAGTTTTGGGAACTACAACATTCGCTGAAGTATATTTGAAAGGCACGTTGTGGGGCAGAAAATTTTAGAGACCTCCGTTCTTGAGTGAAGGTTCAGGCCAATACGTAAAATTGCAGTGTTGATGATGTTTTTATTCTTCCTTAGACAATCTGATTTGAAGTTATTCTTAGGTTTGTCAAGATAGGATCCTACAACTGGAACTTTCTTAGAAGATAGGTAGGATATCTTAGTCATAGAGGAAGTTTTAACAAAAAAATCATGTTCCCAGACAGAAGAGCAAGATCTGAGTATTTGGAAATTATCCTATATTTGATTCATCTGTAAGCTCATCCTTAGCTTTGGCTATAGGAGACACAATGTCAGAATAGGTCAATCTAGGTATTTTGCCTTTAAAATTCTTTCTTTTGTTTGAAAAGGTTTTCTTGGTGAAGATGCATCAAAAATGAAGTTTGGTTATTTTTTGAATTTACCAATTTCAAAATTTTCTTGCTTCGCACCTTTTAGGATTCATGTAATAGACGTACATTTTATCACACTTTAGTTGCTAGTTAAACCTAAGGAGCAAGTCTTGTTTTTTGGTAGAGAACTTGACACAACAGTTTTCTTAAATGACAAGTTTTTAGTGGTAAAACTAGGTGGAATTGCTTTTTCTTCGCTTCTGGATTTTGATGAAATCTCAGGGCTGCTTTCCATGGGAATTTCCTCATCGAAAGCTTCGCCTCCTGATCCTAATGATAAGGTTCCAACAAACTTCTCTAGTATTCGTGTTATTAGGAGATGTCCCCAAAGTTTCTGGTACAACCTCCTCAATAACATAACTACTGCTTAAGTTTTGTAATTTTAATAAACCAAAAGAATTGTTTTTGAAATAGCTGTTTTCAGGATTTGACTTCGATTGTGTTTAAAATAAATTCGGTTTTCAGGGTGATACATACTGACACATAAGGTTGGTCAACTAGGACGTATGGTCTAACCGGATCAAACTATGGAAAACAAAATTTTCCAAGTGAGCTTCTCATGGACCATCTCTAATTATATGTGGTATCTATTTTGCCATGATTAATAAAGGTGCGTTTGGTTACTGAAAATTTTCTAGTTTTCCAAGAAAAATGAAAAGTTAGAAAATGCGTTTGGTTAATCAAAATTTCCAAAACTTTTCTAGAAACTAAAAATTTTCCGTTTTCCAAAATTACATATAACTTGGAAAACTCAAAATTGTTGTTTTCCAAAGTTTTATACTTCCAAATTTTTCCAAAAATACAACTCATACACATATATCCACCCAACCCTTACCCCACTCCACCCAACTTACCCTACCCACCCTAACCCCTACCCTACCTCACACCATACACACACCTTACCCACCCCACCCTACCCTACCCTACCCAACCCATCCACCCCACCCTACCTAGCCATACCCCCTATCCAGCCTCACCCACCCCACCCTAGTCCCTACCTACCTCCACACGTACGACCTTACCCAACCCAACCTACCCCTACCCTTACCCATCCCCACCCAACCCCTACCCACCCCTACACACCTTACCATACCCACCTCACCCACCCATACCCCCTACCCAGCCTCACCCACCCACCCTACCCTACACACCCTATCTCACCCTTACCTTAACCTACCCAACCCCTACCAACCTCCACCCACCCTACCCCACCCCACCCATCTTACCCACCTCCACCCCAGTTACCTTACCCACCCCCACCCTACCCTACCCAACCCAACCCTCCTAACACACCCGTACCCACCCTACCTACCCTACTCTGCCATACCACCTACCCAGCCTTACTCACCCACCCATACGCAACCCCACCCAACCCCTACCCACCCCACCCATACACACCAACCCTACCCCACCTCACCCAGTCATACTCCTACCTAGCCTCACCCACCCCACCCCACCCACCCTACCCACCTCCACCCTACCCCCACCCTACCCTACCCCTACCTTAACCTACCCACCTACACCACACCCCCACCCCACCGTACCTTCACCCACCCCACCCTAGGGTAGAGCGTAGGTTAGGGTAGGGGTAGGTGCGGAGGGTGGAGTAGGGGTAGGGTAGGGGTGGGTGTATATGTGTATGGTGGGTGGTGGGTGAGTGTAGTTGTTCAAATATGTGTTATATTGTATTATTTGAAATAAAAAATAGAAAATAAAAACTTACAGAAAATACACATCCAAACACGTTCTCTAATTTTATAAAACGGAAAACGAAAACTCAATTAGATTAACCAAAACGCGTTTTCTACTGAAAATGAAAATGAAAACTCCATTCCATTTTTCTGAAAATGAAAAATGGAAAACGAAAAACAGTTTTCCGCAACCAAACGTACCCTAAGATTGTTTAAAGATTATGTAGAATTATAAATCTTTTCAATTAAACCATATAAAAGTACATTGTACTTCCAAGCTAATCTCGCTGATTTTTAACTAAAACAATTGATTTTCAACCAAAATCCTAGCATCCTTTTCTAAAACTAGGCAATACTCGAACTTGTTAATCTTTAACTTATTGTCCTCCAACCTCCCCCTTATATGGTATAACTCCTATGTGCATATATATATATATATATATATATATATATATATATATATATATATATATATATATATATATATATATATATATATATATATATATATATATATATATACACACACACACATATGTATGTATGTATGTATGTATGTATGTATGTATCATCTTTGTCTCTCTCTCTTTCTCTCTCTCTCTCTCTTATGACTTTATGGTAGGAGGTAAGGACGTCGCACAATTCGTAGTGATTCTTTCTAAGTAAGGGTCACAAAATCTAAGCAAAAATTATTAGATAGAATCATGTTATGTACATGTTCAAAAATGTCGAGTCCATTACCTCCTGGATGATTCACCATGTAGCACTAATTCTTTTTGTCGAAGGCTCGATCTTCACTTTCTCATCAACTTGTGAGAGAGTTTCTTCTTTTCTATCCACCAAACAGAATTTACCCCCTTTCCTGTTGTTATCAGTTACATCTTCATAATTTTCATTCTCATACGACCATACTTGAACTTCCCTCATAACCTGAACCATGAAAGCCTTTTCTTTTTCATCAATGTCTTGTGATGCCTTCAAGTAGTAAGCTTTATCCTTGACTTTCTTTGCTTTGAAATCCCTAGCAAAGTGATTTGTAACCTTACAATTATGACAAATGATTTCATCATTTTCATTCATGGCTTTCTCTACAAAAGCAGAGTCATGCTTAAAATTTGTAGGTGGATTACGCTAAGAAGTTGCTTCAACGGGAAGAAGCAAGTTCAGTGGTGCTTGTTGTGTGTACTGATGTGGTTTGATATATAAGCAACGGGGTTGCTTAAAGGTTTTTTGTGGGTTGAAGTTCGTTTGATATTGTATTTTTGAAATGGTGGGTTTCTTCAGTATCCGCATGGGGGTGGCATCTTGTTGAACTGATGGCTAACAAAGGCTATATCATTTTGAAATGCTACTTCATCATCTTCCTTATCTTGGCTTTCATATATTGCAAGGCATATTAATATATGCTTGTGGAGCGTTCGCTTTAGTGTTTTTGAGAGTGGGAGTGTTGTATTGGTTTGGTTAAGGTTGTGTTGCTTATGAAGCCACCAAAGCCGGTGGTCCTCCCAACTCTTATGAGTTTTTTTTTACTATTGAGGTTTCATGTGCTTAAAGATCCCCATAAAGTTGGTAATGAGTGACACGTCGCAGTCGTTGATACGGTCAAAAATACTAGATTTATTACCTTACGAGCACAATAGCTAAGTGGAAGTAAGGTTCGATCCGTGGAGTCGGTGGTTGAAGTATGTGTCAACAATTAACCAAACTATAGTATCACTCTATAGTTGGTGGCGTTCCATACACTTCACAAAACTCGAATAAACCAAAAATAACGAAAGCATAAACTAGCTTTAACGGACTAAACAATTCCAAATCTTGATCCAAACCAACTACACAATCTGATTCCGAAGTATATTCAGAAAATCAGAAGCGATCAATACCACAGAATACTCAAACGAACAAATAACATAAACGGAAATCGAAACCGCGAAATAACTAAAACTGAATGATTGCATTAAACTAAAAACCAAACCGAAAGTCGAATGTTTCTGACTTCGAGAATATTCCCGAACCGACACGTTCCAGCGGATTCTACAATCCAGAACCGTTGGAAACAAGCGATTAACAAAACCGAAAAATATGAAAAATAAACTAAGCTATGAAAATACCAACTTCTAATCACTGAAATCCGAAAACACGAGTCGAAGAAGCCTAGATTCCACTCTTGGGTCAGGTCTTCGCTCCCAAAACACGAACGGGAAGCCTCTATTTATAGTTTCGAAATCTGACCAATCGCGCCGCGCAAGGGTGAAAACCGCGGCGCGACCTTATCTTTAACCCCGATATTCGCTTTTTAAATGTCAAACTTCTCATCTGTTCATTGACCTTCCGCGACGCGCGTGCTCTTCAGTCCGCGGCGCGCGTGTCTTTTCGCCTAAAAATGGACTTTATTCCAAACTTCTTCGTTTTGTACGCATTTAATCCCTGTTTTTATCATTTTTCACACACAAGCACTAGACACGAAAAGTGAGTAATATAACAGTTTACGAGATATAATTCAATCAGAATAGGGCTCAACTACGACTAAAATACTTGATATTACTAGGCATCGTCAATGACACATATTTTTAATTTTTCTGCAACCTTAAATTATCATTTTTGCCATCACCCTTACCTTCCCTAGTCCATCCAAAAACTTTAAGGGTTGTTTCATGATTGGATTTCATGGTGCCAAAGTTAGACAAATGTGTCATTCTTAGATTGAATTGTTTGAAAGAGTTAGCGAGATTCTCTCATAGAAGAGAATGTAAATCGCTAAACTCAGTTAGGGCTAAAGTAAGTTTCTTATCTCTAGCTTACTTAGTCTCATCAAACATGTTTTGAAAAGTGATCCAAATCTATTGAGTTATTGTACAGTTTATGATGAGTTCAAAGACATTTGGAGGGACACCATATGAGAGGTCACATGAAGCGACCTGGTCATTTTCCATCTTTTCTAGATCTGTAACGATGGGACGTGCTACATGTAGCACCACGAAGTGCACTTGTAGTACCGTCGTTCTTGGGGGCGATGATTGGTAAGTGTGGTCACATTTCAACTAAT
>CM042013.1:114011077-114346077 GCA_023525715.1 Cichorium intybus | reverse complement strand
AATAATGTATGTTCTAGACAAACATAATTTCATATATTAATCAACATCAGCCAAATTTTGACCATATTGTATCTTTTACAGAGTCCAATTTGTACGTTTCACGCCACCTGTCATCTGACAGTTTGCAGTGAAAAAGTTTTCTAGATCTACCATTGAAATTAGGGTTAGTTTGAACATAATGATACCTTCCTTAATTTTTGGGAGATTTTCTTACAAAACTTAATTGGGCCAAATAATTACTTTCAGCAAAATCATGCAATGTACGTCTGGCACGTGGACCTTCATTCACATACTCTTCCTTCAACAACTTTCTACACTCATCACTATCCTGAAATCAATAAAATACATTTGTTAACAGAATTATTTAAAAAAATAAGGATTTAGATTAAACAAGATGCAATATACAGAAAAGCACTTGTATTTCCATTATATAATTTTTGCAGTGATTAAACAAACCATCATACTTTTTTTTTTTTTTTACCATTTAAGAAAAACAAACTTCTCCGGTTATATAAAAAAAAAAAATTAAAATACAGAAAAGCACACGGACTTTCATCATGTTTATCGGTTTAGCCACTGAACTATTATTTTTTATGATAATTATATGAGTAAGTTACAGTTTTGGTCCCTGTGGTTTACACAAAATTACAGTTTTAGTCCTAGTTTTGAAAATCTTGCACCGGTGGCCCCTTTGGTTTTCAAATCTTTCACTTTTGGTCCCTATGGTGTCCAAATCTTTCACTTTTGGTCCCTGTTGTTTACACAAACAGTAACAGACGGAGGGACCAAAAATGAAAGATCTGGACACAATAGGGACCAAAAATGAAAGATTTAGAAACCACAGGGACCACCGGTGCAAGATTTTCAAAACTAGGACTAAAACTGTAATTTTGTGTAAACTACAGGGACCAAAACAGTAATTTACTCTAATTATAATAATAATAAGAGTAAATTACAGTTTTGGTCCCTGTGGTTTACACAAAATTACAGTTTTGGTCCTAGTTTTGAAAATCTTACATTTTTGGTCCCTTTGGTTTTCAAATCTTTCACTTGTGGTCCCTATGGTTTCCAAATCTTTCACTTTTGGTCCCTGTGGTTTACACAAACAGTAACAGACGGAGGGACCAAAAATGAAAGATCTGGACACAATAGGGACCAAAAATAAAAGATTTAGAAACCACAGGGACCACCGGTGCAAGATTTTCAAAACTAGGACTAAAACTGTAATTTTGTGTAAACTACAGGGACCACAACTGTAATTTACTCTAATTATAATAATAATAAGAGTAAATTACAGTTTTGGTCCCTGTGGTTTACACAAAATTACAGTTTTGGTCCTAGTTTTGAAAATCTTACATTTTTGGTCCCGGTGGTTTCTAAATCTTTCACTTGTGGTCCCTATGGTTTCCAAATCTTTCACTTTTGGTCCCTGTGGTTTGCACAAACAGTAACAGATGGAGGGACCAAAAATGAAAGATTTGGACACAATACGGACCAAAAATGAAAGATTTAGAAACCACAGGGACCACCGGTGCAAGATTTTCAAAACTAGGACTAAAACTGTAATTTTGTGTAAACTACAGGGACCAAAACTGTAATTTACTCAAATTATAATAATAATAAGAGTAAATTACAGTTTTGGTCCCTGTGGTTTACACAAAATTACAGTTTTGGTCCTAGTTTTGAAAATCTTACATTTTTGGTCCCGGTGGTTTCTAAATCTTTCACTTGTGGTCCCTATGGTTTCCAAATCTTTCACTTTTGGTCCCTGTGGTTTGCACAAACAGTAACAGATGGAGGGACCAAAAATGAAAGATTTGGACACAATACGGACCAAAAATGAAAGATTTAGAAACCACAGGGACCACCGGTGCAAGATTTTCAAAACTAGGACTAAAACTGTAATTTTGTGTAAACTACAGGGACCAAAACTGTAATTTACTCTAATTATAATAATAATAAGAGTAAATTACAGTTTTGGTCGCTGTGGTTTACACAAAATTACAGTTTTGGTCCTAGTTTTGAAAATCTTACATTTTTGGTCCCGGTGGTTTCTAAATCTTTCACTTGTGGTCCCTATGGTTTCCAAATCTTTCACTTTTGGTCCCTGTGGTTTGCACAAACAGTAACAGATGGAGGGACCAAAAATGAAAGATTTGGACACAATACGGACCAAAAATGAAAGATTTAGAAACCACAGGGACCACCGGTGCAAGATTTTCAAAACTAGGACTAAAACTGTAATTTTGTGTAAACTACAGGGACCAAAACTGTAATTTACTCTAATTATAATAATAATAAGAGTAAATTACAGTTTTGGTCCCTGTGGTTTACACAAAATTACAGTTTTGGTCCTAGTTTTGAAAATCTTACATTTTTGGTCCCGGTGGTTTCTAAATCTTTCACTTGTGGTCCCTATGGTTTCCAAATCTTTCACTTTTGGTCCTTCCCTCTGTTACCATTTGTGTAAACCACATGGACCAAAAATGAAAGATCTGGAAACCACAGGGACCAAAAGTGAAAGATCTGGAAACCACAGGGACCAAAAGTGAAAGATCTGGAAACCACAGGGACAAAAAGTGAATGATCTGGAAACCACAGGGACCAAAAGTGAAAGATCTGGAAACCACAGGGACCAAAAGTGAAAGATCTGGAAACCACAGGGACCAAAAGTGAAAGAGTTGGAAACCAAAGGGACCACTAGTGCAAGATTTTGAAAACTAGGACCAAAAATGTAAGTTGGTGTAAATCACAAGGACCAAAACTGTAATTTACTCTAAGAATAATAATAATAATAATACCTGCAAGAATTTTAACATTTGCTCTTCAATTGTACCGTGCATAGCCAATGTTTCCACATGGATTGGGCGCGTAGCACCCATTCTGTGAGCGCGACTAATCACCTGTTCCTCCATGCTGTCAAATTTAAATCATTATAACAAAATTAACAAAGTTCTAAAAATGAAAGAAATAGCAATATACTTTTATTTATAATTTTATATATTTACCTTTTATCCCAAATAGGCTCCATTAGAAATACGTGTGTGACAAAACTTAAATCAAGACCAAGTGCTGCACTTCCATCCATTAAAAGAGCCATGCATTCTTCATCATGCTGGAAAGTAGAAAGTGATTTCACCTGCATTTAATAAAATAAAGAAAAATTACAAAAAAAAAAAAAAAAAAAAAAAGTACAATGTACTTTCATTATTTTATCGATTAAGCAAGTTAACTATTTTTTGTATTAGTTAATCCATTTTCGTTATCTGTTATAATATTCTATTATACATTATATACAATTGTCGCCAGTTCAGCATTATTACAGTTTGTTTTGATCCCTGTAGTTTTAATTTGTATAATTACAGTTTTAGTCCCTATAGACTTTAATTTGTATTAATTACAGTTTTGGTCCCTATAGTTTTTAATGTATGAATTATGATAATTACATTTTTTGTCCCTGTATTTTTTAATTTTCTTTAACTACAGTTTTGGTCCTCATACTTTTCTATTTCAATAATTTCAGTTTTAGTCCCTGTAGTTTTTAATTTGCATTAATTACAGTTTTAGTCCCTGTAGTTTTTAAGTTAGGATAATTACAGTTTTGGTCCCCCATTTTTTCTTTAAAATTGCAAATTTGATAAAAAAAAAAAAGTATTTGTTGTACTGGTTTGGAATTTTTGCGTAGAAATTTATCCGCAGCAACGCGCGGAAACATTACCCTAGTTTTTATACAATTGTTTTTTTCCCATGTTTTTGCTTCTTGGCAAACCAGAATTAAGTTTTATACAATTGTTTTTTTTAAAATAAATCCACAAAAAATAAACTACAAGATTCTTACCTTGTTAACAGAATGCATCGGACTGTACATTCCCACAAATTTAATACCAGCAATCGTTAACTGTAAAAACAAATCCATAAATATCACATAATCCACACAAATTTAACATTAAATTTATTAAGAATTACCTGCTGTTCGATTACATGTATATGTTCAAGAAACTGAGAAAATATTAAAACTTTCTCAACAGACCGATTGGTAGATCTAGCAGAAGCCATGTTTTTCCCAAAAGGGAGAAAAAGGGCATTAACGTCTTTTCCATCATTGATGCAATTGTCTGTTATTTTATTAACTTCCTGCAAATCTTTTAATCTTTTCACAAGATATGAAACTTTACTGCTGGATGTTGACTGCCAATCGGGATTCCAGTCGTCCTATATGATGACAGTGACAAATGGTGACAAATTGAAGGACTAAATGTGAAAAATAGCAACATACTTTCGGTGATTTATGTATTATAGAATTCTACTTCCATTTATTCTTTTATTATGGCATTGTACTTCAAATATTTTCTTATTAAAATATAGTAAACTGGTAAATGTAAATCTAGCCAATTATAGCATCGTACTTTGAGTTTTTTTTGTTAGGATTAAATGCAAGAAATAGCAACAAACTATTATAGCATCTTACTTTATTATAACCTTAAAAATTAGGGTTATTGTTATAAAAGCCTTTAAGTTTGTAAAAAATGTTCGGGTTTACCCTTTTATGTATTTTTTTGTTCATAAAAGCCATTAAATTTATGTTTGTTTCATTAAAACCTTTAAGTTTGGCAGGAATGTTCGGTTTTACCCTTGTGTCCTGTTATAGAACTAGAACCTGACAAACTTAAGGGTAAAACCGAACATTCCTACCAAACTTAAAGGTTTTAATGAACCAAAATAAATTTTTAAGGGCTTTTATGAACAAAAAATACATAAAAGGGTAAACCTGGACATTTCTTACAATTTTGTTCCTTGTTGTTTACACCAAATTATGGTTTTGGTCCTAGTTTTGAAAGTCTTGCACTGGTCGCCTCTATGGTTTCCAAAATTTTCACTTTTGGTCCATAATGTTTTCAAATCTTTCACTTTTGGTCCCCATGGTTTACACAAGCGGTAGCAGAGCGAGGGACCAAAAGTGAAAAATTTGGAAACCACAAGAACCAAAAATGAAAGATTTCGAAATCATAAGAGACCATCAGCGCAAGATTTTCAAACTAGGACCAAAACTGTAATTTGGTATAAACCACAGGGACCAAAACCGTAATTTACTCCAGAAAATAGAGTAAATTACAGTTTTGGTCCCTGTGCTTTACATCAAATTACAGTTTTGGTCCTAGTTTTGAAAATTTTACAGTTTTGGTCCTTACGGTTTCCAAATCTTTCACTTTTGGTCCCTCCCTCTGTTACCATTTGTGTAAACCACATGGACCAAAAACGAAAGATTCGGAAAAACCACAGGAACCAAAAATGAAAGATTTCGAAACCACAGGGACCACTAGTGCAATGATTTTCAAAACTAGGACCAAAACTGTAATTTGGTGTAAACCACAGGGACCAAAACCGTAATTTTATAATTTACTCTACAAAATAATACCTGTTTATACGACGGTTGTAATTCAATCAAATCTTTTGGAACGGGCCACTTCGGATTCGGATTTTCCGGGCGCGCTAAAGTTTCCGGACTTTGCATTTCGTATAAATTCTCGCATCCCGGAAACGTACACTTTTCACTATTTAACGCCACACAATCCAAACATAAAAGATGCCTACATGGCGTTATGACAGGTAAGCGACACCACTCTTCACATCTACAAACACCACAACACAACAAATCAAGAAACTGAGAAACTAGAGTAAATTACAATTTTGGTCCTTGTGGTTTACACCAAATTACAGTTTCGGTCCTAGTTTTGAAAATCTTGCACTGGTAGTCCTTATCGTTTCCAAATCATTCACTTTTGGTCCCAATAGTTTCCAAATCTTTCACTTTTGATCCCAGTGGTTTCCAAATCTTTCATTTTTGGTCCCTCCCTCTGTTAGCGTCTGTGTAAACCATAGGGACCAAAAGTGAAAGATTTGGAAACTATTGGGACCAAAAGTGAACGATTTGGAAACCATATAGGGACCAAAAGTGAAAGATTTGGAAACTATTGGGACCAAAAGTGAACGATTTGGAAACCATATAGGGACCAAAAGTGAAAGATTTGGAAACTATTGGGACCAAAAGTGAACGATTTGGAAACCATATAGGGACCAAAAGTGAAACATTTGGAAACTATTGGGACCAAAAGTGAACGATTTGGAAACCATATAGGGACCAAAAGTGAACGATTTGGAAACCATATAGGGACCAAAAGTGAAACATTTGGAAACTATTGGGACCAAAAGTGAACGATTTGGAAACCATATAGGGACCAAAAGTGAAACATTTGGAAACTATTGGGACCAAAAGTGAACGATTTGGAAACCATATAGGGACCAAAAGTGAACGATTTGGAAACCATATAGGGACCAAAAGTGAAACATTTGGAAACTATTATGACCAAAAGTGAACGATTTGGAAACCATAAGGACTACCAGTGCAAGATTTTCAAAACTAGGACCAAAACCGTAATTTGGTGTAAACCACAAGGACCAAAACCGTAATTTACTCGAGAAACTATATCATTATAACAAAGCAAGGACAATATAGTAAAATACTAAAACCACATACCTCATACAATTTCCACCGTATAAAATATTAAACCGAATAAACCCGTATTCCTCCGAACCCGGGTCGAGCCCGTTTTCCACCAAAATATCCATCGTCTCTTGAATATCTTGACCCGCATCCGTGACCTTAATATGGCCCGCCACACAACACGATAATCTCACATTTCGAATTAAATTACTTCTAAATTTCCATTGTTTTGGATTCAATAAACTTTCAACATGACTCGGGTCATTCCAATCCGCCATTAAAATATTCCTCCGAACCGTAACCACCAACTCGTTATAACTCTTCGCGTGTTCTTCGTTAAAATTCAAAAACACCGCGGTCTTAATACATTCCGGAATCATCCGTAAATCTTTCTTTCGCGCGCTAATCATACACCGCCCGAGAAGCTGTAAAAGACGGTTCCGCCCCTCGTCCATTTTCGCCTCGAACGGGCGTAAAATCCCGGACTCCCACGACGTTTGATCTTGACCGTACGCTTCTTCGCGTAAAAACCGAAGCATCGGTTGGAGGCTCGAGAGTTGACTATTCGGGGTGTTGGGAGTCGGGGTCCCGGTTAATAACCACCGGTTTGACGCGGTTAATGAAACCGATAATTGTAGTTTGTTGGTTAGGTTTAGGGTTGACCCGAGGGTGTGACCTTCATCGAACATGACTCGAGCCCAGTGAACCGCCATTAAGACGCTTCTTTTTTTTGGGCTCCATTCAGCGCTTAAGCGACTGAATGTAGTGATCACAATGTCGTAATCCCACGCGACATTGTGAACTGACGGGCGTTTATGGTCTGCCCAAATATAGACGCGTAGCTGCCCGGGTTTCACGTGTTTCTCGATTTGTGTCCGCCAATGGTCGATAAGGTTCGCGGGCACCACGATTAGTGTTGCCCGGGAGAGATAGAATCTGACCGAGTCGAGGGGTTCGTTTAAAGCGGTTTTTAGGGCGGTTAAATCGAATGATAAGTCGAGTAAATTTCTCGGGTAGTGCCACGTCATTGTCCCTTGGTCAACGCGTTTGACTAACCCGAATGATTGGAAGATTTTGTGGAACCCGCGGGGTTCTCCGGTGGTTAAAACGCGGGTCCCGGTGAGCGGGTGGACTAATCCGGTGGTTTCCATTTTTGTGAGGTAGTTTTCGGTTAATTTTGTTAACCAAATTAACGCTTTTTTAGTTTCGAAATTGATTAATTGGTAATGTTCTTTAAGAACACTTGTGAAAAAAGACACGTTTTCTTCTTTACCTTGTGTGGTTCCTTTCGTGTAGAATCCGGGCAGGTACGTGACCGACTGCCCGTTGTCCCATGACTGTTCGGGGACACTGCAACTTCTATGATACGGGTCTTCGTTCATACTACAAAACCACGCAGTGGCAGAATCCGTAATATTTGAACGAAAAAGCTTCCTCCATTTTCTACAAGAATCACATTGGACCCACGTTTCATTAACTTCAAGATTCTCCTTTTTCGGTCTCTTTTTCATGTTTCTTGATAATACATACGGTGTACCATCACCACCACCGCCGCCGCCGCCGCCACCAAGTTTTCTTTTTTTCTCACTAGAAGGGTAAGATGGTCCTTCATATTCACTAAAAAGATTTCCTTTAACCTTGGTAAAGCTCCTAGTGCTGGATTTCACAAACTTTTGTGTCTCGGGGGTGACGATAACGGATTCTGACACGGTCAGCCCGGTCAGCCCTCTTCGGGTACTCCGGGCAGCGATCTTTTTTCCGGTGAGCACACTACCGCGGTCAACACTATCACCGCCAACCTCATAATACCCGCATTTCTGATCACCGATTTGTTTACACCAAATCACATCCACGCCATCTGGCGGGTCCGCTAGGGTTCCTAGGGTTTTCAAGATTAAAGATAAAGCAGTTATAGTCTTACCTAACCCAGGTTCATCACAAAACATACCCCCGCGAAAATCTTTAATCATGGGAACGGGTCCCATTACGAGCTCACCGGAAACTGTATTGATATTGAAAGCAAACCCGTCTTCGGTTTCCAGTTTCATGTACAACGGGTTTTGAAAAGTTTCCGGGTCACGTTCCCGTTTTAGCATCCAGTCAACTGCTGACTGCTGATGTGGAAAGAGCTTGAGTTTCATTGATGGCGTTATTGTTTGTGTGAGTAGTCTGAGGTGGCGACATGTGGAGGAGATTTTAAGGAGTTCTAAAGGACCGAGGGCGGTTAGAATATTGATTAGAACATCATCGGGTAAGAGGTGGAAACCGGACGGGGAAGTACCGTCTCCGGGGTTTATTTTGGAATTGACGAAATCGCCCTGCGTTGAGACACTTGGTAAAGTTTTGAAAATTTCATGGAGTTCGAATAGTTTGTTTCGTGAAGTGTCTGGTGAGTTACAATGCTGATTGCATCCAAGAACATGGCAATCTGAAATGTTCCAGATTTGGTTGTTGGTTTCAAGATCGAGGTTGTTGTAATCCAGCATTGTGCCCCTGGTTTTCCAGTCGCAACTGTAAAGAAAGTTATTTGGATTTCGTAAGATGTTTAATTGGAATTAAGTTGATGTAATTAGGGTTTCTCTATTCGTAATGGTTGTGATTAATAACAAATTAAACAGGTAATTTGATGGCAAGTAATTGAGAGACCCAAACCTCAAATGGCGGAAAATAGCTGCAGCCGTGGATCTTGATCTTGGAAACTGCCAACCAGACCACAAAGCGATTGGCAAAAACACATCAACCAGCATAACAACCCTGAGATCTCCATCTTCCTTTTTCCGTGCAATTCGAACCACTTTTGAAGTAATCTTCAAACACTTGTGGTTTACCAAAGCGTGAAGCTGATGAACAACACTTACACTACCATGCACCAGCCCTATTTTGCTCAACTTCTTCTTCGACACCCCCATTGATCCGCCACCACTTTCGCTCTTAGACTTCTGTGGTGTCTCCGTACCTTCGCCATCGGCCGCGGTAGCGTCGATTAAACTTGAATTGATCAATGAGAGTACGAAGCCGTCTGACGACAGAAACCCGACCTCGGTTCCGTCTCGAAGAATATCACAGCGAGTGTTGACATTTAGGGTTTTGGTAATGCCATTGTCGGTGGTGTGATTGTGAGTGCTAGTAGGGGAAATTGCGAGAACAACACACAAGTAACCGCAGAGCTTGTGATCCCGGATGGAGTAATCTTGATTTTCCTCCATTAACTGGAAGAGAATAATTGGGAATTTCAGGGAACGAAACAAGAATTCAATTAGGGTTTGAATGATTTGATGTCGAACGAAGTTTCATGTTTGGAACGTCGTGAGAATTTGTTATTGGATGAATCGAGGTTCTGGTTTGGTGGGTTCTAGCTCTGGTTTTCCTGCGTCCATTGGAAGGTACAATTCCTAATTTGGGATTCAATGGTGAATGTAGGTCACTATTATTATAAAAAACATAATGTTAAATTACATAGAGACGTTGGGCAAACGGGCAACAAGCTGCGCCGCTAGCCCTTTTTGAATGGCAAAGCTGATACGCTTAAAAACAAAATCCAAAGATCTAAAGGACATGATGGTACTCTGCATAACCCGTTGAACTCTGTTGAGTAGCTCCACAGCTTCAGGTGCTAGAAAACCAAAGGTATCAAAAGCGAAAGGGATAAACACATGTTGATTTTCACGACATGCCGTATCGTGTTTATCCACTTTGCATGCAGCTGCTTTCAAAGCCGCTTGCCTCCCTGTGAAACCTCCACTCCTCAAGTTCACAAGAGGGGAAACCCCGGTAAGGTCCACACATGCATGTTTACCTCCCATCCATCCGAAGATTAAAATGTCAGCAGGCCTGAGAGTAGATCTCCCGTCTGAAGGGTCCGTCAAAAAGTTAACAGGAGCTTCTTTACGTACCGAAACCCCGACACGTCGGCAGACGTCAAAAAGAACATCCCTAACCATATCATGACGGTATTTGAAACCTGGGAGCTCCCGACAATGAACAGCATGATCCCCAAAAGAGTCCAAGCACGCCTTGCGACAAACCGGACATATCTCGTCGCTCGGAAAAAGAGGAATCATAAGGCGGTACCGTAGAATAGCACGATATTCCACAGGGGACATATGTAGACCGAGGCCGTCAATGGGGATAGCTAGCAAAAAATCTTGTGCATGAGGAGCTCGAAGACACTCCAATACGGCTTTCTGCCTGAACGTCATGTGAAAGTCGTATTCCATATCCTTGACGATCTTACTAAAGAGAGCATTCGCCAATGTTTTTTGGGATTTAGGGGGGGCGATGTCCTTATTAGTGAAATCGTCACAGTCAAAATCTGGAATTGTTCCACGCAGACGATCCAAAGCAGAATAATAATCAATGTCCATACCACATATGCCACTGTGGCGCAAGATGTGGTCTTGTAAGGCCCAAGATTGGGCCCTCGATGCTACAAAAGCGTACGATGAAGCCTCACTAGCCGAGTACAAACCCAAACCACCAAAACGTATTGGTAAGGAAACCAACCGCCACTGGAAATCTCCAAAGTAAGGGCCACCACAAACCACAATGTCTTCAATGGAACCACGCAACCCTTTGTCAAAAAACAAAGCCGCATCCTCCATGTGCACCGGTTGGCAAGTTCTTAAACCAAAGAAAAGTTTAGCAATTCCCATACAAGAACGTAGCAAAAGGAGCTGACTCTGCGGGTCACAAAGCTGGGGAAGAAGGCCCATCAAATCAACAGCCTTGACAGCTCTCTTCAAGGCGAGCTCACTAATGAATCCAGCGTCTCTGCTAACAACCCCCCCAAGGAGCTTTACTCCCAAAGAAGGTCTACCAATATCTGCTGGGAAACAGCCGTCACGAACTTTCCTACCATCACAAGAGGGCCAAAAAATTTCAGTTTTCTTAATATTCAGCTCCAGACCCAACCCTGGACCATCCTCCTGAATAATGTTTAACACATTCGCCACCTCATCGGAGTCTCCAATAACGGTCCCATCATCTAAATACCAAGCATGGAGCAGTAGCTTGCAATTGTCTCGAATTTTATGCACGAGAGGGTGTAAAACAAGGGCAAAAAGAAGGGGTCCCAATGGATCACCTTGTTGAACCCCAGAGGTGGACCATATATGGGTGTCACCTATGTAAAGCCTGGACGCCCTCCCATATAAGAATTCGACCCACAAGGAAATAGAAGGGCACATCCTTCTAACCTCGCGGAGTAAGACAGATCTATCCACCATGTTAAAAGCATTCGAGAAATCCACCGCAAGCAGGGTAAGGGACCCATTATCGTGGTGTTTACACAACACCCGATTCGCACAATGCAAAACAGCCTCAGCACCCCCGGACACGCCGACCCCAAATTGAAAATCGTTAAGGTATTTAACCATATCTTTCCCAACTCCCTTCATAGCGACCTTCGAAACCAACCGCCTCCATATAGTGCCAACTGCAATTGGCCGGATCCCGTTGTCTGGTTTAATAAGAGGCGTTAGAGGTGCAGAAGCAACAAACTCTGCCAAAACAGACGGACATCTTCCCCTTAACCATAAATTAACAACTGAGGTTATGGCCCGTATGAGATCTGTGGCTAAAGCTGAACCCTCTCCGCATAGGGCATCTAAAATATGTTGGGCCCTCAAGCCATCTCTACCACAAGAAGTCCCTTTAGGGAAAGATTTAATGCAACCAAGAACACTATCGAAATCGGCTACAAGGGGAGGCTCAGAGTAAAAGGAGCTCGGCATAGAAGGGGGTGGTTTCAGAGGATGCTTATCCTCTAAGGCTTTAATGGTATCACCATTGTAAGGCGCAACACCAGAGGAGCATAAAACTTTAACTGCGGCAGTGAAATGGCCATCTGCAACTTTACGAAGACATTGTCTAATGTTGGTCTTAGCCATTGTGTTAGGCCGTGTGTTGTCCCCGCCCTGGCTCATGTGCCCACCCCCGTAGTTGTCGAAAATGTTGTTTAAAAGGGTGGGGACACCGTCCTCTTTCCCCCATGTAGCCAAGGACTTCAAGATGCAACTTTGTTGAATGGATTTTCTGTTCCCAGATCTGCTTTCTTGACTGTTGTTAGGCCTAAACACCTGCAGCGTGCAACGCGGTAGAAGGAACAACCTAACCCAGGCATCAACAGAGTTAGGCTGGGCAATCACCTTGTAAATTGATGATTTAAAAGCCTGCGAGAAAGCTAAACAACAACTGTGAGGGATACTTTTGACTGTAGTGATAGGCGTTTTAAAGACACGTTCAAGAAGGTCAACATCCATAACCCATTCCTCTGAAACATTTGGCACATTATTCTGAGCATCTGGCTTAACAATACCGACAATGTGTGTGGTCGCACTAATGTCCCCTTTAATAAAACGAACAAGACCATTCGGATGATGACATAGCCGACTAACCGCATGCAGAGACATACAATCCCACACAACCATTGACCGAGAGACAACAACGTTTTTTCCACCTCCATAAATAAACCATGATCCGTTGACAAAGCGTCACGCAAGACCCGTTTGCGGTCATCATTTAAAAGATGTTGACTTTTAAGGTGAGAAATCATATGGGAGTTTCCTTTATTACCCCCTTCACCTATCCGGCAACAATGGAAACTTCTAAACGGGCACGGACAAAAACTATCAAAAACAATAGAAGAAGAAGAAGAAGCCATGCCTCGAGATGAAGCAATAACATGGGGGCTGAAATAAATATAGGAAAAAGAAAACAAAGGACACCAACACAATGTTGGGTTCTACAGAAGGAGAGAAGCCCCAGCACCCAAGTTACATCATCCAAGAAATAAACAAAGAACCAGGACTGATGTACCAAAAATAAAGGTCCAGCAAAAGGAAATTTGACTCTGGCATTTTATCAAACACATGGAGGGCAAACAAACAAAAACAGAAACCGCAGTGAAATTAGGCACTGCTTTACGCTACCCGTGAATGGAAAACACAAAGGAATTGCAAAGCATGAAAAACACAATCTAACAGAAGATATCACTGATGAAATCAAAATGAAAAATCAAAGAAATAGCAAACCGAGTGACAGAAGACGAGGATGTGGAGAAGAATGCAGATGAGATGAACAGACCACAAAGCAAGAATCGGACCAGACTTCGTTCCTTTGAAATAAACACCAGACTTCTCTTGTTTTAATTTCGTATTCCATCCTAATGTATCATCCCGATGAAATCTGCTCTCCGATGAACTTGCTCATCAGAGCGATACACATATCTCATCTCGTTTATCCAAGCCTGTTTTGGATCGAGAATCGATTGCAGAGATGAGCTTTTGAATTGTTCTTGACCTTGACTTTAAATATTTTGACGTATGTTCCCCCAGATCTTCAAACACACTGTTGATTTGGCGAATGATGTTTCTGATGCTGGTTGTGTATAAACGAAGTCGTTTTGTAGATGTGATGTAATCAACAACCACAAAGGGAGTACGACGTTGTAAACTGTATGGGATGTGAACACAAATGATATTGGCTTAGATCTGATTGAAGAAAATGATTTTGAGGTACTGTAAAGGATTCGGAACTGTGTGAAATCAAGCCACGAAGAGATGAACTCGTTTTTGGGTAATCATCGGAACACTGAAGTCTTATCGATAAATCTTGAAATCAGAAACGGCGAAGTGGGTCGATATGTTGATCCGATTTTGCTGGCTTAGAAGTGTTAATCGGAGAATGACTTTGCGAATTCAGTTGTTGACCGATTCAAATTGATCGAAGATAAAGATTGAACAAAACTGAGAAGTCGGAGATGATTCCGAATGCCTTCAGAAATTGTCTTCCCTTCAGAAGTCGGAAGGTTGTCTTCCCTTCAAAAGACACCAATCGCTATTCACACAAAAGAGAGAAAGATATAGAAAGAAGGGGAAATGTGTAAATGTGGTGTCTAGAGCCATAAAGCTCCATATTTCCCCCTTAACTTATGACTCTTCTAATGTATTAAGTAAAAAAGAAACACTCACATATATATGTCTGATGAAAAAAACAAAGACACGATTCTAAGTCATTACATTTACAAAACATGTCTCGTGAGTAATTTGGGTAAATGTTGGACCAAGTCAATGTAAAAAAGGGGTAAATTACACCCGACGACCAACACCAACACCCCCCCCCCCCCCCCAAAAAAAAAAAAATCCTTAAGGACGATCATATAGTAGGTAAATTGAGGAGCGTTGGCTATATTTTAGGCATACAAAGTTTGAACATTGAACCTCATTTATATAATTTCACACATCAACTAGTAGACTTCTATCGTGGGGATACCTAAGTCAATTTGTTGATGTAACATCTACAAGACAATAATACACATATTTTGCTTATATGTATTTTTAATTAATGATGTTTTAATAATTATTATTTTTAGTTACGATACTAGTTTAAACATAGATTCAAATTAATTCTTAAATCACATGGGCCCCAACAAGAAATTTTCCCCTCTCCGAATTTCTAGAAACATAGCAATTTTTCCATCGGCACTGTTTTTTGACAATTTATTTCAAATAAACTTTAGGCTTTTGTTTACTAACATGATATCGAATTAACTAGAGAGGTTGGAAACATCAAGATACAATTACATAAGGTAAGTGAAGAGATGTGGTTTATAACGCGGGTGCAAATATATGACCAAAAATAGAGGGTTCTAAATATACTAGAATATCGTTTAGGTTTCGATATAAACAATTTTAGGGAGCCAAAAGATCGTGTGGATGCGGATCATGGTTGTTGTGAGTTCTTGCCACCAAAGGTAATAGTTACATTGATTCTCGATATTCTATTTTTGTGACCATAAAAAAGAACTACTTTTATTATTAATAGAAATCGATGCTATCATTTCATACTAATATGAACACATAATTTACATGATCATTAAAAAGAATTGTTCATAATAGTATATTTGTAATTAATTTGTATATGGTATTATTAGTCCATAGTCTTAGCCCATGTTATATTTATTGTATGCCTTGGCCCATGACCTCATATCTTGTATTATATTTGTTTTAACTCACATTTTTATTATGTTGCAATCATTATCCAGCATCGTTCCCCTAGCTAACATTTTTATTGAGGCATTCTAGCTCGTCTCCCCCATCAACTCATACATACAACTCGTTTTACTTATTTCATAAGCATAAAAAAGTTATTTAACTAAAGTTTCAAAACTTTAAAAAAATTAATATTTATTGAAATTATACGAATAAAAGTAATTTATAAGTATCGTATCTATAATTACATTCCCATGAGGAACAAAAAATAAAAACAACCTTCCTATGAATTGAAAACCAGTGTCTTTTTTTCTCTTTTTCAGGGTTCATGTTTGTCGATGTGCTACACTGATCTCATTCCCCATATAGGGTCAATCTCGTTGAGTTAGGATTAGTATAGGACATTAGAGACAATATTCTAACACTCATATCATCATCATTGTCACCATGTCACCATTGCTCATTGAAATCCAAGATTTCATCATTTTATCTCAAAAACAATCGAATACAATTACACATCTCAAGATGTTCTCCAACAGATTTAGCAATCTCTAATGACATCGGATCCAAAAATCATTAGTATCACTCAATGGTTTCTCATAAGTGCCCCAAGAATCATTGACATTTTCTTTTTTTTCTCTTTAATGCCTCAAATCGCCTATAAAACGCTTAAATGACCATCTTAGTGGTATTTATACTCATCTCTCAATATTCTCATTATCCATTAAACTCAAAAATTAAATAATTATTTCTTTCATAATACCACTTAATTCCCTCAAGAAATAGAAATTCCAATAAGTCACCATCCACATTTATTTCGCATAAGGGTCAAAGTGCCACAAATAGCAATGTACTTTAAAATGTAGCTTACCACAATTCTTCTTTTGAGAAATTTTCATCTCTCCAATACTTAAGGGTGAGCATGGGTCGATTCTTGGCTAAAACTGAATCCAAACTCATAAGTTCGTTTTTTATCAGTTTCAAACGCTTTTGAATGCGTTTGGTTTTCGGTTTTTTGCGTGGGTTTTTGATTTTTTTCGTTTCAATCCATGGGTTAGTGGGTTTTGAACCCAACTATCATTTTCTTAGCTTGAAAAAATATTTTTTTTAGCAATGAGATAGATATATTATGCAACTTGGAGGAATTAGTCATTGCACATATGTTGTATAGGTTGTTACACATACAACCTATGCTTGTTGTGTTCGTATTCTAAAGAACTTCATGAGGAATTAATCAACACTCAATACATGCAATGTATTTGTAAATGACGTTTTTGAACCAACTTTAGTGACACACAAAACCCGAACCCAAACCCAAATCTTCAATTTTTCAAAAATAAAAAAATCAAAATTGTTTGGTTCGGTTTTTGTTTCAGTTGACAATTTTGGTTTTTGGGTTTCGGTTCGGTTTTTGCTCAACCATACCAATACCTCTATTTATTGATATATGCCAAAAAAATTTAGTTAAGTATAATTAATGGCATTTATCTCACCGAAAGGCTAAAAACGTCTTAGACCCTTAACTCATAGATTTTACATGAACCCCAAGCAGGTTCATCTCGATTTGGTATCTTCTTTTCAGCCCGTTCAATTAGGACTTCATTTTAATTAAATGAACAGATAACTTCGTTTCTTCAAATGTTTAAATTTTGATCTAGATTACATTTCGTTATCCTGATTTGTAATAGGGCAACAAACGCTCATGACTATAACGAAAATTGTTTGTTCGTGCATTGATTTTTCTCTAAATACGATTAAAAAATGATTTGTGGATTAACTTTGTTCAATTGTTAAACTTGCTTGTCCAAATTTTCGTTAACTTTTATACGAATACAGTGAGTCATTTGTTGAAGTACTAATTGGCAAAAATGATCATATACTCATATCTAAATAGTTTGTCAAGTAAAACACACACAAAAAAGACACATTCTTTGTATATACACACTTACTTCATCCATACAAGACTTAATGTGAAAAAAGAAAAATGTACTCGGTTTGTATGAAAAAGAGTTTGATTGCCTAAATAATACAATTACAAAAATACTTCACTTTCTTCTAAGGGACTGTTTGATACTTGCTGATTTAGTTACAGCTAACTGGGTCAATATCTTACAGACTTATCCTGAAGTTGACCGAGTAAAGCAAATTTTAGGGTTTTGGACCGAATCAGAGGTAAATTTTAGGGTTATCAAACTAATACAATTACAAAAATACTTCATTTTCTTCTAAAGAATTATTTGATACTTGCTAATTTAGTATGCGCTGACTGAGTCAATGTCTTACAAACTTATCCTGAAGTTGACCGAGTAAGGTAAATTTTAGGGTTTCAGACCGAATCAGAGGTAAATTTTGGGGTTATCAAACTATCTGTCTCAGACCGAGCCAGCCAGTAATCGTAACCTCTTAGTTGACCAGTAAGAGACAAATCAAACAGCCCCTAAGTCCTGGCATGCTCATACAAGGTTCATAGCAACAACACCACACACACACACACACACACACAAAAGCAAGTTAGCAATCACAAAACAAACCAATTCACACATCTAAAAAAAGAAACACTTACGAGTCGTATCTCATCAAATACTAAACTTAAGTCAAATAACCATCTTTCCAAAATCTCCCCTATGTCGTTCCACTATGACCATAAAACGCGTACACAAACAAGTAAAAGAGATGTACAAGTTAAGTCCTACTGAGGTGTTTGTCCATGTGGCGGTGGGCCAGGTGGCAGTGGTGGAGCAATCCCAGATGGCATACCGAAATTCGGTGGGACCGCTCCCATACCGGGACCACTTGGATTCCCGGGCTGTACAATAAAAAACCAAAATGCTATAATTTGAAGAAAATTGAAAGTAGGTTGCTATTTAGAGAATGTGTTTACCTGATAGGGACCTAGCCCGGGCATTGGTGGTGGCATGAATGTAGCGCCAGATGGATACATCTGATTCCCACTCCCACTTGGGGGACCTTGCGGACCACCTGGACCTGCGTGCATGGGATTCATGCCCATGAAATGGCCTTGCTGCATTGGTGGACCCATTTGATTCATTGAGCCCTAAATCAAATCGATGAAAAGATAATTGTAAGAAATAGCCATGTACTTTCTCTTATTTGTTTATTATAGCATCATACTTTCGTTTCTTTCTTTGTACTTCCAATTTTTTTCATTTAAGGGATTTTTGCTTTCTTATTAAGACGTTATACTTAACAAATTAATTGAAGTATGTTGATATTTCTGGAAATTAAAACTTTTGTTTTAGGGCTGAATCCAAGAAATAGCAACATACTTTTATGAGTAAATTACAGTTTTGGTCCCTGTGGTTTACACCAAATTACAGTTTTGGTCCTGGTTTTGAAAATCTTACATTTTTGGTCCCTGTTGTTTCTAAATCTTTCACTTGTGGTCCCTATGGTTTCCAAATCTTTCACTTTTGGTCCCTCCCTCTGTTACCATTTGTGTAAACCACATGGACCAAAAATGTTAGATCTGGAAACCACAGGGACCAAAATTGAAAGATTTGGAAACCAAAGGAACCACTAGTGCAAGATTTTCAAAACTAGGACCAAAATTGTAATTTGGTGTAGATCACAAGGACCAAAACTGTAATTTACTCTACTTTTATTTATTTGTTGATTATAGCATCCTGCTTTCATTTCTTTCCATTACAACATTGTGCTTTTTTATTTTATTTTTATTTTATTTATTAAGGAACTCTACTTTGAGAAAGCTACAATAAACAAATCAATAGAAGTAGAGTAAATTACAATTTTGGTCCCTGTGGTTTACACCAAATTACAGTTTTGGTCCTAGTTTTAAAAATCCTGCATCGGTGGTCCCTGTGGTTTACACCAAATTACAGTTTTGGTCCTAGTTTTAAAAATCCTGCATCGGTGGTCCCTGTGGTTTCCAGATCTTTCACTTTTGGTCCCAATGGTGTACAAATCTTTCAATTTTGGTCCCTATGGTTTACACAAACAGTAACAGAAGGAGGGACCAAAAGTGAAAGATTTAGAAACCATAGGGACCAAAAGTGAACGGTTTGGAAACCAGAGGGACCATCGGTGCAAGATTTTCAAAACTGTAATTTGGCATAAACCACAGGGACCAAAATTGTAATTTACTCTTTTATTTAAAACGAATGGGTTCATTGCTAGAAATAGCAACATACTTCTATGAGTAAATTACAATTTTGGTCCCTGTGGTTTACATCAAATTACAGTTTTGTTCCTAGTTTTGAAAATCTTGCACCGATGGTCCCTCTGGTTTCCAAACCTTTCACTTTTGGTCCCTGTGGTTTCTAAATCTTTCACTTTTCGTCCCTCCTGTTGCTGTTTGTGTAAACCATAGGGACCAAAATTGAAAGATTTGTAAACCATTGGGACCAAAAGTGAAAGATCTGGAAACCACAGGGACCACCGATGCAAGATTTTTAAAACTAGGACCAAAACTGTAACTTGGTGTAAACCACAGGGACCAAAACTGTAATTTGACGTAAACCACAGGGACCAAATTGTAATTTACTCATAGAAGTATGTTGCTATTTCTAGCAATGAACCCTTTCGTTTTAAATAGAAATTATTATATTTACCATTTGACCATGCATGGGCATAGACCCTTGCATTGGAGACTGTAAATTTCCGGGCATGTTATGTGGCGGCAACTGAGGCGGCGGGCGGGGCAAATGAGGATGTGGAAGAAGCGGCATATGGTTTGGATGTTGAAGCTGTTGCATATTTGGTGGGGGCATAGATGTCATTTGCTGTTGATGTGGTGGTTGGTGGTGCGGGTGGTGATGTTGCGGTTGCTGTTGCTGTTGGTTGACAAACAGAGACGGGTGTGGACCTGGCGGCAGTGGCGGTGCTCCTAGCGGCATTGATGATGATATGGGCGGTTTCTGGTCTCCTTGTGTTGAGGTGTCTAGAGATAATGGCATTGCAACTCCGATTCCGGGAATTGTACCTTCGTTTCTGTTTAATCCACCGAATGGTCCCGGGGTGGTTGGTGGCTCGGGTCCCGCGAAATTGACCGGCATGCGGCCGGCATGAGCGGGATTTTGTTCGTTGTAACCTGGTTAAGTTTTGTTAAATGACCAAAATACCCTTATCATATATATATTGGAATAGATAACAAAGGAAAGTTATAAATGAATAAAAATTATTTTTATATTTTGTTAAATGACCAAAATACCCTTATCATATATATATTGGAATAGATAACAAAGGAAAGTTATAAATGAATAAAAATTATTTTTATATTTTGTTAAATGACCAAAATACCCTTATCATATATATTGAAATAGATAACAAAGGAAAGTTATAAATGAATAAAAATTATTTTTATATTTTGTTAAATGACCAAAATACCCTTATCATATATATATATATATATATATATATATATATATATATATATATATATATATATATATATATATATATATATATATATATATATATATATATATATATATATATATATTGAAATAGATAACAAAGGAAAGTTATAAATGAATAAAAATTATTTTTATATTTTGTTAAATGACCAAAATACCCTTATCATATATATATTGAAATAGATAACAAAGGAAAGTTATAAATGAATAAAAATTATTTTTATATTTTGTTAAATGACCAAAATACCCTTATCATATATATTGAAATAGATAACAAAGGAAAGTTATAAATGAATAAAAATTATTTTGTAACCTGGTTATATTTTGTTAAATGACCAAAATACCCTTATCATATATATACTGAAATAGATACCAAAGGAAAGTTATAAATGAATAAAAAATTATTTTGTAATCTGGTTATATTTTGTTAAATGACCAAAATGCCCTTGTCATATATATTGAAATAGATAACAAAGAAAGTTATAAATGAATAAAAATTATTTTGTAACTTGGTTATATTTTGTTAAATGACCAAAATACCCTTATCATATATATTGAAATAGATAACATAGGAAAGTTATAAATGAATAAAAATTATTTTGTAACCTGATTATATTTTGTTAAATGACCAAAATACCCTTATCATATATATTGAAATAGATAACATAGGAAAGTTATAAATGAATAAAAATTATTTTGTAACCTGATTATATTTTGTTAAATGACCAAAATACCCTTATCATGTATGCTGAAATAGATGACAAAGGAAAGTTATAAATGAATAAAAATTATTTTGTAACCTGGTTATATTTTGTTAAATGACCAAAATACCCTTATCATGTATGCTGAAATAGATGACAAAGGAAAGTTATAAATGAATAAAAATTATTTTTATATTTTGTTAAATGACCAAAATACCCTTATCATATATATTGAAATAGATAACAAAGGAAAGTTATAAATGAATAAAAATTATTTTGTAACCTGGTTAAATTTTGTTATTATTTTGTAACCTGGGTTAAATCTTGTTAAATGACCAAAATACCCTTATCATATATATTGAAATAGATAAAAAAAGGAAAGTTATAAATGAATAGAAATTATTTTGTAACCTGGTTATATTTTGTTAAATGACCAAAATACCCTTATCATATATATTGAAATAGATAACATCGGAAAGTTAAGTATAAATAAATAAAAATTATTCAACTTTTTATCACATTCCGGTCCATTTTCACTTATGTAACTTTCTACAACACGAATCCTTTTTCTCATGATTTTAATTAACCTACAATTTTATTTTCTAAAAATACCTAGAATTTTTTTATTATTATAATATTATTTGGAGTTTAATGAGCTTTTATTATGTTTGAGTTTTTATATTCATAAATAAAAATAAACTAATCATAACTAAATAAAATTATTTATAAAAAAAAACTTAATACAGCTAAAATAAAAATATATTTTTTGGTTATTTTTAGAAAATAAAAACCTTGATTATGACCCGTGTTGAATTTATCACGGGCTGGATCACCAGGCCTATTTCTGCACCAAAATTTTGTTGTATTATCACTGCTCCCACTGCATAAAAAATTACATGAAGTCAGTAATTCAAATTAAAAAATCTGAACATATAAAACAGCTAAATGCAGAAATAGCAACGTACTTTCAATTTTTATGTATTAAAAATTTAAAATACATCCTACTTTCATTTGTAGTTTTTATTTGTATTTATCCTTATCAGAATAAATTAAATGAAGCATGTAAATATTTATAATTATAAATATTTACCTGCAAAGTAGATACCCAATTGGATGCCATGCTAGGTCCCACACACAGCTGTCATGTGCATTTTGAATCTCGACTTGTGGCGTTTCATGCCTGTGTAATTTATAAATAATAATTTTATAAATTAAACATACATGTCATACTTATTATATATTTATATTAAGTATAAATTATATTATATATATTACCCAACTAGCCAGTGAAAAATGGATCCATCAAAACTCCCACTCACAAAATACTCTTCATGGAATGGATGCCAAGCCAAAGCTACCAATGAGAAAATAACAAATTATAAGTATAAATAAATAAATAAATAAACTTCTCTACTAGATGTAATAAATATTTAATTTTTTTGTTTCTGTATATAGCATTGTATTTTCATTTTTTTTTCCTTACTAGAACCTTGTGCTTTAAAAAATCTAACCAATTATAGCATTGAACTTTTCAACTTTTTTCTTATTAGGACATAATTTTAAAATCAGCCACATAAAATTTAGTGCAAACAGAATTTAAAGAAAAATGTGAATGAAATATAGAGAAAATTACAGTTTTGGTCCCTGTGGTTTACACCAAACTACAGTTTTGGTCCTAGTTTTGAAAATCTTACATTTTTGGTCCCCGTGGTTTCTAAATCTTTCACTTCTGGTCCCTATGGTTTCCAAATCTTTCACTTTTGGTCCCTCCCTCTGTTAACATTTGTGTAAACCACATGGACCAAAACTGAAAGATTTGGAAACCAAAGGGATCAAAAATGAAAGATTTGGTGTAACAAAAGGGACACTAGTGCAAGATTTTCAACTAGGACCAAAACTGTAATTTGGTGTAAATCACAAGGACCAAAACTGTAATTTACTCTAAAAAAGAGAAAATTACAGTTTTGGTCCCTATGGTTTACACCAAACTACAGTTTTGGTCCTAGTTTTGAAAATCTTACATTTTTGGTCCCCGTGGTTTCTAAATGTTTCACTTGTGGTCCCTATGGTTTCCAAATCTGTCACTTTTGGTCCCTCCCTCTATTACCATTTGTGTAAACCACATGGACCAAAACTGAAAGATTTGGAAACCAAAGGGATCAAAAATGAAAGATTTGGTGTAACCAAAGGGACCACTAGTGCAAGATTTTCAAACTAGGACCAAAACTGTAATTTGGTGTAAATCACAAGGACCAAAACTGTAATTTACTCTAAAATATAACACTAACCAGTGACATCCTTCCGATGACCACGAAAAGATTGTAGTTCTTTCATAGCCCTAATGTCATATAGCTGAAAAAAAATATATAAAATGTTTATTTTATTCAATCATCAAGGAAAATATGAAATTACATTTTTCAAAAGAGAATAATGCAAGAAATAGCAACATACTTCCATTTATTTATTCTTTTCTGTTACAACAATGATGTAAATGTAATAAAACAAAATTAAAGTAGAATGCTATAATAAACAAATATACGAAAGTATGTTGCTATTTTATTTCTTGCATATAACCCAATTTAAAAAAAATAGAAAAGATAGTATCAAAAGAAGAAAAGAAACCGTACCTTGATTATTTGATCCTTAGAAGCAGTTAATACCCAATTACCATTTTGATTCCATTTGACACAAAGAACAGTATTCTTGTGTCCATGACTACAAATATAAAAAATAAAATGCTCAATATGAACAAAAGAAAATTATTAATAAAATATACGGAATAATAATTAATAATAGAATATTTGTACTAACAATGAACATAGCTCTTTCCCTGATTTAGCATCCCAAAGCTTCACAAGATTGTCTTTCCCACCTAAATAAAAAACAAAATACAAACATAACACTCCAATAACATAATTTTTAGGGAGAATTTCATTTATGTCCTTACAAACTTCTATAATTACGTGTACATCCTTATAAAATTTGAAATTACGTATATATCCTTACAAACCCTAAAAAATCACATATACACCCAAAAGAGTAATTTAATAATAATTAATCATTTTAAAAATCAAAAAACTTTATTTAATTCAAGTTTTTATAGTTTTAAAAACTAATTAAATTGTGAGATTACCATACTACCCTTCTTCCAAATATATCAGTCATTAAAATTTCTTATAATTCGATATAGAATATGCGATCATAGTCGAATTTGTCGTGATCAGTTGTTTAAACGTGAAGGAGTTTTGGATTGTGGAAGGATTCCATAGGGGTATTTTAGTAACTCGGGTATAATTTACTTTAAAAACTGTTTTTTATTTTTTAAGAGATTAATTCTTATTATTAAATTAATTGTTTGGGTATATATGTGATTTTTTAGGATTTGTAAGGATATATACGTAACTTCAAATTTTATAAGTATATATACGTAATTATAGAGGTTTGTAAGGATTTAAACGAAATTCTCCCTAATTTTTAAAGATATAAAAATTAATTTTGCAAAAAAAAAAAAAGGGATATTAAAATGCATACCAGAAACTAGTAAAGACTTTGTAGGGTGCCAGTCAACACTCTTCACATCCCAACCATGGCCTGCCTGAGTTAAAACCACATATTAAAAAAGACTCCAGTTATTTCATGTACATTTTACAATCACAATACAAGTGGACTTATTTTGTAAAAAGTTTAAAAAAAAGAGGATTATAATTGTAAAATGTTTGCAAGCAACAAGATTGATCAGTTATATCAGGTTTAAACACAAAACGTACTTCCGTTTTATTTTTATTACAGCATTGTACTTTAAAAAATCTACCAATTATATTAATGTCATCCAAAAACATAGCAATTTTCACTGCTATAATTGGGAAATCTCCAATAAAGTCCTAATATTTTGGTTCAGTTTATGAAAAAATCCTAAATTAATTTTTATTAACAAAAAAGTCCCAAATTGATTTTTATTAACAAAAAAGGACAGAAAACCGGTTAATGTTGGGACTTTTCCGTAAACTGTGCGAAACTATAAAGACTTTATTGAAAATAAAACATGTAGCTTCTGTCCTTTTTTGTTAATAAAAATTAATTTGGGACTTTTTTGTTAATAAAAATTAATTTGGGATTTTTTCATAAACTGAGCCAAAATATTGGGACTTTAATGGAGATTTCCCGCTATAATTTGTTAGATTTTTCACATTACAATGTCCTAGTAAAAAAATTGGAAGTAGAATGCTTTAATTTGGTAGATTTTTTAAAGTAAAATTTCCTGGTAAGAAAAAAAAATTGAAGTACAATGCTATAATATGACGGAATTTTTTTAAAGTAAGAAAAAAAAATGAAAGTACAATGTTGTGATGGAAAGAAATAAAAGTAGGATGTTATAAATTATAAAAAAGAAATAAATGAAAGTATGTTGCTATTTCTTGTAGAAGACAAGAACATTACCGGATAAAGAACGTTCCTCTTGGCATCGAGCAAAGTCCCAAACTTTAACAGTTGTGTCATCAGAACATGAACAGAATTTTAAATCTGTTCTACAAAAACTGTTAAAAAACTAGAATGTTATTGTTATCTTTTAACAAATGAAAACAAAAGGATACAATGGAAACATGTATGCAAGAAATAGCAACGCACTTTCGTTGGTTTGTTGATTATAGCATCTTACTTTCATTGTACTTTGAAAAATCTATGCAATTGTAACAATGTCATCTAAATACAAAGCAATTTTCACCACTATGATTTGGTAGATTTTTCAAAGTATAATTTCCTAATAAGAAAAAACTGAAAGTATAATGCTGAAATTGTGTAGATTTTTCAAAGTACAGTGCCTTAATAAGAAAAAAATTTAAACTGCAATATTGTAATAGAAAAAAGAAAAGTAGAATGTTATGATAAACAAATAAGTGAAAGTATGTTGCTATTTCTTGCAATTAGCCCATATAAAATTAAAGAAAATTACAACTACTTCTTACAAATATATTTATATACCTTAGATCACGGACAGATTCTTTATGTGCAGATTTATTGGCTTTCACATTGTTCATGTTGTTTTGCCAATACCTAAATTTCACCATATGAATATAAATTTTATAAGTTCAAAAAGAACAAAAAAACGATTTTTAGACAGATTCCTATAAGCCCTTTTGATGTATATTGTAATTAAAATTTCAATTTTTTATATTGCCAAGTGGATATTTGCATATTCCAATGGGAAATCTCCAATAAATTCCCAATATTTTGGCTCAGTTTATGAAAAAGTCCCAAATTAACTTTTATTAACAAAAAAGGACAGAAACTACATGTTTTATCTTCAATAAATTCCTAATATTTGCATATTCCAATGGGAAATCTCCATTAAAGTCCCAATATTTTGGCTCAGTTTATGAAAAAGTCCCAAATGAATTTTTATTAACAAAAAAGTCCCAAATTAATTTTTATTAACAAAAAAGGACAGAAACTACATGTTTTATCTTCAATAAAGTCCTATTATTTTTGCACAGTTTACGGAAAAGTCCCAACATTAGCCGGGTTTTTTTCCTTTTTTGTTAACAAAAAATAATTTGGGACCTTTTTGTTAATAAAAAATAATTTGGGACCTTTTTGTTAATAAAAATTAATTTAGGACTTTTTCATAAACTGAGCCAAAATATTGGGACTTTATTGGAGATTTCCCTATTTCAAGTATATTAAAAGTGAAAATGAAAAAAGAAATTTTTAATTACTTTATAGAGCCTCCATCATCACCAGTGACCATCCAATTGTCATTGTAACTCCATACCATTGACCTGATTGGTTGATCATGAGCCTATATACATTCACATATTTTAAAAATCTCAAAACAGTTTTACTAAATAAAATGAGAATAAAAATAAAAATAAAAATGCATACCTGTAAAATCATTTCAAAATTGAAAGATTGACCATTCCATAATGTAAATTCTCCACTGTGTGAACCGGTTATAAGGCGCCTACCAGTAGGAGTCCACTTCAAACAAATAAATATGTCAGGATACAATTCAATTCTCAGCTAATTTACATTTTTGGCCCCTGAGTGTAGCTGACTTTTGCAATTTTAGTCCCAAAAAGTTGTTTCTTACAAATTTGGTTCTTATTTTGAAGTTTCTTGATGATTTTTTTTCAATTTTTTAAAATGGCCGTTTTGCCATTGGACCAAAACTGAAAAAAGAAGTATACCCCAGGACCAAATTTTGTTTTCAGTTAATTTACATTTTTGGTCCCCGAGTATAGCTGACTTTTGTCATTTTAGTCCCAAAAAGTTATTTAGTACAAATTTGGTCCTTATTTTGAAGTTTCTTGATGATTTTTGTTAAATTTTTTAAAATGTCCGTTTTTGCCCTTGGACCAAAACTGAAAAAGAAGTATACCACAGGACCAAATTTGTAATTTCTCTTCTTTTTATACAAGATTTATAACACTTTATCTGTGCATATGATTTTTGTAATTTATTATATTCTTTTTGTATATTTTAAACTGAACTATTTGTTAATATATTGATTTTACATCATTTATAAAAACCATAAAAAGAAATTGACCAAAATGCCCTCACCAGCACGCGATTGATTGAACAGCGGTTTTTGTTGAGGGATGTATGAACAAACTTGGATGCAAAGCTGGTGGATGGATTATCTGAATAAGCAACTGTTGGTAACATCTGAAATATGATAATTTAATGTAAATTGATAAATAAATGATAATTCAATGTAAATTGTTTAATTTAAATAAATGAAAAAAGAAAAAGAAATGGTGACTGACATCTATTGCTGCAGCAGGGGTCGGTTGTAATACTGTCCTATCACGTGAATCTCTTTGCCATAAACGTGTCTGCATAAATACATGAGAATATAAATAAATAAATATAATATAATATAAGAATGTATACATTGGATTTACATATAATATAAGAATGTATGCCACAACTTGAGGAAATGGAAGTGAAAATGGATGAGGTCAAATTTGTAAAAAGTTAGGACTTAATGGAGAAAGTCACTAACTTTATCTATTAAGTCATTTTTTCTACATTTACAAGAAGTTATTGCTTTATTTAACAGTAAAATAAATAGGTTTATTTATCTACAACAAAATTACCTGCATATATCGCACAACAGTACTTGTATAATCAACAGCTCTTCTTTGTCCAATTTTTCTCATTCTTTTGGCAGCAAAACTATCTGCATTTAGTATTACATAAAGATATTACCATTCAACAATAGCAAACTGGCAACTTGAACAATAGCAATCAACATAATATAACTAAAAGACATAGCCAATATTCTCATTTCTCCATGGCCATCAATCTTGTAACACAGTACTACAGCCATTGATCATAATGCCTCACATTAGCCATGTTAATTGTGAGCTTACAGAGTTTGTAGTTTAAATGTTCAATGTGTATCTTCATACTTAATAGCTCTCCATTAGAATAAAAAAGATGTGCACCCGTTGTATTATGCTTCTGTGTTAGAGGATTTTGAACTCCATATGTAGGTTTTGGTGCCTATAAGTAGAAATGAAGGTGTCTTCTAAGACGGTAAGTGTGTTAAGATTTAAGAGCTGTAAAAACTTCTACAACTGCTACGAATAGATGTAGAACTTTAAATCGAATCATAGACAGAATTAACCTAGATAACACCAGAATTCGTTGAGCGCTAGGGCGTATTAGGCTTACCGTCGAAAGGGGGGTGGTTAAGTTGCTGGTGATACTCTTGAGAACCACCGAGAGTTGTGGAAGAAGCAGAAGGTTGTCGCATCATCTGCGGTGGCGGTGGCGGTTGCTGATGCTGCTGTTGCGGCGGACCCCTCTGAAACTCTCCCATTTGCTGCGGCTGGTGGAATTGATGCGGAGGCTGCTGTTGGTGGTGATGCTGCTGGTGATGTTGGTGCTGCTGCATCATTTGCTGTTGCGGCGGCGGTGGTGGCGGGTGTTGTTGATACATTGGCTGCTGTTGTTGCTGCTGCTGTTGTTGCTGAGGATCATTGTACATCATCCTTAACAGTTGGTGAATTTGAACCCTAGGGAGAAATTAGGATTGAATGAAGGGAAATTGTATTAGGGTTTACTGACTCCGGTCATAGAGTGAAGTTATGGCATGGCAGGAAGACAAGATACGAGAGTTTAGGTGAAAGACGCCCGGCGTCTGCTCACTTACGATCTTCTCAAATAAACAAGTTCAGGGGAAATGTGTAAAAAGCCTTGTTTTGATCTCAAAGAAAAATGTCTATGTATATTTGTTTTCAAATTTTATGCCCATTGTATTTTTTAAAATCTTCAATCGTTATTTTGAGTCAATTTATGAAAAATCTTAAAACTAATTTTATTTACAAAAAATGACGAGATACCAGCTAACGTATTCGGTTTATCATTTGTTCCGGTTTATCAGGTTTTCTAAATTTGAAATCTTTAATAAAGTCCAATTATTTTGGGTCTATTTATGTAAAAGCCTATTATTTTGTGTAAAAAAAATTCAACATTAAAATTTTTCCATAAAATGACCAAAAATAATGAGACTTTACTAAAAATTTCCAATCTACGAAACTTGATAAATCGGATAAAAAAGCTAAACTGAATACGTTAGCTGGTATGTTGTCGTTTTCTGTAAATAAAATTAAAAAATTTATGTTAATATTTTTATCCTAAGATGAGATAAATACAAAGTAATTCACTGCTTTACATGACATTATTGAAAAAGTTGTTATGTTAATCTTTTTATTGAAGACGTTATTGTGTTTACAATCAATAATAGAAAAGGGTGTTTTGAGACGATTTGTCTCTTGTTACCCCACCCATCACCATACTCCTACCCCATCAATACCATACCTACACCTCCCACAACACACACACACACACACCCACACCCACACCCCTATCCTTACCCTACCCACAGACATACCCCTTCACCCATACCCCTACCCCCACTCATACCCATACCCATACCTATACAGTTACCCACCACACCCAATCCTACACCCCAACCCCCATCCACACCTACATTCACACCCATACCTACACATACACCCGCAACCACCCCACCAAACCCCCCACACCCCCACCCTTACCCGTATACACATGTGAGGTTGTTTATTTATAATTATAATATGGTAAAAATATTATAGAAATATTTTACAAATTGAACGCAACCCAATAATTTTAATGTATTTTATGTCTTGTCCTAGTGTCACCAAACGCTATAGACAATAACTAATTTAGTCCCGTCCAGTCCAGTTTAGTCCCATCTTGTTCAGTCCAGTCTTGTCCATGTACAAAACGCTACCTATATGAACAATATCTCCATTAATGTTGACCAAAAACTCTGATGTCCATTTTAACAGCCGTATTTTGGGCCTAGTAGTTTTTACAACTTTGGGTAGAAAAATAACGTTTGAAAATTAAATTAAATTAAATAGGATAAACTTTGGAAACAAATAAAAGAAACTTTTCATAAATGTATGAAGTCATATAGATGTTAAAAGATTAGACGAAATGAATAGAAAGATAAACTCATGAGGAAAAAATGACTAAAAATGTTAAATTTTGATAAACTTGTAAAACCATGTTTGGATGAGAATTGAAACTTGAATGTTATGAAATCAACATTGTATAGATATGATTATCATAAGTTGGGATTAGGATTTGTGACCATTTGGAGAATTTTTAGGAGGGGAGACTTGTTGGAGCTGGAAATATTCTACAATGTTGAGTGATACCTAGGTTAGAATATTCTATTTATATTTAGGAATATTCCCTTCTCTCATATAAATTTAGAGGAATGTAATCATATATATATATATATATATATATATATATATATATATATATATATATATATATATATATTCTATTATAGTTTTAAAAAGAGTGTGCTAAGGAACTTCTCCTTGGCACAAGTGTTCTTATCTAAATCAATGATATGTCATATTATTCATCTTGTTCTTTATTTTTTATGTCGTTAATCTTTGAGATATTTATTATTTCGCATCTAGTTAGTCACCATGGGTCCTTACAATTGGTATTAGAGCCTGGGTGGTTGGTATCTTTCGTTATACTCACATTATCATTGCTAAAGTTAACCAATGTTACTAAGCATTTTTTAGTGTGAATTGAAAATATTTCACTTATATACCACCATCACTCCTTTTAACCAAAATTAAACTTTTGAAAAAATGACAAGTTATAAACATGATGTACTCGATCAATGTCTTTAGTAGTTTGGGATGTCCTGTTAGAGCTCCCATACTGGTATTAGATAAATATGAACACTGGAAATTTTTTAATCGACAATCATTTAAAAAGAAAAGGAAAGGATATATGGAGGTCTGTCGTTGAAGGTCCCCATAATGTAGTGGGTTGAGCAATTATATGTAACGTCGCCACCACCATTCTTGGTGGTGCTGTCGGACGCCCACAACTGGTCCCCACTGCAATGGACCTTGAAAAATTTGACCATGACGAGATTGCATACACTAAACTCATTTATTGCATTCTTCCTAATGTATTTGAGCATATCAAACTTTGTCACGCCGGAAGAGATATCTGGACCACATTAGAGTCTCTTTTTGAAGGAACAGAGAACTCTAAAGACAAGAAATTGACTTCAGCTCTTTAATGACTTCAACAACTTCCACATTCTCCCAAATGAAAGTTTAAAGGCTGCACAAAATCATTTTACTCTCATTCTAAACCAACTTGATATTGGATACACTATTAAAACAAGTCATGAAGTAAATCTGAAATTTCTTGATGGTTTCGGTGAAGGGTGGTTAATGGTTAAAATTATTTTTGCAAGCTAATGGTAATCTTAAAAAATCAACCAGATTCAAATCTATAGAGAGCTACAGGCACAAGAATCTACGGTTGTGTCTCAATCATAAAGACTTGGTGGATTTATGGCTCTCATTGTGAGTAATACAAACATTCCAACTACTCTTATAATAGATGTGAATAATCAAATGATCATTAATGTCGATGAAGATTATCTTATGGAAAAGAATATAATGATGACCCATTCAAACAAGAGTATACAATGCTTATTTAAAAGTTTTAGAGGAAATCTTTAAGAAGACATCAGCAGCTACGGTTATCACAATCTCAGAAGACCGGCATTCAAGGAAATTACGTTCTTCGAATAGAGGAGAGTAGAGTTCTGATAAAAAACAGTACAAACCGAAAATCATCTAGACAACAATCATCCACATCAGCAAAAGTATTTTGAAGTTGAAAAAGGAAGTTTATCCGGATATCAAGAACAATATTCAAAACAATAATTCATCGTCAGTACAAAGTGCTAATCACTATGTGACGACCTAGAAGTTTGATGTAAGTTAAGAAATAAACATAAGTATGATTGGTGAGATGCTTGCATATAAACTACGTGTATGGTACAAGGGTAAAACAGTCAAAAGTGGTAAAAATATGGAATTGTATGTGTTAAGCCTTTTTATTAAGTCATTATGAAGTGTTACTTCATTTAGAAAAATTGTTTTAAGGACATAAGGGCAAAATGGGAAATTGGGGACAAAATGTGAAGAAAATATTCGTTAGACTTAAAAAATTAATATCTCAAAATATAAAATGAATTGAGAAAAAGTCATCAAGGTGACTTTTGTAATATTTGATGTAACAAGAATATAGGAAAAAGATTCTGGTAATTTGGAGTTATAACAAATAAGTTATGAGGGTCAAGAGGTTACTAACAATAAGCTAAGTTAAGCGAACATACGTTGAAATGTAATTTCATAACTTTCCTAATGTAGTATTGGAAATTATAATACTACAATACACTATTTTTAATCAATTATCGAGTAACGCTATAATTTTGAATAATAGACTATAGTAGCGTAAAATTCGATAAATCATACAAATATTAATTTGGTTTAAATAATATTCATTACACGATGTATTCATGTTTAGGAATCCGTCGACTTATAGAACGTCGAAAACGAAATTCATATGTAAAAGTTATGACAACCCGGTATATGAAAACTACTGAAAACAATAAATATACCTAGGATAAAGGCTTTAGACACAGTACAGCGTGCCTTTAATGATAAGTATAGAATATCAAACACATTTTTATAGAACGTAATATGATATAGTATTTTCAAAAAGAAAACCGGGAATGGAAAAGGCAAGGTCCTTAAGAAGCACAAAGGAAAAGATAAATGAAAGCCTCATTCCACCAACTATTCTCCAAAGCATAAGCCTACTACCAACTCTGATTGCTTTCACTGTAACGAAAAGGGACGCCACAACATAATGGTGTTTCCGAATTATGTTTTAATATCATTTTTACCCATGTAAATTGATCATTGATGGTTTTGTTTAAAATGGTTTAAATAAACTATTTATTGTTGGGACATAATTTGTGGTTTATGCTTTGCATTTAGAAGGCTTAATTTGCTTTAAGAAGACAAAAAGGCATTTTCGGTTTAGGACCGAAAACATTGAGTTCTCGGTGAGCTTGGACCGAAATCACCTGCTGATTTCGGTGGGCTTATTCCAGTGGGCCTGGATTTCGGTGGACTCAATGTTTAGATGGGCTCTTGTATTAGGTCAAATATATATAGTTCATATGTAAGTCGTGAGCAAATGAGTGGAACAGATTGAGAGAAATTGATTAGAGAGTCTTATGTACTTGTTAATTTGTTAATCAATTGAGTGCATTGAAGATTAAAACGTGATCTTGATTATTATTATTTATCGTTGCGTGCTCGTTACTTTATTAGGATTTCGTCTTAATCTTGTAATTAGATTGATATCGTGTTGAATCCACAAATTTGGGACTTACAATTGGTATCAGAGCCTTTGAATCGATATAAGGCTGTTTTGGTATCAATCGATCTCAAAACAATTAATTGATTTTTGAAGTTTTTGGTGTTTTTGGGTTTCTTTTGGCAAAAAATTGTTGTTGTTGTTCATTGTGTTCTTCGTGTTCATCGTGTTCTTCGCTAAATTTGGAGATTATCTCGATTAAAATTGTTTCTAAATTACCGAGATTTTGGAATCTAGTTGGATAAGGATTTTTTATCAGAATCATCGTTTTCGGTTTGGACTAGGAGTTTTCCGCGGCAATACTGAGTTCTCGGCGGCGAGTCATCGGGGTTCTCGGTGTAGTTGAGTTTTCGGTCAACAATTAGGTCAAACACCGAATTCGATCAGAGTTTTCGGTCAAAAGTCTGAATTTCAGACTTTTCGGTCCACTTTGTTGATTTCGGCCAAAGGGTGTTGATTTTCAGAGATTTCGGTCAAGGGATTTTCGATTTGTGCTTTCGGTCAAACAGTTTTGACTTTCAGACTTCTCGGTCAACTCGGTTGATTTTGGCCAAAAAGTTTGATTTTCTAGAGTTTTCGGTGAAAAGGTGTTGACTCTCACTGTTTTCAGTCAACTCTATTTTCACATCAGACTTTTTGGTTAATAATGGACTCCTACAACAGTTCAATCACAACAATGCATCCTGATTTGGATTCCATCATGGGGACAACCACTCGAATTCCCCATTTGTTATCTGCTGACGGGTTTCCTGAGTGGAAGTTTCGTTTTGAGAAATATGTGAAAATGAAGGACATCAAGGTGTGGAGAAGCATTCTAAGAGGTCCGGTCAAAATCACAACTACCTTAGATGATGAGGAAAAGACTGTGATCAACAAGCCAATCGAAGATTACACTGATGAAGATTTTGACAAAATAGAGGAGGACGATAAATCACTTGCTACTCTTACTATGGATTTGTCTCCTGACATTGCTCAAGGTTTCAGGGAATATAACTGTGCAAAGGCTCTGTGGGAAGCCTTGATTGAAGTCTATGAAGGAAATGAAGACATGAAACAGAGCAGGCAGGATTTGCTTTGTCAAAAATTCAACATGTTCAATCATGTCCTCGGGGAGGCTCTTGAAGTTCAACTGCAGCGATTCATTACACTCACCACAGAAATGAGTACTGTTGGAATCGTGTTATCTCGTTTTGAGATAAACAAGAAGCTGCTGAACTTTCTTCCTAGGAACCGGGACATGAATGTTTCAGTGATCAAAAAGACAAAGGACCTGAGCAAACTTTCTCTTGCTGAAGTGATGGCAGTCATCAAGGCCTGTGACATGGATGACAAGCAGCAATAAATCAACCATGCCAATTCTTACTCGACTGCCAACTTAGGAGCATCCACAAATAGTGCGTTCGCTACTCTTCCAACACATCATGCTCCACCATCATCCGATCTACCGATGGCATCTCCAAGTGTTTCTGGTTTGAGCTCCGCCACAAAATCAACCTCGCAGACTCCAGTTGTTGCCAAGGGAGCTAAAAAGAACATGACTCTAATGGCTGGTTTCATAAATTGTTATAATGCTTTCGTTGCTGGTGAATTAGTTCCTCCAGTTATGATTGGAGAACTCGATCAAATTCATCCAGAGGATGTTGAATAAATGGACATCTCTTGGCAAATCGCAATGGCGGTGTTTAGGGCGAAGAAGTTCACTCAACGAACTGGGAAAAACAACTGGGGGTGAACATAGATAATAAGGTGGGTTTCAACAAGAACAAGGTGAGGTGTTACAACTGTCACGAGCCAGGTCACTTTGCTCATGAGTGCACCAAGCCAAAGGTGGAAAACAATGCTGAGAGGACATTGGTACCAACTGGAAACAACAGAGAAGCTCCTCAAAACGATGAGAGAGCTATGGTGGCTCAGCAATTCTCTTGGGAAGATCAGATGCAGGCACTAAATTAGACTGATGATGGAAGAGCTAACCTGTCACAGATTGAAGATGTTGAGGAAACAAATAAGGCTAAGTAAGAGATGATGGATCTGTTGGATTAGGTGTCAAAGCCATGACTAATAATTTGTATTCACCTAATTAATAGAAGCAAAGTCCATTTGGGTTGCCCTCATAGCTGGAGGTTTGGTAGAAAGTTCGGTAGAGAGAAAGGTTGGTTTATTATGGGATTAATAAATCAATAGAAATAAAAGATATGGTTTGTTAATATATTAAAGTGATAATATATTAATTAGAAACTATATTGATTGATTAATAATTAATCAGGAATTAATTGGATTAATTTCTTTGGCATTAATTAGATTAATCAGGAAGTCAAGGATTAAAGTCGTACAAATCCAATAGTTGAATTGCGGTGCGCGACGCGCCAATGTAAAGGCCGCGACGCGCGTACATATTCGTACGAATTCAATAGTTGAATTGCGGCGCGCGGCGCGCCAATGTAAAGGCCGCGACGCGCGTACGTATAATCCGGAAAATGGCTGACGGCTAGGGTTTCTTGTTTCCCTATAAATAGGGAACCCTAGGCCTCATTATTGTTGCTCATTCTATTTATTCTCTCTGGAATTTTCGTCCACCCTCTGGCTCCCTGGGTGTGATCTCATTTGAGGCAGGACACTTGTGCTGCTTAGCTTCAAGATTAAAACTAAAGGTTAGTTTTTCTTATTTATTCTTTTAGTTATTTTTGTTTGGCCTTTAGGAATTAGTTACATGTTCAAAGTAAGAAAACATAGATATTTTCTAGGTTGCATGTGAACTTGGGTTATTTAGTTCATGGTTGCGGAAAACCTTTCAGTGGTATGAGAGCGTTGGGTTGTTTTCTTATTGAATTGCTGTAATAGTTTTCCTAAAATTAGGGTTTATTGTTTATAAATCCTTTTTGAGCCTGTTTCGATTTTAGGGTTTAGGGTTTTTGAAACCCTAGCCTTCCCCCCTCTTTTTCGATTTTCTTGGTTAGGGTTTTAGGAGGTTTTCTATTTTTGGTAACTTTAGTTGGTTAATTAAATGGATAACTTTAAACCCAGTTTGTTTGAATTCGATCATTAGGGGTTTAAGATAGGTTTAAATTGATTTGATTAATTTGGAAAAATCTATCTACATTTGAATTAATCTAATTAATTGTTTAATTAAAAGATAATTCAAGGGATTTAATTTAATTTTAATTTAATGGTTAAATTTCGAAAAAATTAAAGGATAAATCCTAAATATTTTAAAAGGTTTAAAATATCTAGATTTAATTAATTTAATTAATAGTTTAATTAAAAGATGAATTAAATCGAATTTAAATGTTTAATTTAATTTGAAATTTAATAGTTAAATTTCAGGAAATTAAAAGATAAACCAGGAATATTTTAAAAGATTTAAAATACATCTTATATATATTATTAAAGGTTAATACTATATGTATAAGATAAATTGGTTAGTCAAATCATTAGTAGGCCTCATTCACGAAGCTGGTCTATAAAGTGGGTATAAGGAGACTGCCTATAAAATGGCGGTCTAATGGGTGTTCACTCTCACCCACCGCTCGCCTGATCAGTGGAGGGTCGTTAGCCGAACGGTTTTGATAGGACCGCTTAATCATTAAAAGTATAATGATCAAAGTACTAGAACCCGTACAAGAATTCCCAATCTAGTTACTTTAGAGGAAAATGTGAATTTGATGCTAACCCATGAAATTGCACATTGCACTTTATGAAACGTTGGTGGAGCGTGTGTGGGTTACCGGCACACCAATGGGGGTTCATAAAGAGTGGCAATGGGTTTTCTCGAGTGTTATCATTGTTGATGGAGCGTGTGTGGTTAACCGGCACATCAATTTGAGATGATAATGGACCCCGAGAGTACCAAGCTAATTTGCATGGTTATTCACACCCGGTTTGTGATCCTCGGCATCCCAGTCACAAACGGTGGGGCATATCTGAGATTAAACATGCCATTGAACAGTTTAATGAATCTCACAGATCTAGGAATTTCATAAGATTGAAATTGATAAAAGTTATCTACCTTAATGACCACTGTGTTGTGACTACGACATCCCTCTTCACAGCATAGTTGGGGTATTTTGGATCCTAGCCTTGTTAAATAATATATATTGGGTAATTATTTAAAAGGATTAATTAAACGAATAAATTCAAATTTTATATATGTCTGAATAAAGTGTCATTCTCCTCCTTCTCCTCCTTCACCCATTTCTGAGAGCTTCAGTAAGCACCTGTTTAGTATGGTAAGGCTGACTGGCCTGAACTATGTGATATGGTTTTGCAATTAGAGAACAGTTCTTAGTTTTGATGGCAAACCATATCCGACTGAGTGTCCGCTCCCATACATGGCATTACACAGCAGCTTGTGATGAGCATGACTCCTTGACCATTGAGACCAAGGAAGTTCGTTGCCTTATGCTATTGATCATTGACCCCGAGTTCCGCAGGGATTTAGAATTCCTGGGTCTGATAAGTTAGCACAGCCAGTTCAGGAAAGGTTCCGTGAACTGGTTGAATAAAGGGAACGAACTAGGATCTTCAAAGAGCTTGAAGTTGCAAGCTAGAAGGAAGTAGCACCAGTTTGCATGTTCCTAAGATTGAGGGATACATAGGCGAACAGTATAAAACTGGTTTCCCTTTGTGATCGGGAGTTAAGCATTAGCTCAACTCGCTGATATGTTCATCCAGATGAACAGAAAGGGTAGCCGGATAAGACAATCGTGGAAGTGCATTCAATGTCGACTCTGTATGAGTCGTTCATGGAGAAGCATAGTTCCATTAATTCAGGTGCTTCAGGATTGAGTCCAGTATTAAGGTGCATCAAGAAATTATCCAGATCGTCTGGACCGATTGTTCGATGTTTCAAACTAGGAATCCATAAGGTGGGACACAGTCACGGAAAGATTGGAAAAATGCTCCAAAGCCAAACCGGTTGGCAAACTTATAAATATCTTAGAATTCAGAACACCTGATCCTCATTTCCTTGATACAGGATGTGTTTCACACATTTGCTCTGTATGCACGGACTCTGGAGGATGCGGGATGGTGTCGCACAGAAGCATATTCAGATTGGATCTGGAGCTCGTGCGGTTTTTGAGTTAAGCTAGATATTTGTTCTTGTTATTAGTTTATAGATACATACGACATGGATTCGCATAGTACATTGTTCTGAGGATAATTCTTGTCTAATAAAATATTTTTTTTGAAACATGATTGTTTTAATTGTCCTCGAAATGTTGTGTGAATGTGTTGATGACGTAAATGGTAATAACTTGAATGTTGATACATCCAATGGGATTGGATTTGTAAATTGTGTTCTTTATGATTGTTAAAGTGAATTTTATGAGAATCACTTCAACCAAAGGTCCAGTTGGACAGGACTTTGGAATCATTTGACTTAGAGTCACATGATGAATTGAGTGCTTAATAAAATTAATTGTGGCAAGAAAGGAATCGCCCAAAGATCCAATGGATAGGATTTTGGAATCAGTTGACTTGGAGTCAGGTGATGATTGCATGTCTTGAACAATATTAACAAAGTCATAAATTTACATGGAACTGTAAAGGTATTAAGATTTTGAGCAACAGACACATAAGTTACTGTGTATTGCTCGAATCTTCGAACAGAACACGATTAGTTATGCTTCATGATATTTGCCAAATGGTTTGACAAACATGGCTTCGTTTATAGGAATAAGCGATTGATTGGAACCTTGAAGTGTTCAAAGATTTCAAAGAAAGTATAAGATCAACAGAACCTGAATGACTACATAGACTGAGAAAATGTTTCACAGTTTATCCTCTTCTAAGAACATTAATGGTTATAATGTGTCTTAGGAAAGATGATGGAACATTGATCGAAATAGTTTTGATCCTCAGTGTATAAGATACACTGGATACATTTCCGACTAATATTTCAATGAATCGAATATTCAACCAGTCAGACCGTAGAAGCCATATTCCGACCACATCTTAAACTAAGTAGGTTATGTTGACACTGTCTGAAATGTAAAGCTGGGATCGTCCCACTAGTACATAGAAAGTCCAGGGTCATGTAGCATTCATCTGAATCTCATGACAAGCCTGAAACTGATCAGCAATGTTGTTTCATTGGCCACTCCGGTTATCCTTTGAAAGAAGAGTACTTTTAGAAAGAACTCAAGTTCTAAGGAAACAGTGGGAGTTAGAATAATTCTGAATGAGTTCAGGGATTAGCCAAGTGAAAGAACCTTTAGTCACCACTGGCCCTTGACCAGGAATTAGATTCCTGTTAAACCTGACATACCCTCTCTTCGCTTGACCAGTAGTTATTGTCACTGTCATAAGGAGTTATGATTTGGGTGATATACCGAGTAGTGGTAAAACACTAAAGATGGTACGGATAAGTAATCCGACTGCTGGAAGCATTGGTGAGCCCGGTTGCTGCCAAATAAGAGAACCTTACCGCGAGACACAGTCTATGTGACAGTTTGATTGATCTTTACAACTGGTCTAGGAACCAGTGGGAGTAATTGAATCATCAATGAAGGGAACATAGAAATGTACTTACAAAACATCTGATTGAATGAATCATCACTTGGAGTCAAGCAATTGATTCCAAGAGAAGCAGTCTCAATAGAAGATGAAATCCGAGAGGATTCTGCGTGGCACAGTGTGAGTCGTTAGTGGAGCGTGTGTGGTTTACCGGCACACTAATAGGGACTCACATGGAGCATGCCATTACAAAAGGTACATGGCCCCGGGATTCGTCCCATGGGCATCTCGCAAGAAAGGATATTCGGATTCTCAAAATAGGCCAAAAGGTTTGGATTTTGTGAATAGCCTGAAAGATTTCCTTTGATATGTCGGAAAGGTTTGGATTTCGGTTTCGCAAAATGTGCCATAAGTTCTGGATTTTGTGAATAGTCCGATAGAGTCATATAACGGTGTCAAAGCCAGTGGGAGTATTGTTGTTGTCTGTTATCTCTGTATGTGGGTTACATACTGGTTCTAGGAAACGTCTCTTATCATTACAAAGTGTAATGACTTGGTGTTAAGAAACGATTCACTATAAAAGACTTTAAGAGATACAACATACTCAGGTGGTTGTGGATATCTATTAGATAGATCATAATTCTGCCAATGTGATCTTGATGAGATTCAAGATGCATAACCCAAGGAAAGGAGTTTCCTGTCATTGCAAAGTGTAATGAATTGGCATGAAAAAAAACAAAAGAGGTGCAGCATACTCACGTAGTTCATAGACATCTATCAGATAGATGAGACTGACAGTATTGACTTAGCCGTTGAGAATATGATCTTGATGGGATTCAAGATGCATAAGAAAGAGTCCCCGAAAGGAAATGGTTTCCGGAATCATGACACAAGGATTATTGGTAATCTCAGGATTCCGAAAGGGCTTGGAATGAGATTACATCAGGTTCCTCGAGCCTCTTAGACAAATCAGAAGTGTTATGAACATATCTTGATGACTTAATGCTTAGAGCATTGTAAGTTGGATTCAGGATATTGCATGGCTGAGAATACTGAATGGATTATTTGAACAGACGTGAGAAATCATTGGGAAATGATTAGGGTGATTGATTTGAAAGGGTTTTCAAATTGGTAATTGTTTACACCAGAACGTGGTGCTGTAGGACTTCATGGTTAAAGAATTTCGTTGGTTTCTGATGGAGCGCGTGTGGTTCACCGGCACATTATGACACCTCGAAATTGTCTTAGGGTGTAGTCATGTAGACTAAAGACCCGAGAACCATGGGCAGTCACGGTACACATCACCAGAATGGAGTTGTGAGAGAGAATGACAAAATGACAAATTGAGATATCATCGGAAGAGTATCCGATAGGATCATATGCAATAAAGTGTATAAGTGTTAGACACTTAGATACATAGAAATAGTGAAAATGTCATAGACATAGATATAAAAAGGCTTGAATTGAAAGTTTAAAAGAGAATAAGAAACTGATAATAGTTATGATAAATCCGACTTGATGATTACCTCGTGGAGACTTGGTAATTAGCAGGAGTAGCTGCCAGTCAGATTTTATGTTTCGCTTTTGCATGTTTTACTTCCTGAATAATTGGATTATTCAAATATCCACAGTCGTTTATACTCTTAGGGAGTAAGTATGAAGGAAGACTGTCATGAATTGGTTTGTAGATTGTCTAAGGAGTTAGACATAGCAATAAGATTGCTGCAACGTTCATGAGTACTTGGAAATGGAGATTTGAGTATTGGATAAACCCGCGCTCAATGGATTGCTTCATGGATTATATCACGAGCAATGTTGAGACGATAATATCTTATGGTCTTAAAGTGGAGAGATATGAGTTATAATTTGCAAGGCGGTTGTTCATTGATAGTACGAAAACGCATCGGTAACTCGGTGTTATAAAACGTGCTGTTGTGAGTGATTTGTCGGGTAAAAGATATAACATATTAGTCGAAGCTTATTCGTCCCTTGACCCAGACAGGAAACAGATATCTGTTGGCCACTCGATGATTTTGAAGTTGACTGAAGTGCTGGCCAGCCAGGACTGAATTGATTCGTTCAATTAGAAGTCTGAGAGTCATAAGTAAAATCGGAAATCGGGAAACAGTGTCAGACAGAGATTGATCTCAATCCATGTCTCATGTCTGAAAATATCTTGTTGGACATCACTTATCTATGGACAGAACTGACTAGGTCAGAGTTCGGCAGCAGTTTCTAGGAAGCTACAGTTTGCTGATTAATTAGAGGTTAAATTGGTAATTATAGTCATATACTTATCCAAGTGGGAGACTGTTGGATTAGGTGTCTAAGCCATGACTAATAATTTGTATTTACCTAATTAATAGAAGCAAAGTCCATTTGGGTTGCCCTCATAGCTGGAGGTTTGGTAGAAAGTTCGGTAGAGAGAAAGGTTGGTTTATTATGGGATTAATATATCAATAGAAATAAAAGATATGGTTTGTTAATATATTAAAGTGATAATATATTAATTAGAAACTATATTGATTGATTAATAATTAATTATTACCCATGTAAATTGATCATTGATGGTTTTGTTTAAAATGGTTTAAATAAACTATTTATTGTTGGGACATAATTTGTGGTTTATGCTTTGCATTTAGAAGGCTTAATTTGCTTTAAGAAGACAAAAAGGCATTTTCGTTTTAGGACCGAAAACATTGAGTTCTCGGTGAGCTTGGACCGAAATCACCTGCTGATTTCGGTGGGCTTATTCCAGTGGGCCTGGATTTCGGTGGACTCAATGTTTAGATGGGCTCTTGTATTAGGACGAATATATATAGTTCATATGTAAGTCGTGAGCAAATGAGTGGAACAGATTGAGAGAAATTGATTAGAGAGTCTTATGTACTTGTTAATTTGTTAATCAATTGAGTGCATTGAAGATTAAAACGTGTTCTTGATTATTATTATTTATCGTTGCGTGCTCGTTACTTTATTAGGATTTCGTCTTAATCTTGTAATTAGATTGATATCGTGTTGAATCCACAAATTTGGGACTTACAATTGGTATCAGAGCCTTTGAATCGATATAAGGCTGTTTTGGTATCAATCGATCTCAAAACAATTAATTGATTTTTGAAGTTTTTGGTGTTTTTGGGTTTCTTTTGGCAAAAAATTGTTGTTGTTGTTCATTGTGTTCTTCGTGTTCATCGTGTTCTTCGCTAAATTTGGAGATTATCTCGATTAAAATTGTTTCTAAATTACCGAGATTTTGGAATCTAGTTGGATAAGGATTTTTTTATCAGAATCATCGTTTTCGGTTTGGACTAGGAGTTTTCCGCGGCAATACTGAGTTCTCGGCGGCGAGTCATCGGGGTTCTCGGTGTAGTTGAGTTTTCGGTCAACAATTAGGTCAAACACCGAATTCGATCAGAGTTTTCGGTCAAAAGTCTGAATTTCAGACTTTTCGGTCCACTTTGTTGATTTCGGCCAAAGGGTGTTGATTTTCAGAGATTTCGGTCAAGGGATTTTCGATTTGTGCTTTCGGTCAAACAGTTTTGACTTTCAGACTTCTCGGTCAACTCGGTTGATTTTGGCCAAAAAGTTTGATTTTCTAGAGTTTTCGGTGAAAAGGTGTTGACTCTCACTGTTTTCAGTCAACTCTATTTTCACATCAGACTTTTTGGTTAATAATGGACTCCTACAACAGTTCAATCACAACAATGCATCCTGATTTGGATTCCATCATGGGGACAACCACTCGAATTCCCCATTTGTTATCTGCTGACGGGTTTCCTGAGTGGAAGTTTCGTTTTGAGAAATATGTGAAAATGAAGGACATCAAGGTGTGGAGAAGCATTCTAAGAGGTCCGGTCAAAATCACAACTACCTTAGATGATGAGGAAAAGACTGTGATCAACAAGCCAATCGAAGATTACACTGATGAAGATTTTGACAAAATAGAGGAGGATGATAAATCACTTGCTACTCTTACTATGGATTTGTCTCCTGACATTGCTCAAGGTTTCAGTGAATATAAATGTGCAAAGGCTCTGTGGGAAGCCTTGATTGAAGTCTATGAAGGAAATGAAGACATGAAACAGAGCAGGCAGGATTTGCTTTGTCAAAAATTCAACATGTTCAATCATGTCCTCGGGGAGGCTCTTGAAGTTCAACTGCAGCGATTCATTACACTCACCACAGAAATGAGTACTGTTGGAATCGTGTTATCTCGTTTTGAGATAAACAGGAAGCTGCTGAACTTTCTTCCTAGGAACTGGGACATGAATGTTTCAGTGATCAAAAAGACAAAGGACCTGAGCAAACTTTCTCTTGCTGAAGTGATGGCAGTCATCAAGGCCTGTGACATGGATGACAAGCAGCAATAAATCAACCATGTCAATTCTTACTCGACTGCCAACTTAGGAGCATCCACAAATAGTGCGTTCGCTACTCTTCCAACACATCATGCTCCACCATCATCCGATCTACCGATGGCATCTCCAAGTGTTTCTGGTTTGAGCTCCGCCACAAAATCAACCTCGCAGACTCCAGTTGTTGCCAAGGGAGCTAAAAAGAACATGACTCTAATGGCTGGTTTCATAAATTGTTATAATGCTTTCGTTGCTGGTGAATTAGTTCCTCCAGTTATGATTGGAGAACTCGATCAAATTCATCCAGAGGATGTTGAATAAATGGACATCTCTTGGCAAATCGCAATGGCGGTGTTTAGGGCGAAGAAGTTCACTCAACGAACTGGGAAAAACAACTGGGGGTGAACATAGATAATAAGGTGGGTTTCAACAAGAACAAGGTGAGGTGTTACAACTGTCACGAGCCAGGTCACTTTGCTCATGAGTGCACCAAGCCAAAGGTGGAAAACAATGCTGAGAGGACATTGGTACCAACTGGAAACAACAGAGAAGCTCCTCAAAACGATGAGAGAGCTATGGTGGCTCAGCAATTCTCTTGGGAAGATCAGATGCAGGCACTAAATTAGACTGATGATGGAAGAGCTAACCTGTCACAGATTGAAGATGTTGAGGAAACAAATAAGGCTAAGTAAGAGATGATGGATCTGTTGGATTAGGTGTCAAAGCCATGACTAATAATTTGTATTCACCTAATTAATAGAAGCAAAGTCCATTTGGGTTGCCCTCATAGCTGGAGGTTTGGTAGAAAGTTCGGTAGAGAGAAAGGTTGGTTTATTATGGGATTAATAAATCAATAGAAATAAAAGATATGGTTTGTTAATATATTAAAGTGATAATATATTAAAGTGATAATATATTAATTAGAAACTATATTGATTGTGTTGAATAATGTTTTTTTTATGTTTTTATGTGACCATCACTGAAATAAGTCGAAATGTTTTTTAACAAATATTATCAGTTTATTTCAGGTTGCGTAAATTCAAGATCAACCAAACCTGAGAAAATAACGCGATGTACCAAAGAGCAAAAATGTCACCCAGCTACAGCAATCGCGACCCGACAGCACATGTGTCGCAACGTGAAGAAAAACAAAACAAAAGAAGAAAAAGGCAGAAACAGCATGGATCGCGACCCGATCTCAACCCGGATCGCGACCCGATCCAAATGACGAACGCGTGACACTGTAATGACCAAAGATCGCGAGCCGATAGCAACCCGACGAGATCGCGACCCGATCTTCTTACCCATCGCGACCCTACCAGATCGCGACCCGATCTCCTTATCGATCGTGACCCTACCCACCAACCACACTCCACCGAGTCGGGTAGTGGCCAGCGCAAAAGCGAGCACCACTCAAGATCGCGACCCGATCCTATAGAGGATCGCGACCCGATCTCGTCTGGAACAGACTATAAATTCAAGCTTCCTCTTGCGGATTTTATACACACTACACAACATATACTCATAAACCTCAAGCATACCCACGACCAAACAGCTCAAAACTCTGAAATTTCTGCATTTGGCAACGAGGATCAAACCGCAAAACCGCAAGAAACAAAACCTCCACCCGACACCAAACTTCAAACCGCTAAACAACCTCTACCCGACACCAAACTTCAAACCTCTAAACAATCTCTACCCGACACCAAAAAATCACCAAAACCTCATCCTACCGCAAAGAACAAGAATCGACACATCAAGAAAAACGCCATCTTTCGCAGCTATCGATAAGTTCTTTTAAAATTATATGTGTCGTTATTGATTTATTTAAACTTTTATAAATCAATTGTACCAAATATCCAATACATCCGAATTGAATCTCGACAACGAAAACATATGTGGACTGTATTTAACCGGGACATCTAACTTCTAATTTCTAACATTTTTATTGTAAAAACACTTTATCGTTGATAATGACGTTTATTACATCTAACATCTAACTTCTAACCTTTTTATTTATTGTAAAAACACGTTATCGTTGATAATGGCGTTTATTACATCTAACCTCTAACTTCTAACTTTTACTTTATTTACCGTTTTCTGTCTATTTAAATACTGTCTAGTTTAGATTTACTGCTTTATTTTGTTTATTTATAGCTTTAGTAACTTAATTTTAGTTTATTTTTATTCCGCATATTATAGATAAAATACATATCTGTCACACAGTAATAGGCTTAAAAACCTTATTCGTGGAGATCAGCTATCGTATTTTCAACAATTGGTATCAGAGCTCGTGTGATTTAATCTGAAATTTTTGTCGAGAACTTTTGTGTAGCGTTTTTATAAACCACCAATAAGTTTCCTTTAAAAATTTCATCTTAATATCACTTGTTCAACAAAATTAAATTAAATTAAATTAAAAATATTAAAAAAAAACATTTAAAAGTTACTTGTGTGATTTATTTTGAAATTTTTTTTCGAAAACTTTTGTGTAGCGTTTTTATAAACCAGCAATAAGTTTTCTTTAAAAATTTCATTTTAACATCACATTTTCGTTAACAAAAAAAAATGTCTTCCGCAAACTACTCAAACATAAATTCTGTATCTATTGCTAACAGTATAGGTTCAGGTACTCGAGCACCCATTCTTATTCCCGAAGAATATAAATCATGGGTAGGTCGTATGAATCTTCATCTCAACTCTATAAGTGAAGACGTGTGGAAATGTGTAGACGGATCTCTACCAGATAACATGACCTCTCTTACGAGTAACTTGGATATACTGAATGAAAGGAAGAAACTTGAACTTCAAGCCAAAAAGGAGCTTGTGTCTGGAATACCCCACATTATTCTAAGCAAAATGAATGATATAATCCTTTTAACTGCAAACCAAATTTGGCAAACTTTGAAAAATCGTTTTGAAGGAAACGAGAGAATCATTGGAAACAAGAAAACATCTGTTTTAAACGAATTTGACAACTTCAAAATGTTTTCACATGAGACCATCCATGATGCTCATGACAGGTTCAATCTCATTACCATCAAAATGAATAATTTGGGCATTAAAAAGTCACAGCATGAGATAAACCTCAAATTTTTAAACAACCTTTATGAAAGCTGGAAAATGGTCAAACTCATCATTCAGGGAAATCCGGCAATTCATACCGAATCTTTGTACAATCTGTACGGAGAATTACAATCGTATGAATCATCGATTGACCCACCAACGTCTACTTCTTTTGGAGGACCACTTGCTTTGTTGTCAACATCCTCTCAAAACCAAACACATTTTCATGATCAAAGTCAAATTGATTTAAATCAAAACCAAGCTTTTTCAAATAATTCTTGTGACTTGTCTGATCCAAATAATGAAGCTGATTACCAACAATTGTGTGCTTTGGTAGCAAACACTAATCTCGAGAGATTTTTACCACATCATAATCAATCAAACTTCAGACCAAATTTTCAACAAAGATCCACTTTTGGACAAAACTTTCAGAATCGCGGTTTTCAAAATAATCACAACTCTTATAATAACCAAAGTTCTGGATTTCAGCAAAATCATTCAAAACCATCTCAACAGAATCAAACTCAAACATCTGAAAGATCACCCGTTAAGAGCCAAAAGGCTGACAATAACGATGATGATGATGAAGTAATCATTTGTCACAAATGCAAAGGACTAAATCATTATGCCCGAGATTGTCGAGCCAAAGTCAAAGTCAAAGACTCAGCCTATTATGCTCAAAAAGCCGAAGAGCTGAAGAAACAAGAACAGAAAGCAAAGCAAAAAGTTTTGATGGCATTCCACGAACCTAGCGTGGAATACTGGCCAACTTCTGATGATGAAACAGATACTGAACCAGCTCAGTCAAACTTCTGCTTCATGGCTGACAATGAACCAACCACAAGAGCTCCATATGTCATCGATCAGGTATGGTCTATGATCTCAGATCTGGGTCTTTCAAGAACACCATTTGAGTCCCACATGACTAAGATTGAGAACAGTCTAAAAGCTGATCTCAGACTGTATCATGACACAATAGTCAAATCTGATATCTACAAATCTGAATTACAAACCTTGCAACTCAGATTTGGAGAATCCACAAGGACTAGAGACAAACTTGAAAGAGACATCGAACAAAAATCTGAAGAAAATAATCACATCCTAGAACAATTAAATGAAGCTCTAAAACAGAAAAGGGACTTAAAAATAAAAAATCAATCTGTTATTTCATCTGAAATAAAAGATACCTTAGAAAAGGAAGTCCTTCAGTTAAAACAAAAAGTTCAAGATTTAACTGACAAAAACACTAGTTTAATTCTAAAACTAGATGATTCTTCAAAGCAAATCAAATTTCTTGAATCCGAAAATCAAAGATTTCAAGGAAAACTGGATTCTATCAATATTGCCAGAAAATTGAGTGATGATGTTTTCACTAAAGCAAACAACTTAGGAACTGGCAAAATTGATACGAATTATAAACCGGGAATTGGAAGAGAATCTTTTGAAAATGAAGAGACTGAAAAGAAAAATGGGAAAATTTGTGAAAACTCTAAATCGCCTCTACCAGATTTTTTCTTATCTGCTAAAGAGGACGATTCAGATGATGAAACATTTATCAACTGTAGCCCAGATGATACTTTTTTCAACAAGTCATTCAAAAGAGTTGTAAAATCTGAATAAGACTCTGCTAGTTCAGTAACTCATCAATTGAGATCTACTAAACTAACAAAGAATGATGGCACAATCAAACTTGAAAATTTCTTAAATGGAGAAAATTCTGATCATCAAAATGGTAGTACTTCTGCTCCAACTGTATTTCCCTCTTTAAACTCAACCTTTATTGGAAAGAACAGTTTGGGACAAAAGTATTCAAAGAAACAACAGACAAATAAACAACCCATTCAAGCTGTCTTTAAACCAAAAGAACAAAGCAAGCTCATTGTTTTCAAAGAAAAACCTTTGAAACCAGTCGCTGTGCCACAAAAACAAACCTTTAATCCAAAACAAAAACCTTTTCAAAAACCGATTCAAAGTCACTTTCAGAAGATAAACTTCAATCTCTCAAGGAACTTTCAGAAACCATCATTTCACCAAATTCCATTCCATCATCAAAGTGTTTTCCAAAACAATTCAGATCCCAGATACAAAGAAAGGTTATCAAACAGATCTTCACATATAGGATACTTTTCACAAAATCAGAAATCATTTCAAATGACAGGTTTTCAAAAACAAATCTCACTTTGGGAAAACCTAATAAATCAACTTAAGCCTCAACCATTTCGTCCAATCAACAAATACTACAATGATTCCAAATTATCAAAAACCATTAACAAATCAGGACCCACCATGGTTTGGGTACCTAAAATTTCTGTCTAATTGCAGGCACTTTGTGCTGGAGAGCCCAAGGATGGTACATGGTATATCGATAGTGGCTGCTCCAAGCATATGACAGGAAACCAAAGCTTTCTACGAGACTTCAAACCCACAGAATCCAAACAAGATGTGACTTTTGGAAATAACATGACTGCAAGAATCAAAGGTTATGGAAACATAACAAATGGTCACTTCACCATCAAGAAAGTAGCCTACGTTGACGGACTGAAACACAACCTAATCAGCGTATCACAACTTTGTGACAACAATCATGAAGTTCTTTTCACCAAACAACGAAGCATAATCACGGATGCCAAAACCAAAGCCATTCTAGTTAATTCTGATCGTCTAGGCAACATGTATCCACTAGATATGGACCTTATCTATGGAAAACCAGACATCTGTCTCTTGTCCAAAGCTTCTGCTGATATTAGTTGGTTGTGGCATCGTCGTCTTTCCCATCTCAACTTCGGCTACATCAACAAGTTGATTGCAAATGATCTTGTTCGCGGACTGCCACTTCTGAAACTTGATAATGAAACTCTTTGTGCAGCTTGTGAAGGAGGAAAACTGTCCAAATCCTCTCATAAAAGCATTCCTGAATCTAGTGTATCCGAACCACTAGAATTACTGCACATTGATCTTTGCGGCCCTGCAAAAACCCAAAGCATAAAAGGGAAGAAATACATCCTTGTTATTATTGATGATTACTCACGCTTTACTTGGGTTTTCTTTTTAAGGCTAAAGTCAGAAGCACCTGAAGAAATAATCAACTTCATCAAACAGATTGAATTAAAGCTCAAACGACCAATTCGAAGAATCCGAAGTGATAATGGTTTAGAGTTCAAAAACATAACTCTAGACTCATTTCTCAAAAACAAAGGCATCGAACACAACTTCTCAGCCCCTTACACTCCTCAACAAAATGGCGTTGTTGAAAGAAAGAACCGAACTCTGTGCGAAGCTGCAAGATCAATGCTCATCTTTGCTGATCTGCCACAATACTTCTGGGCAGAAGCAATAGCCACAACTTGCTACACTCAAAATCGTTCTTTAATCCATAAACAACTTCATAAAACACCATATGAAGTCATTAACAACCGAAAACCAAACATCAAATTCTTTCATATTTTTGGTTGTCGATGCTTCATAAAGAATAACAAAGATCACCTTTCAAAATTTAAATCAAGATCAGACGAAGGAATTTTCCTTGGTTACTCCTTTACCTCAGCTGCTTATCGAGTACTGAATAAACGTACTAGAGTAATTAAAGAAAGTACCGATATTCATTTCGATGAATTTTATGTCAGGAAATTGGATCGTAAACATTTTGGTTCTAAAATGATCGATAATATTTTTCAAAATCCAATTCAACAAATGCCTTCTACGGACATAGAAGTTGATCTTGATTTACTTTTTGAACAACCCAAAACCGCATATAGTTCTGAATTTCTAACATCTTCTACAATTCCTACAGGAACCTCCGATGCAGAAACTTCACAATCAAACCAAGAAAATGCAGATCAAGTTGAGGGGGAATTACCAACACTAAATTCCTCTTTGAACACTCCCAATCCACCTGTCCAAAATGATCCCAGTGCATCATCTATGGGGAACCTTCATTACCCCATTCTCACCCTATAATCCAAAAAGACATATCTGACAACAACCAAAATCTATTCCCAACAGAATCACCTGATCAAGAAGAACAATGGGACATAGAAACACCAATCGAAATACCTGAAAAAACTCGCCTAAACAAATGGACCAGAAATCATCCTGCAGAACAAATTATAGGAGATCCCAATTCTGGTATTCAAACAAGAGCCGCTACCTCAAATGAATGTTTATACGGAGCATTCTTATCCATGACTGAACCCAAAACCATCCATTCAGCTCTCAAAGATCCAGACTGGGTCAAAGCCATGCAAGAAGAACTAGCTGAATTCGAAAGAAACCAAGTATGGGATCTTGTTCCTACTCCTCCCGATGTTACTGTAGTAGGTTCAAGATGGGTTTTCAGAAACAAAACTGATGATCAAGGCATAGTTTGTCGAAACAAAGCAAGACTTGTTGTCAAGGGCTATTCTCAACAAGAAGGAATCGATTACGATGAAACTTATGCTCCAGTTGCAAGACTCGAAGCCATTCGTATCTTTCTAGCATATGCAGCACACAAGAACTTCAAAGTTTACCAAATGGATGTAAAATGTGCATTTTTACATGGAGAGATTGATCGTGATGTGTATATTCAACAACCTCAAGGTTTTGAAGATCCACAGTTCCCAAATCACAGTTTTAAGTTACAAAAAGCAGTTTATGGCTTAAAACAAGCACCTCGTGCCTGGTATTCAACATTGTCAACATTTTTAGAAGAATCAGGATTCAAAAGAGGTTCAATTGATCGAACTCTCTTTCGTAAAATTTTTAATAAACATCTGTTAATCGTTCAAATATATGTCGATGACATTATTTTCGGTTCTACTGATGAATCCTTGAGTATCAAGTTTGCAGATTTGATGAAGAGCAAATTTGAGATGAGCATGATAGGAGAAATGACTACTTTTCTTGGACTACAAGTCAAACAATCATCAGATGGAATTTTCATCAATCAAGAAAATTATGTCAAAAATCTTCTAACTCGTTTTTCCCTTGACAAATCAAATACAGCAAAAACCCCAATGGCTCTTGGTTACAAATTAGATGCAGACTTAAATGGCAAGCCTGTTGATCAAAAGAAATATCGAGGAATGATAGGATCACTCCTATACCTCACAGCCAGCAGACCCGACATTATGTTTTCTACATGTGTCTGTGCCAGATACCAAGCCAATCCTATGGAATCTCATGCCATAGCTGTGAAAAGAATTTTCAAATATCTTAAAGGAACTCCATCTCTTGGCCTTTGGTATCTAGCTAACTCTGATTTTCAGCTTAACGCCTTCACCGACTCCGACTATGGAGGATGCAGACTAGACAGAAAAAGCACATCTGGTTCTTGCCAATTTCTTGGAGGCAGACTGGTAAGTTGGACTTCAAAGAAACAATCATGCGTGTCCACTTCAACCGCAGAAGCTGAATATGTAGCTGCCGCAAGCTGCTGTTCACAAGTCATGTGGATGCAAACTCAATTACGTGACTATGGCTACAAAGTATCACAAATTCCCATATTTTGTGACTCAACCAGCGCAATTGCCATTTCTCACAATCCCGTGCACCATTCCATTACAAAGCACATCGACATTCGATATCATTTCCTCAAAGACAACATACAAAAAGGTCATATCGAATTGCACTTCATAAACACCGAAGATCAAATTGCCGATGTCTTTACTAAGGCTCTAGACGAAACCAAGTTTCAATACTTCCTAGGCCGTCTAGGAATGTTGAATCCAGATAACATCCATCCCTAATCTCTTACTTTTTGTTTGTACAAAAGGGTGTTTACTTTCATTCAAAAAGAAAATCCAAAAACATTCAAATAACAAAAATTTTACCAAAAACATTCAAATAACAGTAAATCTTCAAAAACATCCACATAACCTAAAATCAAAAAAAAATTAGGATAAAGTTTTATATTTTTAAAGTCTTTATAAAACCATGTGATTATCATCTTTTTGACTAAATTTTCAGATACTTATGCTCGATGAATGTTCTCAGTTATATTGATTCATAATGAAGAGAAGGTTCAAATTTCAAACATTTTTGTTATGTACATTCTCCTATTCCCTTTGAATTTATTTCAATTATAACGATTTTATCTATTAAGGGACATAAGATCAGGAGATTCAGATGAAAAACAAACCCATGTGAGAAATTGTGCCTCGTCTTTAACTGCTAAGTGGAATTCATTTCTGTGAGCAAAGGTGTTTTCATTATGACTTATAGGATTTATACTCTTATACCGTGATGCTAGTCTCATTTTTGCTTAGATATCAAAATGACCAGGGACGATACTTTCATTTTCTTATATATTAGACAAACTGTCTATTATATCACCTATCCCTATCCTCAATCAAACCACTTCAAAGAAAAGCTTCATCATCTGGCATAACGAATCTGACAAAAGAAGAAACGACAAAGTCATATCCAAGAAAACCAGAAGATAACTCAAAATCTCAAAACGCAAAGTCATATCCAACAAATGATGTCAACAAATCACAATTGGTAACCACATCAGATATCTTTTACACAAAAGGTATTCGTGAAAATCAAGAAAATATAAAACAAAGGTGAACACTTCACCAAAGAAAAGGAAGATTTACAACAAACATCAATCAAGACAGACATCTCTCAAAATTTTCCAAGCAACGGATTCTCAAAATGCTTTATCAAATATAGCTGTCAAAACCAAAGAATTACCGGGATACTGTAGCCTTCATAATTGAATATTCTTAGTTGCAAAATGCACTATGAATATTTCTAAACCCCTCTACATGTATTTACCGACTGAGAGAGAGTGAACATCAATGGCATGAATGAAGAAACCCTCTGAGTAATGCCGAAACCAGTCTTATGTGATTGATTATCTAATATGAAGACCAAGTGACTAAAGTATATAGGTATAAATCCACATTAAGCATAAGTCAACACCTTCAAAACTGAGAGATATCACTCATCTTTAGTGATTATACACCAGTTCTGCACCCAGAACAAACCAACACCTCAGTCAAGTGTGAGCTATACCTATGAGCGTTCATCTGAATCGACCTATTAAGATCACTCGTCGTCTTTATAAATGCTATAAAATCTTAAGGAATATTATGAAAATACATATACAAAAACCTTTTGATAATCGAACTCGAGACTTTGATTCAGAAACAAATATTCTTGACAAACATTTTTCAAAACATAAGTAAAATCTAGTCACACTCTTTCAAAACAAGTGATATGGTTTTATAAATGTCTTATCCAAATTTCAAGAATTTCAATCAAACATTTTTCTCCTCATTTCATTAATGATCACATAGGGGGAAATTGTTGAATAATGTTTTTTTTATGTTTTTATGTGACCATCACTGAAATAAGTCGAAATGTTTTTTAACAAATATTATCAGTTTATTTCAGGTTGCGTAAATTCAAGATCAACCAAACCTGAGAAAATAACGCGATGTACCAAAGAGCAAAAATGTCACCCAGCTACAGCAATCGCGACCCGACAGCACATGTGTCGCAACGTGAAGAAAAACAAAACAAAAGAAGAAAAAGGCAGAAACAGCATGGATCGCGACCCGATCTCAACCCGGATCGCGACCCGATCCAAATGACGAACGCGTGACACTGTAATGACCAAAGATCGCGAGCCGATAGCAACCCGACGAGATCGCGACCCGATCTTCTTACCCATCGCGACCCTACCAGATCGCGACCCGATCTCCTTATCGATCGCGACCCTACCCACCAACCACACTCCACCGAGTCGGGTAGTGGCCAGCGCAAAAGCGAGCACCACTCAAGATCGCGACCCGATCTCGTCTGGAACAGACTATAAATTCAAGCTTCCTCTTGCTGATTTTATACACACTACACAACATATACTCATAAACCTCAAGCATACCCACGACCAAACAGCTCAAAACTCTGAAATTTCTGCATTTGGCAACGAGGATCAAACCGCAAAACCGCAAGAAACAAAACCTCCACCCGACACCAAACTTCAAACCGCTAAACAACCTCTACCCGACACCAAACTTCAAACCTCTAAACAATCTCTACCCGACACCAAAAAATCACCAAAACCTCATCCTACCGCAAAGAACAAGAATCGACACATCAAGAAAAACGCCATCTTTCGCAGCTATCGATAAGTTCTTTTAAAATTATCTGTGTCGTTATTGATTTATTTAAACTTTTATAAATCAATTGTACCAAACATCCAATACATCCGAATTGAACCTCGACAACGAAAACATATGTGGACTGTATTTAACCGGGACATCTAACTTCTAATTTCTAACATTTTTATTGTAAAAACACTTTATCATTGATAATGGCGTTTATTACATCTAACATCTAACTTCTAACTTCTAACCTTTTTATTTATTGTAAAAACATGTTATCGTTGATAATGGCGTTTATTACATCTAACCTCTAACTTCTAACTTTTACTTTATTTACCGTTTTCTGTCTATTTAAATACTGTCTAGTTTAGATTTACTGCTTTATTTTGTTTATTTATAGCTTTAGTAACTTAATTTTAGTTTATTTTTATTCCGCATATTATAGATAAAATACATATATGTCACACAGTAATAGGCTTAAAAACCTTATTCGTGGAGATCAGCTATCGTATTTTCAACAGATTGATTAATAATTAATCAGGAATTAATTGGATTAATTTCTTTGGCATTAATTAGATTAATCAGGAAGTCAAGGATTAAAGTCGTACAAATCCAATAGTTGAATTGCGGTGCGCGACGCGCCAATGTAAAGGCCGCGACGCGCGTACATATTCGTACGAATTCAATAGTTGAATTGCGGCGCGCGGCGCGCCAATGTAAAGGCCGCGACGCGCGTACGTATAATCCGGAAAATGGCTGACGGCTAGGGTTTCTTGTTTCCCTATAAATAGGGAATCCTAGGCCTCATTATTGTTGCTCATTCTATTTATTCTCTCTGGAATTTTCGTCCACCCTCTGGCTCCCTGGGTGTGATCTCATTTGAGGCAGGACACTTGTGCTGCTTAGCTTCAAGATTAAAACTAAAGGTTAGTTTTTCTGATTTATTCTTTTAGTTATTTTTGTTTGGCCTTTAGGAATTAGTTACATGTTCAAATTCAGAAAACATAGATCTTTTCTAGGTTGCATGTGAACTTAGGTTATTTAGTTCATGGTTGCGGAAAACCTTTCAGGATCTGCAGTTCGCCTTCTTAGTCTCCACCACTCCTAGCACCAAAGAGGTTAGTGAAACTTCATGCTCTCAAGCTTGTATAAATAAAATGAAACGATATCGTGAGCAACATGATTTATTAATTAGAGAAGTAGAGGACCTTAAGTATGAAGGTTATACCCTTAGAAAATGTCAGAAACCTTTTAAAGAAAAATTAGAAGCTCAAACCAAAGACTTAAATAGAATCAAAGAGGAATATAGTATAAAAAGCACTCACTATCGGTTTGCTAAAGAGAAAATTTTCAATTTAACTGCCAAACTTGACGCATTAAAAGCTAAATTTAGAGATGCTCATTTTAATTTTAAAAATTTTGATGTGTCAAGTGCGAAAGTTGAATCAATGATTGAGTAGCAGCTAAAGTGGCAAACTAAACAGGGCGAGGGTCTAAGGTATAATAGTGTTCCACCTCCTTTCAAAGATAACTATACTCCGACCCTTGAAACCAAGGAGATAGAGAAACCTGTACCATATGGTCAGCCCACTGTAACTGCTTCAGTTAAGACTGAACAATCCAGCCCAACTGAGAAAGTTAAGGTAAACGATACTAATGTTTCTACCTCATGTGCAGATAAAGTAGTTGTGGAAGATGGGAATGAGGAGGACAAAAATAATTCTAGTTTTATGGAAAATTCTTCAAAAACTAATGTTTTATTTACTGTTGCTTCTAATAATCGTGTGAACCAAGACACTAAAACTGTTGATTTTTAAAAAACTTGTGGTGGTGTTGCTTTAAAAACAAATCCAATCATCTTACTTTTGGAAAATTTAAGCCACAAAAATTTGTAAAACAATCTGATAGTTGTGTGTGTGTGCTTGTGGAAACTCTTTGAAACAACAGCTGAACTCACAATCTGGCTCACAGACTTCATTTAGACCAGGACCAAGTCCCAATCACATGTTCTTGAAAAGACAAACATGTTTTAATTGTGGAACTCTTGGTCACATAGCTATAAATTGTTCACATTATTCATACGTTCCCTATCATGAACAAGGTTGGAAGAACATGCCAAGAGGGAGATCTTCCAAAATAAATCCTTCGAGGTCACGTTCACGTAATGGTAATTGGAATGTTAACAAGGCCAAAAATCAGACCTCCAAGGACAAAAAGACTGATTTGAGATATAGTCCTACCAAACTGAAATCGGTAAGGTCTTAGTCATCTCAAGGATCGTCCTTCAGTTCACACTTGCAACATAAGTCCAAATCAAAGGGTAGTTCTACTTCAAAAACAAGTGTTGAGGCTCCCATATGGTTAAACCATAAAAAACTTAAGCCTAATTACAGATGGGTTCCCAAAGGCCTCACTTCCAAATCACCTAAGAGTCCCGCAAATTCGTCATGTTCTTTATTTGATAAATAGGATATGGTATTGGAACGAGTATCATGTGTAGATAGTAATGGTCAACCCAGTTTCAAAATGGACTAGGTTCCCAAAACTAACTAGTCCCGCATTTTGTGCAGGAGCAGCTATGGAGGAATATCATCAGACCCTGATATGTTGATAGTGGCTGTTCCAGGCACATGACAGGAGACATCTCTCAACTACATGACATTCAGAATATTAATGGAGGGTATGTGTCCTTTGTTTGTGGGGGGCAAGGAAAGATCACTCAAATAGGGACCGTAACTAACAGTGTGTTGAAGTTTGAAAATGTTAACTTCGTTCCAGAATTGAAACACGGTTTACTAAGCATCTCTCAAATATGTGGCAGAGGCTTCTTAACTCATTTCACTAAAAATAAGTGTTTAATTCTGAAGCCTGGTATCGTCATACTAGAAGAATGGATTTTAGTGAGATCTGAACGTCAAGACAATGCATATATCATCGACATGAATCACAACATTCCTGAGAACATTACTTGTTAGTTCTCAAGAACTTCAGAACAAAATGTCATACTATGGCATCATCGCCTCGGACACGCAAACGCTAAAAACCTGACCGTCTTGCCAAGAATGGTCTTGTTCGTGGGTTACCAATCAAAGACTTTATCACCATCGAAAAGTGTGTCGCTTTTGCACAGGTTAAGCATCATCGGAAGCCACACAAGCCCAAACTGGTCACCTCCATTGACACAATTCTTCAACTACTTCACATGGATCTCTTCGGTCCAGTCAATGTTTTGAGCATCAACAAAAACTTGTATTGTCTGGTCATAATAGATGATTACTCACGTTTCACGTGGGTTTTCTTTCTGAAGAATAAGAGTGAGACTGTAGAGCTTATCAAGAGGTTCATCGTCCTAATTGAGAATCGAACTAATCAGAAGGTGAAAGGCATCCGATGCGACAATGGGACAGAATTTAAAAATGTTGTTCTGGACCATTTTTGTGTTGAAAGGGAGTGCAACGTCAGTACAGTGCTGCTCATACACTACAATAGGGGTGAGCGTGGTCCTGGAACCGACCCGACCAAGACTAAACCCGAGCCGGACCGAGACCGAGGGAACACATTCAATGGAACCGAGGACCGACCAAACTATGAGACTTGGTCTTGGGTTCGGGTACGGGTTTGCTCGGGTTTGGTCGGGTTTTACCCGAGCAGGACCAAGCGTAAAATTTCAAAGGCCTATATTATAACCTTAATGTCTTTTAAACTTTTAGTCGGTTCCGTACCCGAGAACCCGACAATATCGATGGACTAAGACCGAGAAGGACCAAGAACGAATTAAGCCACATATGCGGACCGAGTACCGACCAAGTAACATGGTCGGTTCCTTATCTTGGGTCCGGTTCCTCGGTTCTTGGGCTTGGGCTCGGTTCTGAGGACCATTTGCTCATCCCTACACCACAACAAAATGGTGTAGCTGAGATAAGAAATAGAACCTTAATCGTTGCTGCTCGAACCACGCTTTGTGACTCTAAGTTATCAGTGTTCTTTTGGGCTAAAGTTATTAATACGACGTGTTATGTTCAGAATCTTGTTCTGATCAACAAACATCACATGAAGACTACGTATGAGAACCTCTACGGTCACAAACTAACTGTTGCTCATTTTCATACCTTTGGATGTCCATGCACTCTTCTTCATATAGAAGCCACTCCAAAGTTCAATTCAAAGGCTGATGACTGCTACTTCGTAGGGTATGCTGGACGCACTGCATATCAAGTCTATAATAAAGCTACTAAGCAGATCATGGAATCCTTTGATGTACGCTGGATGGAGGAAAACGAGACAGATGCCCGAGTCGGTCCTGATTGGCTGGTTGATTATGCTGAACTGTTTAAACCATTTTATGTGTTTTCTAAACATGTTCCAGGTACCCACTCGTGTGGAATTGATAAGAACGATGATGAAGAGATTCTTGCTGAACCAATGAAACTGTCAGTGCTGCATGATGTATCTACAAGCTTAGACGACGACACAACTTCTGATCCTCCAAAGTCGGTTGACGAATCACTAGTTCTGGAAGAAATTGACACTCACTCAGGGGAGAAGAGTTCCGACTCTATAGAAGTATTTAATTCTATGCTCATGGATTCTCTCTTTCATGAGAGAATTACAAATGAATATGTGGCAAGCACTTCATACGACTTCATATCATCTGATAGAAGTGGTTCAGCCATAGGCAGAGTTGAGAACATCACAAATCTTCCGGTTTCTTCAGAAGTTTTCGACCATGCTATTCCTTCCAAGACTCAACGCGATCATCCCATTGAAAATGTTATTGGCTCACTAGCGGATGGGGTACAAACCAGAAGTCAGAGCGGATATGTCAACGGATGTCTTTATTCGTGCTTCATATCTCAAATCGAGCCGAAGAATGTGGAGAAGGCACTTAATAAACCAAGCTGGGTTGATGCGATGCATGAAGAGCTGAACCAGTTTGAAAAGCTAAAGGTTTGGCAGCTGGTGCAACTCCCCGAGGGAAAGAAGTTGTTGGATACACTATGGGTATTCCATATAATGCAAGATAACAGTAGGGTGATTGTACGAAACAAGGCACGTTTAGTTGTTCATGGTTTTAGGCAAATAGAAGGTCTTGATTATATCGAGGTATATGCTCCCGTGGCGCGGTTAGAGGCAATTCGTATTTTCTTGGCATACGCTTCCTACATGGGTTTCACTGTGTATCATATAGATGTCAAAACTGCCTTCTTGTACGGGGAAGTCAAAGAGGAAATATATGTTGATCAACCACCAAGGTTTGTGAATTCAAAGTTTCCAAATCATGTGTACAAGCTGGATAAGGCACTCTATGGTCTTCATCAAGCTCCTCGAGCTTGGTATGCTACTTTGACCGAGCATCTGTTAAATCAGGGGTACACGAGAGGCACGATTGATCATACGTTATTCATCAAAAGAGAAAAGACAGACCTAATTGTCATTCAAATTTACGTGGACGATATCATCTTTGGGTCATCGAGTGAGACACTATGCAAAGACTTTGAAAGGGTAATGAAGAAGCGATTTGAGATGAGTTCTCTGGGAGAAATGACAATGTTTATAGGGCTACAAGTTCGTCAAAGCTCCTCAGGCATTTTGCTGCATCAAGGAAAATATGTTGACGATATTCTGGAGAAGTCCGGATTCCAAGATGCGAAAGTTGCTTAACTCCAATGACTGAAAGACCTTTGTTGTCATCAGATCCGGATGGAGAACCCGTTGATCAAATTTTATATCGATCAATGATTGGTTCTCTGATGTATTTGACTGCTAGCAGACCTGACATACTCTTCGCAGTCTGCCAATGTGCGCATCATTAGGCTAATCCTAAACTCTCTCATTTAGTTGCTGTTAAGCGGATTTTTAGATACCTTAAAGGGAGACCTAGATTGGGTCTTTGGTATCCTAAGAATCACGAATTTGATCTATATGCTTTTGCTGACAGCAATTATGGAGGTCGTGACATTGACAGGAAATCTACAAGTGCTGGATGTCAGTTATTGGGAGACAGGTTGATCTCGTGGCAGTGCAAGAAACAACAGACTGTATGGACTTCCACAGCTAAGGCTGAATATGTTGCCGCTTCAACTTGTTGTTCTTAGGTCATCTGGATGCAACATCAATTATTGGATTACAATTTTAATTTTCTTGACACTCCTATCTTCTGTGATAATGATGTTGCAATTCAAATTGTTAAAAATCCGATTCAACATTCTAAAACCAAGCATATTGATATTAAAATTCATTTTATTTGAGACTGTTTTAAACATAAAGTCATTCATTTGTGTAACATCCCCCAATCGCACGTATCACAATATTGTCCGCTTTGGGCCACCCATTATGAAAACTTCCCAGGGGGTCACCCATCATGAGATTTCTCCCACCCGGGCACACTTAACTGCAGAGTTCTTATGGGATCTACTGCCCTCACGGCTTTAAAACGCGTTGTGATAGGTAGGTATCCACACCCCTTAGAGGAAGATGCTTAGTTCTCCTCCCCGGTCGATGTAGGATCAGGGATCCCACCCCATTCACCCCCACTACAGGGTTTGACGCCCCTGTCGAACGCACCAACCTTGTGCACCAAGCTCTGATACCATCTGTAACATCCCCCAATCGCACGTATCATAATATTGTCCGCTTTGGGCCACCCAGCGTGAAAACTTCCCAGGGGGTCACCCATCATGGGATTTCTCCCACCCGGGCACGCTTAACTATATAGTTCTTATGGGATCTGCTGCCCTCACGACTTTAAAACGCATTGTGATAGGGAGGTATCCACACCCCTTATTAGGAGATGCTTAGTTCTCCTCCCCAGTCGATATAGGATCAGGGATCCCACCCCGAATGAACTTGGGAACCAGAAGAGGAAATGAGGAAGAATCATCCGGAGCTGTTTGACAAAGTGGATTTCGGGGACGAAATCCCGTTAAGGGGAGGAGACTTATAAAGCCCGGAACCAGGTATCAAAGAGTTTAACTGTTAACTGTTTAAAATAAAGACAAAATAGAGAAAATTGTGAAAATTGAAGATAGCGGCGCTATCTTTAGAGATAGCGGCGCTATATCGACCAAATCTCGTATCAGTCGTGAGCCGTCGTTGACTTTTGCAGGAAATCAGAGATAGCGGCGCTATCTTTGGAGATAGCGGCGCTATCTCGCCTAAGCGGGAAAAATCGCATCTTTTGTGATGTGGACGGGTTTTTGAGCCTTATTACACATAACACTTCGTCTCATTCACCCTTAGACCACCAGAACACATCCCTAAACTCTCACTAGCATTTCCATGGTGTTTTGAGCTCCATTTGTGGATTTGGTGAAGGTTTTGGAAGAAGAAGAAGGTGACAAAGGTGCTCTAGAGAAGGTGGTGCTCAGAAGGAGTCTAGTGTTGCAGTTCTTGGGCCTTTGTAAGTGTTCTTGGAGCTTGCCTCCACTAGTTCTTGTTGTTTTTGGTGTTATGAAACTATTTTCAAGCTTTTAAAGACAATGATGGCTCTATATATTGGATGAGGGTTGGATTCAGAGACTTAGAATGAGCTCTTCTCCTTTAAGTCTTTGAAATCTAGAGAAAAACCCAAGCCTAGTCTTAATATGGTTGTAAACAAAGTTTTAAGTTGTTAATCTTCATTTTTGGTAGTTAGATTGTCACCATGAGCTTACCTAGCTAGGATTGGTGGTTAAAAACTAAGTTTTCATGAGTTGATGACTGTTTCGGACGACTCCTGAAAGTTGGAGCCCTTGTCTAGATGGATTAAGCACTTAATGAAGGAAATGGCTGAACAGAGGAGATAGCGGCGCTATCTCAGTAGATAGGGGCGCTATCTCTCTATTTGACCAGAAGTTGACTTTTGTTGACCTGTTGACTTTGACTTCTCGGTCAGTGGACTTTGGAATCAAAAACCCTAAGGAAACCCTAGTGTAAATTCTTGGGGTTAGGGATTTTAGATGAAATTGTGTATTAATAAAGTATTCGAATAATAGGGAGCTTGGGAGATTTTACCGACTTTGCCTAGAATAGCCTAGCAACAAATCAGATGAGTTTTCCTCACTTCTTGATATTGATGATAATGATGTTTACCGGCGGATTGGGGTAAGCTCGAGAACCGAGGACGGATCGGGGCAAGCCCGAGAGTCACACGATGATACCGACGGATCGGGGCAAGCCCGAGAGTCATACGATGATACCGACGGATCGGGGCAAGCCCGAGAGTCACACGATGTTTACTGACGGATCGGGACAAGCCCGAGAGTCATACGATGTTTACCGACGGATCGGGGTAAGCCCGAGAGTCATACGATGTTGTTAAATGATGTTTATGAATTGTTGGAAAATCTGGGGAACTCACTAAGCAACGTGCTTACGGTTTTATGTTTAAAATGTTTCAGGTTCTCATGGCACGGGAGGCTCGGGCACGGCGTGATCACGGCATTGGCATCCGTTTTATTTATCTTCCCCTATTTTCGTATTTGACTATGGTTTACGAGACTTATTTATTTTCTGATGAACCTTATGAATGCTTTAAAAATGAATGAATGGTTTGGACGTATGTTTTATTATAAAGGGGCTTCACAAGAAAAAAATATTATGCGTATTTTGAGACGTTACAATTTGGAGCAAGTCCACACAGATAACAATGTAGTAGATTTGTTTACAAAAGCTTTTGAAAAAGCCCGTTTTGATGTGCTTGTAGGATTTCTTAAGATGATTTGTTTCGATGACTGAAAAAATCAATTTTTGTAAAATTTGTAAATTTTTTTTGTTTATGGTTAAATTTGTTCATGTTTTTTTCGTTACTTCTCCTCCATGCACAAATTTAGGGGGAAAATTAAAACCAAACAAAAAAATTATAAAATTAAAAACTCCAAAAATATCTTTAACTTATGCACAATTTTATGGAAGAATTAAAATTTAAAAAATTATAAAATTTCAAAATTCCAAATATATGTTTTTCTTGTAAGTTATTTTAGTTAGTTTTATTTTGTTTAATCTAGCACGATCGTCAATGTTCTTGATTTATACCAATCAGGAATACAAATCCAATCCCTTATGTCAATGATGTGTTTCACTATCACCGTGATTCACTAAGACATCGTCTTACCCTATCTATCGAGGACACACCGAGTTATATCACTCACTGTTGAGATAAATATCACGTGCTGAGGATTCTCATTGGTACACCACAATGAGTATGAAGCACTAACAACCTCTCTTGACCACAAGTCTTCAAAAACATAACTTAAGGATACTTTGAGCTGAACCACTCATTGTCAAGAGTTAGAAATTCTGTGCCGATGGTTAGATTATCTACCATAGTCTATCACACACACCAATCCATTCTTACCCACTTGATTTTCTGATACAAGAAATAGACGATTCACCATTTAAAACCAAATGCTGATTATATTTCGAAAATCTATGCCTATGATCTTTGCTATACCACCAGTAGTAAAATTGAGGCATCAACAACCTTTCTTACCTACAAATCTTCTAACTTAGAATTGGACAATTCATTGTACTATACCATACACTAATGACAATTCGCAACTCTAGCCGATGGGTATATCTCGTACCGAGATATATTACACGCTCATACCATTCTTAACCCCAATATTCTTCTAATAAAAGATGTACATGATTCAATATGGCTTTACCTCCCATTGATGAAAACGTCGAAACTCTGTGTCAATGATCGCAATTGACAACCACAATAGCTGTAAAGACCCTCACACACCACTGGAACACTCACTAGCACCAGGATGGTACACTCTGCAGAGATACATATACCATTGAACGTCTCGCCTAAGGACACGTTAACTTGTTAACTGTATTGAGATCTTTGATCAAGGATGTACCGGGGCTAAAATCAAAACAGCCATGAGTAGTTCTCCGATACTCAACAAATCACAGTGCGTTCCTCCGTCTTCACACAGATACTGCGAGTAGTCTCCTCCTGAGCCAAGGTTGGGTCCTTGATTTGAAGGGTTTTCTAGCAAACAATGAACAAATAATCTCTTATGGTTCACATGCAACCCTAGAAAGATCTATGTTTTCTTCTATGAAGATAATAAACTAAAATCTAAAGGAAACAATTAATTCTAAAGATCAAAACTGAGAAAACCAACCTTTTGATCTTATGATCCTTGAAGCTAGCAGCACAAATGTCCTGCCTCAAATGGTGTCACACCCAAGCAATGGAGAAGACAGTCCAGCAGAGTTTTCTTGGTGAAAATGGCACAGGTTTTAGGGTGGCCAGGTGCCTCCTTTTATAGCCTCCAAGGGTTACAGCTGAAACCCTAAGGAGCCTCCAAATGGGCAAGCATGATGACTAAATGGACCAAGCCTTTTCTAAACCCTAATAGGGTTTCGCCAACCATGGAGAGTCCTTCCATGGTGGCGCCACTTTTGGCCCCTGTCCACTGGCCAGTTATTTATTCAACTATTAAATCAATACAAACCAGTCCCTGCACTTTTAATTAATTAATTTAATCACTGAATTAAATCCAATTAATTCTAGGTTAAATCTTAATTAATTATTATAGTTTATAATTAATATATTAACACTTAAATATATTAATAAACTATTTAATTAATTCCATTGATTTATTAAACAATTAATAAATCAACCTTTTACTCTACTAAACTCTATCCTAACCTCCTGCTATGAGGGCAACTTAAATGGAATTTGCTTCAATTAACAAGATAAATATAAATATAAAGTCATGGCTTAGACACCTAATCCAACAGTCTCCCACTTGGATAAGTCTATGACTTTAATTTATCTTCTGATTAATAAACAACCTGTAGCTTCCAAGAAACTGCTGCCGAACTCTGACCCAGTCAGATCTGTCCATAGATAAGTGATCATATGATCCTTCGTCAAACAAGATATTTTCAGACACGAGACATGGATTGAGATCAATCTCTGTCTGATACTCTATTTCCCGATTTCCGATTCTGCTTATGACTTTCAGACTTCTAATTGAACACATCAATTAGTCCAGGCTGGCCAGCACTTTAGTCAACTTCAAAATCATCGAGCGGCCTACAGATATCTGTTTCCCACCAGGGTCAAGGAACGAATAAGCTTCGACTCATATGCTTGTGTCTTTTACTTATCAAATCATACACAACAATGCATTTTATAACATCGAGTTACCGATGCGTTTACGTATTATCAATGCACAACCGACTTGCAAATGTCAACTCATATGTCTCCGCTTTAAGATCATAAGATATTATTGTCTCAACATTGCTCGTGATGTAATCCATGAAGCAATCTATTGAGCGCGGGTTTATCCAATACTCAAATCTCTATTTCTAAGCACTCATGAACGTTGTAGCAGTCTTACTGCAATGTCTAACTCCTTAGACAATCTACAAACCAATTCACGACAGTCTTTGTTCATACTTACTCCCGAAAAGTATGAGCGACTGTGGACTTTTGAATAATCAAATTATTCGGGAAGTGAAACATGCAAAATTGAAACATAAAATCTGACTGGTGGCTACTCTTGCCTAATTACCAAGTCTCCACGAGGTAATCACCAAGTCGGATTTTACATAAAACTATTATCGGTTTCTAGATTCCTTTTAAACTATTTAATTCGTGTTATGTATCTATGTCTACTTGACCTTTCACTCTTTCTATGTATTCAAATGTTATACACTAATACACTTCATCCGATCGGATATCCTTCCGATGATATTTCAATTTTGGTCATACCGTCATTCTCACTAACAACTCCATTCTATGTACTGTGACTTTCCATGGTTCTCGGGATCTTTAGTCCACATGACTGCACCCTAAGACTATTTTGAGGTGTTACGATGTGCCGGTGAGCCACACGCGCTCCATCGGAATGCCAACGAAATTCTTTAACCATTAAGTCCTTATTTTAAAAACTCTTTTCAAATTGTTATCAACATTCACCCCTAATCATTTTCCAATGATTTCTCACGTATGTACAAAATCCATTAAGTATTCCCAGCCAGGTCATATCCTGAATCTGACTCACTTGCTCTAAGCATTAAGTCATCAAGACATGTTCATGACACTTCTGATCGATACAATAAACTTGTTGGATTCGATCCAGTCCTATTCCAAACTCTTTTGGAATCTAAGGATTACTTATAATCCTTGTGTCATGATTTTTCAATAACTATTTCCTTTCGGAGACTCTTTTCCATGCATCTTGAATCTTATCAAGATCATGCTTACTATGGCCAGGTCTATACTGATGACATCATCTATCTGATATGTGTTAATGGATTATGTGAGTATGTTGCACCTTTTATATTTCTCATGCCAAATCATTACACTTTGTAATGACAGAAAACTATTTCCTAGGGCAATGCATCTTGAGTCTCATCAAGATCATTTTGGCAGAGTTTCGATCTATCTAATAGACGTTTATAGCCAATCGAGCATGCCGTATCTTTATTAAGTCTTTTATAGCGATCCGTTTCTTAAAACCAAGTCATTACACTTTGTAATGAAAAGAGACGTTTCCTAGAAACATTATGTGACTCACATATGGAGATAGTAGATAACAGCGACACTCCCACTGGCTTTGACACGGTTATGGACTATTCACAAAATCCAGAACTTTTGGCACATTTTGAGAATCCAAACCTTTCTGACATTTTAAAGGAAATCTTTCAGCCCTTTCTCAAAATCCAATCCTTTGGCATATTTTGAGAATCTGAATATCCTTTCTTGCGAGATGCCCATGGCGTAACCCCAGGCCCACGTACCTTTATACTGGCATATTCTTTGTGAGTCCCCATTAGGGTGCCGGTGATCCACACGCGCTCCACTAACGACTTACATTATGCAGTATCCTTTCAGATTTCATCTTATATTGAGAGTGCTTCTCTCGGAGTCAATTGCTTGACTCTGAATATCGTCTCACTCAACCAGATGTTCTGAAAGTACGTTTCTGTCCATGTTGGTTTCTTTTGATGATTACTCCCACTGGTTTTAAGACCAGTTGTAAAATCAATCAAACTGTCACATAGACTGTATCTCGTCCTAAGGTTCTCTTAATTGGCAGCAACCGGGCTCACCAATGCTTCCAAGTAGTCGGATTGAAAATCCGTACCAACTATAGTGTTTTACCACTAATCGATATGTCACCCTGATCATAACTACTTATGATGGTGATCAGTACTACTGGTCAAGAGAATATAATGTCAGAATTAAAACAAAAATCTGATTTCTGCTCTAAGCCTAGTGATGACTAAAGGTTATTTCACTTGGCTAATCCTGAACTCATTCAGGACTGTCCCAACTCCCACTGTTTCCTTAGAACATGAGTTCTTTCTAAAAGATCTCTTTCTTTTCCAGGTATAGAGGGATAGCCAGTGAAATGACATTGCTGATGAGGTTCGGACGAACACTACAAGACCCTGGATTCTCTATGTGTAAGTGGGATAATCCCAGCTTCACATTTCAGCAGTGTCACCAAAACCTACTTAGTCTAGAATGTGGTTAGAATATGGTCTGACTGGTTTAGTATTCAATGTATCGGAAACTAATTTGCAATGTATCTCATACATAGAGGATCGAATTGTTTCGACCAATGCTCCATCATCTTCCCTAAGACACATTATAACTATTAATGTTCTTGGAAGAGAATAACTATGAAACATTTTCCCAGTTTATGTTGTCACTCAGGTTTTGTGGATCTTGTACTTCCTTTGAAGTCCTTGAACTGTTCAAGGTTTCAATCCAAACGCTTATTCTGATAAGTGAAGTCATATTCGTCATATCGAATGACAAATATTGTGAAGTACAAACAATTGTGTTCTTTTTGAAGATTCGAGCAATACACAGCAACTGATGTGTTCGTTGCTTCTAATCTCAATCTCTTTTACATCTCTATGTAAACTTATGACTTTGTTAATTCTGTTCAAGACTTGCAATCTTTAGTTGACTCTAAGTCAACTGATTCCAAAATCCTATCCTTTGGATCTTTGGGTGATTCATTTCTTGCCACATGTGCTTTATAAAGAACTTAATCATCATCTGACTCTTAGTCAAATGATTCCAAAGTCCTGTCCAACTGGATCTTTGGTTGATTCATTTCTTGATACATTAAGAACTCAACTCATCAAGTGACCCTAAGTCAAGTGATTCCAAAGTCCTGTCCAACTGGACCTTTGGTTGAATCGATTATTATTACATTTAACAATCATAAGGGACACAATTCCTAAAATCCAAACACTTTGGATGCATTCAACATTCAAGTTATTACTAATCATGCATTCAACACATTCATATAACATTTCAAGGATAATTTCAAACAACAGGTGTTAAAAGAAAAACGACAATTTTATTAAAACAAAAAATCTTTGAACAATGTACTATATGATAGACAATGTCTTACGCATCTAAAAGCTAATAACAATATTTCAATATCTAACTAAACTTCAAAACTGCATGAGCCGAAAATCCAATCCAAATGTGCTCCTATGCGCAAGGAATTATGGAACAGGAGTTTTGAGGTTTTTAGACATACCTGAGCTTTCAAAAGATTTTGACCTTGGAGGGTCTTCCAATCTTTTCGCGACTGTATCCGATCCTGTGGATTCCCAGCTTAAGACATATCCAGACGATCTGGATCGTTTCTTGCTGCGTCTTCCTACTGGACTTAATCCAGAAGTATCTGAACCATTAGAGCTATGCCTATCCAAGAGCGACTCGTATAAAGTCAACAGTGGACGCATTTCCATTAAGGTCTTTTTCTGGTCTTCCTTTCTATACGTCTAAATGAACAGATCGTACTTACTGGTCAGTGAAGCGAGTAGAGTGTTAACACTCGACTCCTGACTCATGGAATAACCAAGTTTGTACAATTCGCCTATGTACACTTCAATCTGAAGAACATGTGAATTGATGCTACTTCCTTCTTTTAACTTACACTCTGCAAGTCTTTTGAAGATCCTAGCTCGTTCCTCTTCAACCGGTTTTTGGAACTTTTCCTCAACCGATTGCATTAACTCATATGGCCCCAAGGATTCAAAATCCTTGCAGAACTCGGGGTCAATGGTCAATAGCATGAGGTCACGAATCTTTTCAGATTCATCAACTAAGAAGTTACGCTCATCATAAGAACCTTTTATGAAGACTTGTTCCGGTGGAACCGAGATCGGATACTCGGTGAGAAGAGGCTTGCCAGCAATGACGAGAACCCGTCTCCAATTACGAAGCCATTCCATACAGTTAAGGCCAGTCAGCCTTTCCATATTTAGCAGGTGCATTCTGATGCTCTCAGAAATGGGTGAAGGAGGAGAGGGAGGAGAATAGACACTTGATTCAGACATCTACAATAAACAGAATTTATTAGTTTAATTTATCCTTTTAAATAATTACCCAATTTATTATTTATTAAGGCTAGGACCCAAGATACCCCAACTATGATATGAAGAGGGATGCCGTAATCACAACATAATGGTCATTAAGGTAGATAATACAGTTATCAATTTCATCTTATGAAACTCCTAGATCTGTTGAGACACATTGAACTATTCAATGGCATGTTTAGTCTCGGATGTGCCCCACTGTTTGTGATTGGGATGCCGAGGATCACAAACCGTGTGTGAATAACCATGCAAATTAGCTTGGTACTCTAAAAGTCAATTGCCATCTCTAATTAACGTGCCGGTTAACCACACATGCTCCGTTAATGATGACAAAATCGAGAAACCCATTGCAAGTCTTTGTAAACCCCTATTGGTGTACCGGTTAACCACACACGCTCCACCAATGTTTCACAAATTGCAATGTGCAATTTCATGGATTAGCACCAATTCACATTTTAAACCTAAAGTAACTAGATTGGGATTTGTTTGAGGTTCTAGTACTTTCAATTATAGCATTATACTTTTAAGAGGCTTAGCAGTTTTATCAAACCCGTTCGGCTAACGACACTAGACTGGCCAGGAGAGCGGTGGGTGAGAGTGGACACCCATTAAACTACCATTTTATAGGCAGTCGCCTTATACCCTCTTTATAGGACAGTTTTGTGAATGAGGCCTACTAGCGATAAAACTAACCATTTAATATTATATATAAGTATTAACTTTTAATCATAAATATATAAGATATATTTTAATATTATTAAAATATTTTAGAATTAATTTATTCAGAATTTTCGCTAATTTATTCTATTTTTTCAAAAATTTTAAATTAATCCTTTAAGCTGATTTAATTTATCTTTTAATTAACAATTAATTAAATTAATTAAATCTAAGATAGATTTTATAAATTAATCAAATTAATTTTACCTATCTTAACCCCTAAGGTTCGAAATTTGCTAGCTAGGGTTTAAGGGTTCAAGTTATCTTGAAGATACAGTTACCAAAAATAACAACTAACTTAAAAAGGCAAGCAAATAAAGGGGATCCAAGGGGGGTGGCGGCTAGGGTTAGGAAACCCTAGCCTAGGCAACGAAATTTAGGCCATTCCAAGAGGGTTTTTCGCAAAAACACTCAAGGCAAGAATCATTCAAGCAGTTTATATCAATTCATAAGAAAACAAGCCTAAGCTCTGATACCACTGAAGGGTTTTCTAGCAAACAATGAACAAATAATCTCTTATGGTTCACATGCAACCCTAGAAAGATCTATGTTTTCTTCTATGAAGATAATAAACTAAAATCCTAAGGCCAAAAATTAATTCTAAAGATTAAAACTGAGAAAACCAACCTTTTGATCTTATGATCCTTGAAGCTAGCAGCACAAATGTCCTGCCTCAAATAGTGTCACACCCAAGCAATGGAGAAGACAGTCCAGCAGAGTTTTCTTGGTGAAAATTGAAGGGCTTCTATGCAATCAATGAACACAAAAATACCTATGGTTCACATGCAACCCTAATATTGATCTATGTTTTCTTCTATGAAGATTAGAACTAAGAACTTAAAGGAAACAATTCAATTCTAAAGATGAATTAAGAAAAACCAACCTTTGATCTTATGATCCTTTCAAGCAGCAGCAAAAGTATCCTGCCTCAAATGCAAGTCACACCCAAGGGATGGAAGAATCAGTCCAGCAGAGTAACACAGAGAGACAGATGGCGTGAATATGAGGTGCCAGGGGGTTCCTTTTATAGCCTCCTAGGGTTACACCTGAAACCCTAAGGAGCCTCCAACTGGACAAGGCTTTTGACCACTTGGACCAGGCTTACCAAAACCCTATTTAGGGTTTCGCCAAACCCTGGAGGAGCCTCCAGGTTGGTGCCACTTTTGGTCCCTGGTTTTACTTGGCCAGTTATTCAACTATTGAATAAATGCCAAACCAATCCCTGCACCTTTTAATTAATTAGTTTAATCTCTAAATTAAATCCAATTAATTCTAGATTAAATCTCAATTAATTAATATAGTTTCTAATTAATATATTAACACTTAAATATATTAATAAACCATATACTTAATTTCTATTGATTTATTATACAATTAATAAATCAACTATTCTCTCTACTGAACTATATATCTATCCTCCATCTATGAGGGCAACCCAAATGGACTTTGCTTTTAATCATAAGATAACTACAATTATAAGTTATGGCTTAGACACCTAATCCAACAGTCTCCCAGTTGGATAAGTCTATGACTTTAATTGTCTGAACTCTGACCCAGTCAGTTCTGTCCAAAGATAAGTGATCTGATGATCCTCCGTCCAACATGATATTTTTAGACTCAAGACATGGATTAACATCAATATTGGTCTGACACTCTGTTTCTTGATTTCTGATTTGCATATGACTTTAGAGACTACTAATTAAACACATCAATTAAGTCCCGGTTGGCCAACACTTTCAGTCAACTTCTAAATCATCGAGAGGCCTACAGATATCTGTTTCCCATCGGGTCATGGGACGGATAAGTTTCGACTCATATGTCCATAACTTTTGAGGGTCCAAATACATACAACAATGCGTTTTATAGCACCGAGTTACTGGCGCGATTTCGTATTGTCAATAAGCACTTGTATCGCAAATAATAGATCATATCTCTCCACTTAAAGATCACCGGATATTATTGTCTTAACATTGCTCGTGATATAATCCATGAAGCAATATGTTAAGCGCGGGTTTATCCAATACTCAAATCTCTATTTCTAAGTACTCATGAACGTCGCAGCAGTCTTACTGCAATGTCTAACTCTTTAGACAGTCTGCAACCAATTCATGACAGTCTTAGTTCATACTTACTTCCTAACAGTATGATCGACTGTGGAGTTTTAAATAATCTAATTATTAAGGAAGTTAAACATGCAAATATAGAAACACAGAAATAAACAATTGACAAAGGCAGTAACAATACTCATTTATAAATCTCTATTATAAAATCACCGAGTCAATTACATTTATACTGTTACAAGTTTCTAATCTATCTAATTACTAAAACTAACATCATCCTTCAATCCAATGCTCCGAGCATGCTGATTGTGCTTGATCCTATTCAGAGCCTTAGTCAAAGGATCTGCAGGATTGTCCTCGGATGATACTCGCTTAACCAGTAAGTGCCCTTCTTCTATTTGATGTCGAATGTAGTGGTACTTTCTTTCGATATGCCTGGACTTTCCATGGTCTCGCGGTTCCTTTGCCAAGGCGACCGCTCCTTCATTATCGCATAAAAGTTCTACCGGCTCCTGAATGCTCGGGACAACTCCAAGGTCCCCGATGAAATTCTTTAGCCAAGCCGCCTCCTTAGACGCTTCACTCGCTGCGATGTACTCTGATTCGCACGTTGAATCAGCCACCGTTTCCTGCTTGGAACTTTTCCAAGTGACCGCTCCACCGTTCAAAAGAAATACCCAGCCCGACTGAGACCGTCCACTGTCCCTATCTGTCTGGAAACTGGCATCTGTATATCCACTCACTTTTAACTCATCACTGCCACCAAGGACTAATACCATGTTCTTTGTCCTTCGCAGATACTTGAGTATGTTCTTGACTGCAATCCAATGTGCATTTCCAGGATTACCCTAGTACCGACTAACCATGCTTAGTGCATAGGATACGTCGGGACGAGTACATGTCATAGCATACATGATCGATCCTACTGCCGAATCATAAGGTACTCGACTCATTTCTGCCATTTCCTTATCGGTACTCGGACTTTGAGTCTTACTCAATTTAACACCACTTATGATTGGTAACTCTCCCCTTTTGGAACTTTCCATGTTAAACCTCTTTAACACCTTTTCCAAATATGTACACTGGCTTAGACCTATCAATTTTCTCTTTCTATCTCTAAGTATTCTTATCCCAAGAATATACGCAGCTTCCCTAGGTCTTTCATGGCGAAACACTTCCCGAGCCAAGCCTTAACATTCTGCAAGGTCGGAATGTCGTTTTCCATGAGCAAGTATGTCATCAACATACAGCACCAGGAAAGTGACTATACTCCCACTAGCCTTGACATAAACACATGACTCATCTTCACTCCTAGAGAAGCCAAACTCTTTGACTTTCTCATGGAAGCAAAGATTCCAACTGCGAGATGCTTGCTTCAACCCGTAGATTGATCTTTCAAGCTTACATACTTTATCAGGGTGCTTAGTGTCTACAAAACCTTTTGGCTGACTCATGTAAACATCTTCAGTCAGTTTCCCGTTAAGGAAAGCGGTTTTGACATCCATCTGCAAGATTTCATAATCATGAAACGCATCTATGGTAAGCATTATCCCGATCGACTTAATCTTGGCTACTGGTGAAAAGGTTTCATCATAGTCAACCCCCAGGGTTTGAGTGAATCCCTTCGCAACCAGCCGAGCTTTATAAGTATGTACTTTTCCGTCCATGTCGGTCTTCTTTTTGAAGATCCACTTGCATCCGACTGTCTTTCGACCCGGTACATTATCAACCAAGTTCCAAACTTGATTGTCATACATGGACTTTATCTCGCTGTCCATTGCCTCTTTCCATTTTGCAGACTCGGGGCCTGCCACTGCTTCACGGTAGTTAGCTGGCTCATCCAAATTAGTCAATGTACGATCACTGACTAACGTGTCTCCGTCCGAAGTAATATGGAAACCATAGAACTCGGGCGGCATGCTAACTCTACCTGAACGCATTAGGGGCAACGAAATGTCAGTGGGTCCAACAGGAACTTCTTCCTCATGTTGGTTGCTAATTTCTTCCAAGGTTGTTTCATCGGGCGTCTCCTGAATTTCTTCGAGATCGATCGTACTCCCACTGTCCTCTTTGGATATGAGTTCTCTCTCTCGAAAGAACCCCCGTCTCGCTACAAAGACCACGTCCTCGCTTGGTCTGTAGAACAAGTATCCAAAAGACTGTTTCTGGTATCCGATGAAGTAACACCTCTCACTTCTTTCTGCGAGCTTATCTGAAGTATCTCGTCTCACGAATGCTTCACAGCCCCATACTTTGATGTGTGCCAACGAGGGAACTTTCCCCGTCCACATCTCGTGTGGTGTTTTCACAACCTTCTTGGTTGGGACAAGATTTAGGATATGGGCGGCAGTCTCTAAGGCATACCCCCAGAAATGGATTGGAAGTGAGGCTCGACTCATCATGGAACGAACCATGTCCAACAAGGTTCGGTTTCGTCTCTCTGCAACACCATTCAGCTGAGGTGTTCTTGGAGGCGACAACTGTGAAACATTTCCACATTCCTTGAGGTAATCGAGAAACTCGATACTAAGATACTCACCGCCTCTGTCGGATCTAAGCATCTTTATCTTTCTGCCCAATTGATTTTCCGCTTCATTCTTAAACTCTTTGAACTTTTCAAAGGTATCCGACTTATTCTTGATTAAGTAGACATACCCATATCTACTAAAATCGTCGGTAAAGGTCACATAGAACCGCGTGCCATCTTTAGTGGTTGTTCTGAAGGGACCACACACATCTGTGTGTATGATATCCAACAGACCTTCACCTCTTTCAAAGGAACCTTTGAATGGTGATTTTGTCATCTTGCCAAGTAAGCAAGATTCGTATACATCATCCGACCCGAGGTCGAATGATTCCAACACTCCATCCTTTTGGAGTTGGGCGATGCGTTTCTTGTTTATATGGCCAAGGCGACAATGCCACAGACATGCCTTTTCTACACCGCTTGAAGCATCAATAGTTAAAACATTTTTACCATAATTGTCAACACACATAATAGATTCATACACTTCATCACAAGGCATAGCATTAAATATAAAAACATCATTTTTGAAAACAGAAATTGAACCATTCAATTTATTAAACTCATAGTAAAAACCTTGTCTGAACAATGCATGAAATGAAATTATGTTCTTTGCCATATCAGGCGCATAGCAACAATTATTTAATTCTAATCTAACTCCAAGACTCAGCATCAGTCTATAAACACCGATCTTGGTAACAGGTGACGTTCGCCTATTGCCCATGACCAGGTTCAGTCTGCCATGCTCCAGTTCCCTACTTTCCTCTAGGCCCTGCAAATCAAAACAGATATGAAAACCACATCTTGTATCAACGACTCATGAACGGGAAAAATATGAGTTATTAGATATAGAATACGTACCTGCCTGTGACGGTTTCACTTTACCGTCCTTGACATCCTGCAGATACGTTGGGCAGCTCCTCTTCCAATGACCCTTCTGCTTGCAGTAAAAGCAGTCGGCCTCTTTGGGGTTCCGAATATATGGAATTCCGGAAGACTTACCTTTCGGGGCACCGCTAGATGACCCGACCTGAGTCTTTTCCCTCCAGTTCTGCTTAGGAGGGCCTTTCCGTTTCTTTCCCTTTCCGGAGCCAATAGCTAGGACAGGCGGGTTGACAGGGAGCACAGCTTTTCCCTTCATCCCGTCCTCAGCCGTACGAAGCATGCGGTGTAACTCAGCTACATTTGCCTGGTTGTTGTTCAAATGATACGCCAGTGTGAACTGGTCATAAGAACTGGGCAATGAGTTTAGCACTATGTCAACTGCTAAGTCCTCATGAACCGGCATTTCCAGCTTTCTAAGCCTTTCCACGTAACCATGCATCCTCTGCACATGTGCACAGATGAACTCGCCCTCCTTGGGCTTGCTGTTAGTGAAAGCTTTTACAACCTCATGCCTTTCGATGCGCTCTTCCTTACGGAACCTTTCCGTGAGCTCTTTGTGCATCTCGTAAGGCCAATAGTCCTCATAGATACGCTGCAGTTCAGGGTTCATCGTAGCGATCATGATGCAGGCCACTTTGGTTGCATCATCAGAGTGTTTAGTGTACGCAGCGATTTCCTCGGGAGTAGCGGTTTCAGTGTCCACATCAACAAGCTCGGTTTCTAGAACATACTCTTTATGTTCAAACCTTAGAGCCATTTTGATGTTGCGGATCCAGTCATTGTAGTTGGTGCCGTCCAACGTCACCTTTGAGCATAATGACAGAATCGAGGTGACACTACCGGGATTTGAGTGGGGAACGGATTGGTCAGAAGACATCTGAACAAGAAGAAGGTAGTTTTAATTAGATAGAGTAATAATAATAATCCTCATATTCACCCAAGAATAAATACGACGCTAGGATCCTACAATAACAATCTACAATACCGAAAAGGGATGCCGTAATCAATATTGCAAATTTTACAAGGTAGGCGAATGACGATTCAGCCAATTCCACCGCGGAAACATAATCATATTATAATGGAATTCCTAGTTTCTTTGAGATTTACCGAACTGTTCGATAGCATGTTTTAATCTCGGGAATGCCCCGCTGTTCATGACTGGGATACCGAGGATCACAAACCGGGTGTGAATAACCGTGAAAATTGCTTGGTACTCTTGAAGTCAATTGTCATCTCTAATTAACGTGCCGGTAAACCACACACGCTCCGTTAATAATGACAAAATCAAGAAACCCATTGCGACTCTTTGCGGACCCTAGTTGGTGTGCCGGTAAACCACACACGCTCCACCAACGTTCCACAAAGTGCAATGTGCAATTTCATGGATTAGCACCAATTCACATTTTTAACTTAAAGTAACTAGATTGGGATTTGTTTTAGGGTTCTAGTACTTTCAATTATAGCATTATACTTTTAAGAGGCTTAGCGGTTCTATCATACCCGTTCGGCTAACGACACTCGACTGACCAGGAGAGCGGTGGGTAAGAGTAGATACCTATTAGACTAACATTTTATAGTCAGTCGCCTTATACCCTCTTTATAGGACAGTTTTGTGAATGAGGCTTACTAGCGGTAGACTAACCAATTTTCTTATACATATTAAATTAACTTTTAATTTTAAATACATATAAGATATATTTTAATCTCATTAAAATATTTTAGAATTAATTAAATTCTAATTTTCGCAAATTATACTAATTTTTTGAAAATTTTAATTAATTCTTTAAACTGATTTAATTGGTATTTTAATTAATCAATTAATTAAACTAATTAAATCTAGGTTACAAATTACCAAATTAATCAAATTAATTAATCTGTAATGGTCCTATGAATCTCGAAAATTACAAGCCAAGCAAGAATGGTTCAAGTTATTTTAATTGATTTTGTTACAAAAAATAACAACACATAATTAAGGCAAGTAAATCAAGCAATCAAGGGGGACCAATAGGGCATGGCGGCTAGGGTTAGGAAACCCTAGCCAAGCCGTCGACTTCAAGGCCACCAAGGGGTGAGATTTCGCAAAAAACACCAAGGCCAAGAATCATGCAAGCAGTTCATAATCAAATCACAAGAAAACAAGCTAGCTCTGATACCATTGAAGGGTTTCTATGCAATCAATGAACACAAAAATACATATGGTTCAGATGCAACCCTAATATTGATCTATGTTTTCTTCTATGAAGATTAGAACTAAGAACCTAAAGGAAACAATTCAATTCTAAAGATGAATTAAGAAAAACCAACCTTTGATCTTATGATCCTTTCAAGCAGCAGCAAAAGTATCCTGCCTCAAATGCAAGTCACACCCAAGGGATGGAAGAATCAGTCCAGCAGAGTAACACAGAGAGACAGATGGCGTGAATATGAGGTGCTAGGGGGTTCCTTTTATAGCCTCCTAGGGTTACACCTGAAACCCTAAGGAGCCTCCAACTGGACAAGACTTTTGACCACTTGGAGCAGGCTTACCAAAACCCTAATTAGGGTTTCGCCAAACCCTGGAGGAGCCTCCAGGTTGGCGCCACTTTTGGTCCCTGGTTTTACCTGGCCAGTTATTCAACTATTGAATAAATGCCAAACCAATCCCTGCACCTTTTAATTAATTAGTTTAATCTCTAAATTAAATCCAATTAATTCTAGATTAAATCTCAATTAATTAATATAGTTTCTAATTAATATATTAACACTTAAATATATTAATAAACCATATACTTAATTTCTATTGATTTATTATACAATTAATAAATCAATTATTCTCTCTACTGAACTATATATCTATCCTCCATCTATGAGGGCAACCCAAATGGACTTTGCTTTTAATCATAAGATAACTATAATTATAAGTCATGGCTTAGAAACCTAATCCAACAAAAATGGCGCAGGTTTTAGGGTGGCCAGGTGCCTCCTTTTATAGCCTCCAAGGGTTACAGCTGAAACCCTAAGGAGCCTCCAAATGGGCAAGCCTGCTGACTAAATGGACCAAGCCTTTTCTAAACCCTAATAGGGTTTCGCCAACCATGGAGAATCCTTCCATGGTGGCGCCACTTTTGGCCCCTGTCCACTGGCCAGTTATTTATTCAACTATTAAATAAATACAAACCAGTCCTTGCACTTTTAATTAATTAATTTAATCACTGAATTAAATCCAATTAATTCTAGATTAAATCTTAATTAATTATTATAGTTTCTAATTAATATATTAACACTTAAATATATTAATAAACTATTTAATTAATTCCATTGATTTATTAAACAATTAATAAATCAACCTTTTACTCTACTGAACTTTATCCTAACCTCCTGCTATGAGGGCAACCCAAATGGACTTTGCTTCAATTAACAAGATAAATATAAATATAAAGTCATGGCTTAGACACCTAATCCAACAGATTAACTATGGCGAGAATGGTCTTCATGACTCTGTGACCCACAGGGATTTTTTATGTCATGGTTAGTTTTCAAGAAGCGCCTGTGATAGACGAAGCCAATCAAATGAAGACAGTCAAGTGAAGGAACGAGAAGTGAAGATTATTTTTAACACAATATTTCAACCACGAAGCAAGGTGAAACTATAACTGAAGTTTTGTGACGAATTGCGTTGAAGTGACAACGCCTAGTAATATCAAGTATTTTAGTCGTTGTTGAGCCCTATTCTTGGTGATTTTATATCATATATGTTGTGGTATTGTCACTTTTTGTGTTAGTGCTAGTTTGGAAATAAAAGTAACAAACAGGGGCTAAATGCGTACAAAATGGAAGAAGTTTGGAGATAAGTACAAAAACAGTCGCCTGAAGACGCGCGCCGCAGGGAAGCATGAAGGCGCGCCGCGCGGAGTCAATAATGAGTCAGTGGGAAGAATTCAAATGACGAAAAAACGGGGATAACCCTACACGCGCGCCGCGGATATGAGATATGCTCGACGCGGTCACTTATTTTCCACAACTATAAACAGAGGCCATTAGGTCGAAATCAGCAGGCAAGGAACGACCCATAAGGTGGATCTGAAGCTTCTTTGACTCCAAGTTTCGGTTTTTAGTCGCCATTCGTGGTATTTATGTTTCTTCACTTAGTTTTCATATTAGTTTAGTTGTTTTAGTAGTTTAGCTTGGTGTTTTTAGGTGTGACAACCATTAGCATAAGGTTAAAGTTTCCGTTTTTCATTGATTACTGTTTTGAATACTTGGGATCTGAGTTTTATGCAAGTTAATCATTTGGTTACATGTTTATTGGTGTTTTTCAGTATTTTGATGTTTGAATGATTGGATGTTTTGGATTGACCTTTACTGTTTCTGTGTTTGAATCTGATTTCCAATTTCAGTAAGCAATCTAGGTTAGGTTTAAGTTTAAGTTTCATTTGGTTCATGCTTGGATTTGGATTTTGTTTGCATTTTGGTTTTTGGATTGTTTTTGGGAAAATAGAGACTAGTCCCTCTGGTTGTAGCGTGACACTGCAACTGGTAATCTGTCACCTATCTTGACCACGAAACTCCTGTGGATCGACCCTGACTACCACTGTACTAGTGAGAGTGAGGTTTTATTATTTTTGACCGCACGACGACCTAGGCGTGTCAAATTTTGGCGCCGTTGCCGGGGAGTTGTGAGCTTAAGATTATGTGATCTGTAGGGATTTGTTTTCTAATTTTTATGTTCAATTTTAGACTTTTGATTTTTGGTATGTGTGCGTCCTCATAATGGGCGATTACATATATCCGGATCAATATTATGAGTATTATGAAAATCCGGCCGACAACTATTACGATGATGATTGCAACAATGGATCATTCGATGACAATGGATGGCGGACCGAGAAGTCATCTCAACCTGAAAACTCTGCATTTTGGGCCCAATTATTGGAACTCATGGCTAACACCTACCAAATTCAGAAGGATCAGGTTCATGCTCTTGTAAGATTGCAATGTCCATTAGATCAGTTGGAGGAAAATTGGAAATGTTCACCACCCTCGCCAGAACCTGAGGCGAGTATAGAGTTTGGCGCTCTGCGCTTACGCAAGACATTCCGATGCACATAGGTTGATTTGGGGACACGCGCGCCGCGGAAAGCCCCTACCCGCGCCGTGGGAAACGATCGGTCAATTTTTCTCTTTATAAGGTACGTCGCACACATAACACTCCCACGCCACGCTACAGAGCTTCGATCAACCAACTTATTTCTCGTTATTTTCTCGTGTATTTGATTCCAACAATTGAGGTATGTCATTCTAACTCGTTTTTACTAGTTAGAACAAGCTTACACACTTTATCAGAATTCAGGATGCTTTGTGTCTACAAAACCTTCTGGCTGATTCATGTAAACATCCTCAGTTAGTTTCCCGTTAAGGAAAGCGGTTTTGACATCCATCTGCCAAATTTCATAATCATGAAATACAGCTATGGCAAGCTTTATCCTAATTGACTTAATCTTGGCTATTGGTGAGAAGGTTTCATCATAGTCAACCCTCGGGGTTTGAGTGAATCCCTTAGCAATGAGCCGAGCTTTATACGTGTGTACTTTACCATCCATGTCGGTCTTCTTTTTGAAGATCCACTTGCACCCGACTGTCTTACGACCCGGCACATTGTCAACCAAGTTCCAAACTTGACTGTCATACATGGACTTAATTTTGTTGTCCATTGCCTCTTTCCATTTGGCAGACTCGGGGCCCGCCACTGCTTCGCGGTAGTTAGCTGGTTCATCCAAATTTGTTAGTGTACGATCACTAACAAACGTATCACCATCCGTAGTTATATGGAAACCATAAAACTCGGGTGGCATGCTAACTCTACCCAAACGCCTAAGGGGCAATGATATTTTAGTCGGTCCAATAGGAACCTCTTCCTTATGTTAGTGGCTAGATTTTCCTAAGGTTGTTTCATCGGGTGTTTCCTGAATTTCTTCAAGGTCAACAGTACTCCCACTGTCCTCTTTGGAAATGAGCTCTCTCTCTCGAAAGACTCCTCATCTAGCTACAAAGACCACGTCCTCGCTTGGTCTGTAGAACAAGTATCCAAATGACTGTTTCGGGAATGCCCCACTGTTTGTGACTGGGATACCGAGGATCACAAACCGGGTGTGAATAACCATGCGAATTAGCTCGGTACTCTCGAAATCAATTACCATTTCTAATTGACGTGCCAGTTAACCACACACGCTCCATCAATAATGGTAAAATCGAGAAACCCATTGCGAATCTTTGCGGACCCCAGTTGGCATGCCAGTAAACCACACACGCTCCACCAACGTTCCACAAAGTGCAATGTGCAATTCCATGGATTAGCACCAATTCACATTTTTGACCTAAAGTAACTAGATTGGGTTTTTGTTCAAGGTTCTAGTACTTTCAATTATAGCATTATACTTTTAAGAGGCTTAGCGGTTCTATCAAACCCTTTTGGCTAATGACACTCGACTGACCAGGAGAGTGGTGGGTGAGAGTGGACACCCATTAGACTACCATTTTTTAGGCAGTCGCCTTATACCCTCTTTATATGACAGTTTTGTGAATGAGGCCTACTAACGATAAGACTAACCAGTTTTATCTTACATATAAATATTAACTTTTAATCATAAATATATAAGATATATTTTAAACTCTTTAAAATATTTTAGATTTAACTTTAATCTAATTTTCGCAAATTAATATATATTTTTCGAAAATTTAAATTAAATCTTTAAGTGATTTAATTGGTCTTTTAATTAAAACATTTAATTAAACTAATTAAATCAAATAAGGGAATCACAAAATTAATCAAATTAATTTTCCTAACCCTTATCCCTAGTCATCAAAAATTGCAAGCAAAGATAAGGGGTTCCAGTTATTTTAATTATCCAATAATTACCAAAAATAACAACCAACTAATCAAGGCAAGCAAAAATGGGTGGGACCAACTAGGGTTGGCGGCTAGGGTTTCAAAACCCTAGCCACAAAATCAATGAAGGCCTTTTCCAAGGGTTATTTTTCGCAAAAACCCTTTGACATAAATCAGTTATAGCAATTCATATAGAAAAACAAGCATAGCTCTGATACCACTGTAAGGTTTTGCATAAACAATGAACTAGAAACCCTAAGTTCACATGAAACCTAATGAAGGATCTATGTTTTTCTATCTTATGAACATATAACAAAACCTAAGGCCAACAATTATTTCTAAAGATCAAAACAAGAATTACCAACCTTTTGAATCTTGTTCTTGAAGCTAGCAGTAAAGAGATCCTGCCTCAAATGAAGTCACACCCAAGCTATGGAGGAGAGAAAGCAGCTGAGTCTCTGGAGAGTCTTGAAGTTGGCGCATGTTTTGGGGTGCCCAGGGGGTTCCTTTTATAGCCTCCAAGGGTTACAGTCAAAACCCTAGAGGAGCCCCTTAATGGACAAGCCTGTTGACCATTTGGACCAGATCTCCTAATCCCTAATTAGGGTTTCGCCAACCTAGAAAGGAGCCTCCAAGGTGGCGCCAATTCTGGCCCCTGGCTACTGGTTTGCCAGTTATTCAACTATTGAATAAATACAAACCAGTCCCTGCACTTTTAATTAATTTATTTAATCACTGAATTAAATCCAATTAATTCCAGATTAATTTCTAATTAATTAAGATAGTTTCTAATTAATATATTAACACTTAAATGTATTAATAAACTATTTATTATATTTCTATTGATTTATTAAACAATTAATAAATCAACCTCTCTCTACTGAACTCTACATCAATCGTCCAACTATGAGGGCAACCCAAATGGACTTTGCTTCAATTAACAAGATAAATACAATTTACAGTCATGGCTTAGACACCTAATCCAACAGTCTCCCACTTGGATAAGTCTATGACTTTAATTGTCCATTTATCTTCTGATTAACAACAGTTTGCTAGAAACTGTTCCTGAACTCTGACCCAGTCAGTTCTGTCCAAAGATAAGTGATCAGATGATCCTCCGTCCAACAAGATATTTTTCAGACTCAAGACATGGATTAAGATCAATCTTGGTCCGATACTCTGTTTCTCGATTTCCGATTTGCTTATGACTTTAAGACTACTAATTGAACACATAAATTTAGTCCCGGTTAGCCAACACTTTCAGTTAACTTCAAAATCATCGAGAGGCCTACAGATATCTGTTTCATCCAGCAGTCCTCTGGTTGGCAGGCATTACATCACCCGTCTGGCCCGATCTTATGGCTTGCTCACTGCTAAGATCATCGCGACTTTGACAACGATCGCACCTGTACGCACCTCAGCCCGTGCCTTGGAGAATATGGGCCTTATCCATCAGCCACAGCTAGGGCGATATCTGAGAGTGGCGACAGAGGCACCCCAACCTCCCCAGCCAACACATGCCCAGCCAGTGAGGAGACGTAGGAGACCGCCAGCACCAGCAGAGGAGTTGCCACAGCCGTAGTTATCAGATGTGCTGGCTGCTGTACAGGATTTGGGTCAGAGGGTATAGGACAGAGAGGCTCATGACCGATGGATGGCAGACACGCAACGGTTGATCATGCTCAGGCTGCAGATTGATGATATTCCACCCTACCCTTCCAGAGATCATGATGATGGGGCGGGTCCATCTGGGACACGCCATGACGATTCATGTACTTTTCTTTTCACTTTTGGGATATATGTACCATACTTATCACACTTTTATTTTTCTGTACTTTTTAGTTGTTATGTTTGTTTTTGTTTGCATTTGATATGTTTGTGAGTGATGCATGTAATACCCAAATGGAGAATCTGTGGAGGAGTTTTTTAGGCAAGTGTGGGGTCACCGTGCCCCCTCCACTTGCCCTGATCACCGGCGTGTTTTATTGTTGCGCTACAACTCTTGGAAATTCTGAATCGTGGAGATGTTCGTGTTTTTGTACGTGTGACAACCGTGTACCATCAAGCAGTCAACCGTTCTAAGGGGTAACTCTTTCTCCCTAGTTTTAAAATAATTTTTGTACAACGGGGACGTTGTACGGTTTTAAGTGTGGGGTGTGGACGGTCGAAAGAGTTGTTTTTTGAAATTTTTGCGAAAACGATCAATTTTTAAAATTTTTAGCAACTTTTTGAAAAAAAAAATTTAGGTTATAATTTTGAAACAAATAATTTGTGAATGTTATAGCATTGATATTTTTCGTGGAATGCTGTGTAGTTGTTATCATGCTATTAGTTAAGTCAAATAAGTTGAGTTTTAAGAGTTTAAAGATTGAGATATTTTAGGATTGGAATTTAGGAAGAGACTGTCAATCAGTGGCCTTTGTTGTTCGAGCCGGTAAGTCTAAAATGGGTGGGACTTATGCACCGTGCCACCTAAGATCGTCTGGTCTGGGATGGTATTTCTGAAAGCTCGTTATACAGACAACATCAAAATTCATGGATAGTATTTAATGGCCTTTAGAATCTGAATGAGTACGTATACTTCATTGTGGACAGAAAATTTGTAATCAAGGGTTCTTTAGAAAATCATGAATTCCAAAGAATATTCTGGTTATGTTTTCACAAACTATTTCACTCTAACTCCTGGGGCAATAAGCTTTGAAATTGAACACATTCAAAAAATTGTTCGAGTCTTAGTTAGAATTTGTTAAAAACTCTCTTGCTTGGGGACAAGCAAGGCACAAGTGTGGGGTGTTTGACAACGCCTAGTAATATCAAGTATTTTAGTTGTTGTTGAGCCCTATTCTTGGTGATTTTATATCATATATGCTGTGGTATTCTCACTTTTTGTGTTAGTGCTAGTTTGGAAAGAAAAGTAACAAACAGGGGCTAAATGCGTACAAAACGGAAGAAGTTTGGAGATAAGGACAAAAACAGTCGCCTGAACACGCGCGCCGTGGGGAAGCATGAAGGCGCGCCGCGCTGAGTCAACGATGAGGCGGTGGGAAGAATTTAATTGACGAAAAAACGGGGATAACCCTACATGCGTGCTGCGGATATGAGACATGCGCGACGCGGTCACTTATTTTCCACAACTATAAATAGAGGTCATTAGGTCGAAACCAGCAGGTAATAAATGACCCGTAAGGTGGATCTGAAGCTTCTTTGACTCTAAGTTTCGGTTTTCAGTCGCCATTCGTGGTATTTATGTTTCTTCACTTAGTTTTCATATTAGTTTAGTCGTTTTAGTATTTTAACTTGGTGTTTTTGGGTGTGACAACCATTAGCATTAGGTTAAAGTTTCTGTTTTTCATTGATTACTGTTTTGAATACTTGGGATCTGAGTTTTATGCAAGTTAATCATTCGGTTACATGTTTATTGGTGTTTTTCGGTATTTTGATGTTTGAAAGCTTGGATGTTTTTGGATTGACCTTTATTGTTTCTGAGTTTGAATCTGATTTCCGATTTCAGTAAGCAATCTAGGTTAGGTTTAAGTTTAAGTTTCATTTGGTTCATGCTTGGATTTGGATTTTGTTTGCATTTTGGTTTTTGGACTGTTTTTGGGAAAATAGAGACTAGTCCCTCTGGTTGTAGCATGACACTGCAACTGGTAATCTGTCACCTATCTTGACCACAAAACTCCTGTGGATCGACCCTGACTACCACTATACTAGTGGGAGTGAGGTTTTATTATTTTGACCGCACGACGACCTAGGCGTGTCATGAAGCCTCCTCAATCAATTTTGTTGCTACTTATAAACCTGCTAAAGTGATTAAAGAAGAATCATACTCCACGTAACTATCAAGGAAGAAATTCAAAGCTGGAAGTACTGATTTAAGAACCAATACAAGAAGCATCTACGCCCAATGAGCGTTCAAAGTCAAATTTTTGAAGAAAGTCCAACTACTGAAGATGAAGTTGTACCTGCAGAAGATTCATATGTACATCTCGCAGTCAAGTCGTGAAGAGATCGAGGAAACAACAGAAAGCCAAGAGTAAAGGGAAGTTTGAAGAGAAAAGAAATCAATAAATCAATGGGGGATTGTTGGGACATAATTTGTGGTTTATGCTTTGCATTTAGAAGGCTTAATTTGCTTTTAGAAGACAAAAGGCATTTTCGGTTTAGGACCGAAAACACTAAGTTCTCGATGAGCTTGGACCGAAACCACCTGCTGATTTCGGTGGTCCTGGATTTCGGTGGACTCAATGTTTAGATGGGCTCTTGTATTAGGTCGAATATATATAGTACATATGTAAGCCGTGAGCAAATGAGTGGAACAGATAGAGAGAAAGCGATTAGGGAGTCTTATGTACTTGTCAATTTGTTAATCAATTGAGTGCATTAAAGATTAAAACGTGTTCTTGATTCTTATTATTGATCGTTTCGTGCTCATTACTTGATTAAGATTCCACCTTAATCTTGTAATTAGATTGATACCGTGTTAGATCCACAGATTTGGGACTTACAGTTATTTTAAATAAGGCTTCCGTTACCATTTTAACGTAAAACGCTCTATTTTATTTATCAAAACCCATCAATATAAACAAATACATGTTCTTGTTACATATAAAGAGTTTTTCCTTTTTTCTCAATCTTAAGGTTTCAGAGTTTTTTCTATCATCAATATTTATATGAAGATTATAAAACTTGCTTTCTTGTTAGGATCCTATGTTTAGTTGTATTTAAAACTTTTTGATAGTGTTTTCATTGTCAATGTGGAAGGAGTTTTGAAAAACTTCTTTCACTTCCTCCCAAATAAAATGCAGATCTTTGCTAAAAATGCAAATAGAAGAAGATGATCAAAGATGAAGGAGATTAAGATTTCAACCCCCCTCATTCTAATTCTTCTTCCTTTGTCGCTTCATTCTTAATAAAAATGAACTCAACCATTAAACTCTGAATTGGGTCTATTTGCATGTAATAATAACTAGCAAGAGCTCCGTGCTTTGCACGAATTTTTTTTTGGCGTTTCGGGTTTCTTTTGGAGTGGACTGGCGTTTCGGGTTCCTAATAACAACGTAGAAAGAATTTTTTTTACTCATAATAGCAACGTACTTACGTTTCTTTATAACTAATGGCGATATGACACGAAAAAAGTACAATGTCTATATTGGTAGTGAAATGTAAGTATGTTGCTATTATAGGTATGGTCAACCCTGCAAAGAAAGTCCATGTTTCAGGTCCATTTGAATATTACACAGAAGAACATCCACCATTATGTATACGTTTGCAGTGACTTCTTCAGGGGAAAATTCTCCAAGCACACGTCCCTGTAGTCAAAGGAGAGAGGTTTGACTTATGATTAAATAAAAATGGAAAAAGTATAAAAAGCGAATTTTTTTACCATGTTTGCAGTGTTAATATTCTTAGAGTGTCCACACATTAGTACCCACGCACCTGCGCATAGGTATTGTCTGTGTTGCGGGAAACTATGACCTATATAAGTCATGACATAAGTTGGATCATCCGACGGTGATAAGAGCTGTGTACATTGATGGATAACAGTTCCTTCCGCCTGCAAAATAACGAAAATACCCTTGGGGTTATCTAAAACCATAAGCCAAATAGCAAGTAAATTGTAATTATAAATAATACTACTGACCTGTTGATATGCTTAGATTGCCATCCACCTTTTGTTTACTCTACCAACCAAGACATCGCGTATGACAGCTGGAAAGTAACATAAGGTTTTGTCTGAGCATGTGTGTCGACTATTGGTCAATATTTGTTCCAACATTGTTGGAAGATATAAAAGGAGGTCCAGGAATCCCACAAGTTTTAATGATAATAGCAAGAGTCGTTATGGTTACATGGTTCAATGTTTATGTCAACTCGGAAGGACCCTGGAAAAGTTTTAAATAAGTTGGTTGATGTTATTGGAAAAAGATAAATGTTTGTAGTTAAAAGACAAAAATGCCCCTACCTTCCCTTACTTCCTCACGAAAAAGAATTCTCTTAATGACATAATGAGATCCATGCACAAATTCTCGGCCAATCGGAACACTTGATGGTCTCAACGTTTTTATTTTAGTGTAGAGATAAATTTTGCTGATGTCATACATTAATGTCTTGCTCTTTCCTTGGTACCTATAATGGTAATACTATTAAATAGGGTAAATTGCAGAAGATAGCATCGTATTTTCTTCTCAATAACAATATGTGCAATGTACTTTAGTTTTATACATAATAGCTAGGGGTAAGCATTTGGTCCTCGGAACCGAGCCCAAGCCCGAGAACCCAGGGAACCGAACCGAGAGAAGGAACCGAGTGTATTTGTTGGTCGGTCCTCGGTTCCAATAATATGCTTAAATCGGGTTTGGTCCTTCTCGGGTTCGGTACACGTTGGTCGGTCGGTTAGTCGGGTTTGGAACCGAGTATACATTTGAAACTAAAAGCCCACAAATATATTACAATTAAAAAAAACACGCATACGTATGCCATATATCCGACTCTTCAGTTTTTTACCCTTTTACGACTTACGACTCCAACATCAACGATCACGTCTTCTTCGTTCTTCCTGCTGCCATCGCCTGTCAACTTCCATTAACCAAGAAACCCAAAATCGTCATTTTTCTTTCTCCATTAACCAAGAAACCATGTCAAATTGGGCTGCAACTCAAGATGATTCTGTAAGTTTTTATAGTTTTTTTTATCATTCTTTTACTTGAAAACATGTATCGATACAGTTCTCAATCGTCCTCTTCAATGAAATAAGATAAGAACGTAGTTATTATGATTTCTTTGGTAAATTTTAAAAAAGAAAAATAGTTGCGCTTGGGTCAAATTGTGCAGATAAAGTTGGTTTTAATGCTTGTACCAAATATGAAACTTTTGTTCAAATATGTAACGATTTAAGGAATTTGTGGTTGTGAAAAAGAAAAAAAAAAGATAAGAACGTAGTTGTAATGGTTGTACCAATTATGATTTCAGTGCTATACCTTTGTTTTGGGTTTCGTGGCAAATTGCTCATTCCTGCAAATATGAGAAGTAGTAGTACAATTACATATGTGAGTTTTGCTTCTTGTTTCACATATATTTAATCTTACTGTGATATTTAATGTTATTCGTTTATTTCCATCTTAATTTAAGATTGTTGTTTGATTCTTGTTTCACATATATTTAATCTTACTGTGATAATTAGTCAAACATATTGGTGGTGGGACATATTGATCAAGAATTCAAGATCTTTTAAAAATAATTGTCTACATTTAAGGTTGGTCACGCTCGGTTCTCTCGGTCTCAAGACCAAACCCGAAACCAAAATTAATTACTTGGTCCTCTCGGTTCTCTCGGTCCCAAGACCAAACCCGATACCAAGACAAAACCCGGTACCAAGACCAAAACCGGACCCAAAAACAAACTCTTGGTCCCGCTCGAGTAATACCCGACCGAACCCACGCAAAACCGATCCCGACCCCAAGACCAAGTACACTTTTTTGGTCGGTCCTCGGTTCCGGATTTCCCTTAAGCTTGGTCTCGGTCCGGCTCGGGTTCGGTCCCGGTCGGGTCGGTCCCAGGACGAAGCTCATCCCTAATAATAGCAACATACTTAGTATCTTTTACCCATAAGTACATTGATATTATGGATAAAAAAAATAGAGTACATAGTCTATATTGGTAAAAATGTAAAGTACGTTGCTATTTCCTGCAATTTTCCTTACTAAAAACATGCATACACACAGAAATAAGTATAAGTTCCAATCACCTGTAGAAAGAAAATAACCGATAGTTGAGAATTTCAAGCACTAAAAGAGTGGCTGCAGGCTTATTGAATGTTTCAGGATTCCTCTGAGGCAATTGCTGCAAAATTTATAACAATTTTTAACAAAAATAATATTTCACAAAGTAGTAAAATAGAAGAACTCACACTTAAATGTGAACGCAACAACGAATGAGGGTAAATAAGAAGCAATCTAGTATTTCCACCATGGCAATATTAACTGCATGCTGCAATTAATTGTCAAAAGTAAATATCAAACGATAATTTAATCGTAATATGTTTTTGCATTAAGTCATAGAGACTACCTGTCCAAAAAACATGGCATCTTCCATCTGTGAAGCCAATTTTACATAAATTAATTGAAAATTCTGACAGTAATGATATCGGGACAGGTTTAACCTCCTTAATGACTGTAATTTTTTCATTTAAATTTTGTCCTGCTAACAATGGTAATTCCACATGTCCGCCAGATGTTAGCCACGTCATCACCATGTCACACGCAGGTTGTGCCATGGTGTTAGACACAACTCAAAACATCCCTATAGACCTGTCATCTAAATTCATCTAATGTCAATTTTGATGACTAAGAAGCCAATTGCTTCTCAAGGAACTCAGCAATCTTCTCAATTCCAGATGCTCTTATTAGACATGCAGTCTGCAAACGGATCAATCGATTTATATTTATATATGTTTGTAGTTTAATTTTTGTAGTTTCCAAAATTTCGTCTTTATTTTTCTGCAATTTCTTACCTCTAAATACTTACTGCTATTGCAAGTGAGCAACATGCCAAAGTTTCTTCTTTTTGTCTTATCGCCAACCCAAAACCCAGATCATATACCCAAAACCCAAAAAATAAGAGAACGATTAACAGAAGCAGTGAAAAGAAGGACAATAGATTTAATCAAAGTTTTGTTGACAACCGTTTGCATAAAAAGCAGGAAAAAAAACAATTTCAGCAACAGAGTCGGCAACCCAAAACCCAAATTGTATACCGAAAAACCCAAAAAATAGGCAGACAATTTACAGCACCGGTACCAATTTCAGAAACATAATCGTAAACGATAACATCGATAAACCCTAAATCGCCTACCCAAAGGACAATGAAAACCCAAAAACGTACAAAACCATAAGTCAGCTCATCGGAAAGCAATATAGAAGACGAAGAAGTTACAACAATAAGCAACGCATAAAACAACAAACCACCGACATGCAAAGAAGCAGAAGAAGCCACGCCGATAGAAAGCCCCCAAACCGACGGAAATTCACCAGAGAGAAAAGGGAAGAGAAGAAACTATGAAGCGAGGAAAGTGAAACGGCAAAGAGGAAATAAGAAAGCCTGATAAACGCACACGTGTCAAGAGAGAAAACGGGTAAATCGGTGAAAACCGACAACCCGCGTTCAAACCCGAATGACAATTACAATTACAATTGCATTGCAATACCCCAAAAAAAAAAGCAACAAAAGTAAAATAAATACATTGGGCAACATCTGTAACATGGGCAAAACTGACTTAATTTAAGATAAAGAATAATAATATATAATTAAACAACCAATAAAAGATCAAATAAATGACATAAGGGTAAAAAACAATTCTTTTTATATGGATTAATAACCAAAATTGCAAGAAAATAAAGCTAAGCAACTTAAGACTAAAATTACTACTTTCACTATACCACATACACCGTTTATGCGATTCACTCTGATTTAATATTGTATAATTAGTAATTATAATTTTTTTTCAGATAATAAACATTGACATAACAAATACATAAATTTGAAATAAATTTAACAAACTATGAATTCTGCATAAAATTAAGTAAATAAGCTAGTGAACTAAAAAATACAAAAAAGGATAAACTTGACTTATAAATCAAAGTAATTCACATCGAATATAGAAACCAAAAAATTAAAAGAAAACCATGTTCACAAAATCAGTTTTAAATGTAAAAAAAAAATATTAACTGGAATTAATCTAAATCAATATCTTTCCTTTTTGCCAAACCAAAAAATTAATTTTGAAGTTTGAGATTTTAAACAATACACTAAAAGCCAAAAACGTATCACTCTTAACCAAACAACCCCTCCCCGTATTATTGTCCCTTTGACAACATCTATGGACTAATCAATGGTCACCCCACCCCTTGTCGAATTCACGATGGGCCATCCATCATTATACAATTGATTGATAAAATCATTTTTCACAAACCTTATCATAAATTATCACACAAATTAAACAAATAATCCATATGAAATAGGAAAGGCAAAGAATTGTATCAATAAATTTATAACGAATATCTGAAATCATAATTTAAGCAATTAGTGAAATTGATTTTCTTTGATCTAACAAATAGTTTCTATTTTATACAACAAGAAAATATTTTTTTAATAAATAAGTGGATACTTTTAATAAAAGTTAAAAATTAATACTTGTAAATAAATTGTATCCATGCTGCACACGACATGTTTTTTCATTTTTACAATATCCAAACAAAAAACATGTACAAAACCAAGTAAATGTGTAAAACTTAAAAAAGATCATTCAAGCTTAAGTTAGTACAATATATAAGTCTAAATTTAGTACTTTCTTTACAATCTCTAATGGTAAAGGCGATGAAATGAAACAGTTTCAACACAGAATCGATGTCTTTAAGCTGACTTGACCTATGAACATATTTTATTGAGTTGATATTAGCGGACTTGGTAGGGGCACTCACCACCGGGCCGGTGGGCATTGCTAACTTCAATAGTAAGCATAAATAGAGGCCATAACACATATTGACCAACAACTAAAAAACGAATAAAATTATTGTAACATGATTAGCATGGGAAGTGACATGTAGATAGGAGCTTCATTATTGAAAAGTTGTGAAGAGTTGGAATATTTAAATTCACACAACCCTCTCTATTTTAAATCATACATAATAGCTAACAAAGAAAAACATTACACAATATTTGACAAAGGGCTTTGACGCCAACAAAACCAACAAAACGACCCCTTATATCTATTCTAACACCAAGTAAAAGCTTGTGTAACTATGCAATAAAATAATCGATTTTTTTGGCGCATTCTTACAATAGAGAACCTTATTACGAAACAACCAAATGTACCACCACATAACTAAAAAGACAGCCTCCAAAAACTCCTTATGCAAAATAGATGCCCCAAGCCCATACAGCCTTATGCAAAATATACATCTATATACCAATATTTGAACCATCAAAACTATAATTGTTTTTAAAAATTAATTTTAATAAAAATAGTGTAATAATCACATCAATCTAGTCTATTACACACAAAGCATATTAAATCAGATGTTACCGATCACAATAACAACTATAAGATATGAAGAATCATGCAAAAAACGTTCACACTCAATATATATTCACAAAAAAGTCTCTACAAAGGAGACTAGACATGTGTCAGCAGCCGCACTTGTTGTCCCTTCTGTTAGGGTTATGAACAACAAATACATAATTGAAGATGCGAAAAACAATAAAGAACAAAAGAAGTAACTTCGCTCATACGATCTGAGTAATGTGTTACATCTACATGCAAACTAGATATATTTTATTAACTTTGGAAACTAGGTTTTACAAGACATGAGATATATATACTGAGAGAACATGCCTAAACATGTATACATGCCACAACCAATGAAGTACAACTCAACCTGTAGAAACATCATAAAAGAGTATGAGACAATAGGTTAACAAGCATAAGGGAGGGAACGGAGACCTCTTTGCACCAAGTCTCTCATATATTAAAATGTCTACCTCCATTTGGTCTAATATTTTTATTCGTTATATCTAGTAGAAAATTTGTGCCCTCAATTTCCCTTAAATCCCTGGTCCAATGTCTTTAATCTCGGATATTTGAAGTATAATTTGCAGAAGTCCTAGTCCTAAAAGACTTTCTTCATGGGCATGAGCTAACTCTTAGTAGCGGTAATTAGGTTTAGGGCATTCGAGAATGAAGTATATGTTTGCATATACGTGATATTACTTGAAAATGAAAAAAATGGGTGCAAATCAGAGACATTGTTGTTATAGTAATTCACATAATATGTTATATATTTCATCATAGAAATATTTATATAACTCCACCATGTTAAATAATTTATTAGCATAATTTAAACATAAAGTCATGCTAATTATCCATTCCAAATTTCCTTCATGTAAGACATCATAACAAAATTGCCCAAATACATGTACATAAAGCATATTTTGACATATATCCAATTCTTTTAATCAACATGAACCAACGCCATTCTAGATGTCTTAATCTAAAATATCAATTTATGCAAGTGACATAATTTATAAAAATAGATAACATAAAGAATCAGGTATAACCATATCAATAATGAATATATATAATATACTTGATTACATGATTAGGGTACTTTGATTCTCACTAGGTTCATATAAACCCCTCATACGATATGTCAAACTGTTGGGGTTCAAAGTTCTACATTATGATGATGACTTAGTAGCATGGAAAGCCCACTTATGCTTGTAGGCTTTTGGGCTTTTATATTTTACTTAGTTGCATTTCTAGACTACAAATAGTGTTTTATTGTTTGTAGTCAAGAGACGCATATTCTAGAGAGAGAACCATACTATATGTAAAACTTATTGATTAATAGAATCATTCAGCACTTTGAATCCTGATTGGTGTATCTTTCTTAATTCCGCCTGTCAAATCTGTTCTAACAAGTGGCATCAGAGCCAAACCTTGAAGATTTAAAAGATTGTTTAAAGGAACGGTTCCTGATTTGACAATCTTATCACATCATCAATCAGAATTCAAAAATCAGATTCAGATCTTCAGCCTTTGTAAGTTTTCTGGAAAGAAATCCATCTTTTGTTGTGCTCTTCAGTTCAAAATCGTTTTCTATCACTAAAAATCTATTCAGATTCGTTTTTCTCATTAGAAATCATTTCGTAAGACAAAGGAGTTAGCCACCTTCCGGTATCATTTCAAATCGATATTCTTATCGAAGAGAAGGAACGAAAGAACCCTAAATCTTACTATTAGAAAAAGAAGTCCTATAGTTTACATCTCTTCTTTCTAATTTCTCTCACTAGAATTCGTTCAGATCTACTTTCAATCACTGAAAACCCATATCATATCTACTTTCTCTCTCTAGTTTTATTCCAGAACTGTTGATTATTTGTTGTTTAGAATGAAAATAGAAGTAATAGATTCAAAGTTTTGGATAGTTAGTGTTGATAATATCAAGTATAAAGTAAATTTCAACCAATTTCTTGGACTTGTATTTAGAGATCTGAAAAGTACAAATTATACACTTATTTCTGCTCGTGATAAATATTTCTATGGAAAATTCATTTTTCATCTTTTGAGACATGATATGAACAAAACATTTGTTCTCAAAAATGTTAAAAGTTGTTAAAGATATTGATGTGAAACAAGGTGAAAACAAACGAAAATCTATAAAAAATTATTCTCTCTGGTTGAAGATTCGAATATTCTTCGTGTTCTTTAACTTAATGAATATGATATTCTTGGTGTTCTTATTTCTGGAAATGAAAAAGTACCCTTCAGATTCTTGTTTGATCCCTAACCCGAAAAGAAAGTTGTTGCAAATGCTAAGGAGGGGGGGGGGGGTCAGATATGAACATTTCTTCAGATGAAAAGAAAAAGGGAAAACTTTTTATTTCAGAAGTTAAATATGAATCTGATGATTTTAAAGAAGAATGTTTAGTAAAAGTGTTATATGTTGATGATTCGACAAAAAGACCCGAATCTTATTGTTCTTCAATTTCAAGTGATATCTTCCATGGTATGAAACTTTATAGAAAATCCGTTCTTGTTGAAAGTCAAAGATATCAAATTCGAAGCGTTTGGGATCCGAAGGTTAATAATCAGATTCAAAAGGAAGAACAAAATGTTTGTTATAGATCTTTTTCTTAAAAGTCAAAGAAAGTGAAAAAGAATAAGAAGAAGCCAAATATGAAAATGATGTGGGTTTCAAAAATGAAATGTTCTGAAGTTGTTCTTATTCCAAAATCAGATGTGAAAATGGTTGTTTATACTTCTGTGGTTAAAAGAAAATTACCTGAAGTTTGTGTTCAATGAAGGAATTTTGTGGTGAATTCGGGTTGGTATAATGAGTTGTATGAAGATTTTATTGTTCCAACCAAAAGGCCAAGCTATTCAGGAGTTGTTTCTTCATTTCTCTTGTATGGTGATTCTAGGAAATATGTTTCTAAATGTTCAAGAATGATTTGGGTTCCTAAATGTTCAAGAAGTTAGATGTTTTCAAAAGGATTCAGAAGTGTAGATACTCCAATGTTCCAAAGTCAAATTTTTGTGTGAAGTATGGGAGTGTCTTTCTCAACTAAAAGAAAATACCAAGCCATGTATCTCTTTTCTCTTATTAGGTACCTTGCAGCTAACACACATGGGAAACACATATGGATTTTATTTCTTTTTAATACTCAAAAGTAAAAGGAACAAGTACACGTGGTTAATGCATTAGATATTACAATGTTAATGCATTGGATATTACAATGTTACTGCACACTCGGTTGTATGAGAAACTAGCCACACAATTATCTACGCATGCATAGGCCACGTGGCTCCTTCTCCATTGATCAGGTATAATGAGCATTAAATGCTCCAAACCTTTTACCCGGTCCATGCAATATCCTTTTACCTCTGTTGTTTTTATCTGGTCAAAGAGCTCATGCACTGCAACAAGAAAGTAACACGCCAACGACTATTTGCAACACAGAATGATGGCGGTTATTGGTTTTCTCTCTTTCATGTGAACACTGATGGGAAATAGACAAACATATAAACTTAAACTCTTAAGTTCACATGCAACCTAAAGGATCTATGTTTTATCTATTTGAATATATAGCTAAAACCTTATAGGCATTTCGATTTCTATTAAAACGATAATTAAGAAATTACTAACCTTTGTTGATCTTTTGGAAGCGAGCACCACAAGCGTCGTGCCTCTAATGATTCACACCCAAAGCTAGCAACAAGAATAACCAAAGAGAGGAGAGAAAGCCTTAAAATTTCGTGGCTCTTGGGGGGTACTGGGGCTCCGTATTTATAGCCTCAAAGGTTAAGCATATAAGCCTTACAGATAAGCCTTATTTGAATTCAAATCGGATAAACCTTTTATCTTTAAATTCAAATCCTTATTTATCTATATATATAATTCGAAATTATGGATATAATTATCTTAATTTTCGTTCACCATATATATACTATAATTATCTATTGCTCAACTATTGAACAATTACAATTCAGCCCCTGCACTTTTAATTAATCCAATTAATCCCAAAATTAATTCCAATTAATTTCTGATTAATTATTAATTAAATAATACCATCTCTAATTAATATATTATCCTCATAATATATTAACAAATTATTTATATTGATTTATTAATCACATAATAAATCAATCTCTCTCTCTAAAAGTTAGTCTGTCAAATTGCCAGCTACGAGGGCAACCCAAAAGGACTTTGCTACTATTAATCAAGTATATACCAATTATAGTCATGGCTTAGACACCTAATCCAACAGTCTCCCACTTGGATAAGTCTATGACTATAACTGCCAGTATAACTTCCAAATCGACCAGCAATGGTATGTAACTGGCATACATTGATAGACAGATCACAACGACACTCCCACTGGCTTTGACACGGTTATAGGGCTCTTTTGGACTATCACAAAATCCAAACCATTTTGCATATTTTGGGATTCCAAAATCCAAACCTTCTGACATAATCATAGGATTCTTTCAGGCTAATCACAAAATCCGAAACATTTGACATATTTTTGAGAATTCGAATGTCCTTCCTTGCGAGGTCCCCGTAAGATGAATCTCGAGGCCATGTACCTTTCTGTTTGGATATATCGGCATGTTCTAAACCCCTTCTGTTGTGTCTACACAGAACCTTTGTGTTTTCCATTTAAGTAAAGCTGTTGAGATCATCCAATCTTGCTATGACTCACGAAGTGCAGTTACAGCAGATGATATCCCTTCAGATTTATTTAAGTTTTGTTGAGAGCGTTTCTTTCAAAATTAATCTCATGACTTTGAATATCGCATCACTCAACCATTCTTGCTTAGAATGCAGGTACATTTCTATCTATTTTGTCTTCTTTTGATGATTCAATTACTCCCACTGGTTCTTAGGCCAGTGAAACATCAAACAAATTATCACATCGACTGAGTTTCGCCCTTAGGTTCTCTTATTTTGGCAGTAACCGGGCTCACCAATGCTTCCAAGTAGTAGGATTGCTTATTCGCGCCAACTTTAGTGTTTTACCACTAATCGGTATGTCACCCAGATCATAACACCTTATGATGGTGACTAATACTACTGGTCTGCAAAGAGAAGGGTATGTCAGGTTTAACAGGAATCCGATCCCTTGTCAAGTCCCAGTAATGACTAGAGGTTCTTTCACTTGTCTAATCCTTGAACTCTTCAGGATTACTATTGCTCCCACTGTTTCCTTAGAATGTGAATCCTTTCTAAAAGGGCTCTTCTTTCATAAGTACTTGTAGGATGGCCAATGAAACGACACTGTTGATCAGGTTTAGGCCAGTCATGAGGTTCGGACGAACGTTACATGACCCTGGACCCCCATGTACAAGTGGGACGATCCCTGCTTTATATTTCAGACGGTGTCTGCATAACCTACTTAGTCTAAGATGTGGTCGGAGTATACTTTCACGGTCTAACTGGTTGAATATTTAATTTATCAAAAACTAATTAAAAGTGTATCTAATACATCGAGGATCGAACTGATTCGACCAATGCTCGATCTTCTTCCCTGAGACACATTATAACCATTAATGTTCTTGGAGGAACTATGAAACTTTTTCTCAGTTTATGTTTTTCACTCAGACTATGTTGGTCATTATACTTCCTTTGAAGTCCTTGAACAGTTCAAGGTTTCAATCAAACGCTTATTCTAAAAAGCGAAGTCATATTTGTTATACTGATTGGCAAATATTATGAAGTATAACTAATTGTGTTTTATTTGTAGATTCGAGCAATTCACTAATGTGTCAATTGCTCATAATCTTAATGTCCTTTACATCTCCATGTAAATTTATGACTTTGATAATTTGTTCAAGATATGTATTCATCATTTGACTCTAAGTCACTTGATTCCAAAATCATGTCCATTTGATCTATGGGTGATACATTTATTGCAACAACTAAATTTATTAAGAATTCACTTCATCATGTGACTCCAAGTCAAATGATTCCAAAGTCCTGTCCATCTGGACCTTTGGTTGAAGCGATTCTTATGAAAGCTTACTTTAACAATCATAAAGAACACAATATATAAATCCAATACATTTTGGATGCACCAACATTCAAGTTATTACCATTCATGCAATTAACACACTCATACAACATTTTAAGGATAATTTAAACAACTATGTTTTGAAAAGGAAAATCAACATTTTATTAAATCAAAATTATCCTCAAACAATGTACTATATGATAACAGTGTCATACGCATCTAATGAGCTAACAACATGATTAAAATATCTGACTAAACTTCAAAATTGCACGAGCTCGTGATCCAATCCGAATGTGCTCCTACGCGTCAATGCCCTGCATCCTACCAAGTCCCTACATACAAAGCAAATGTGAGAATCACATCATGTATAAGGGAATTATGGATCAGAAGTTTTGAGTTTTAGATATATCTGAGTTGCCAAACGATTCGGCTTTGGAGCATCTTCCAATCTTTCGGTGACTGTATCCCACGGATTTCCAGTTTGAGACATGTCAGGTTCAGACGATCTGGATCGTTTCTAGATGTGTCTCATTTCCAGACTCAATCCTGAAGTAGCAGAATCAGTGGAACTATGTTTCTCTATGAACGACTCGTACAGAGTCAACATTGAATGCATTTCCATGATAGTCTTGTCCTGGTTCCATTTCCTGTACATCGTGATGAACAGATCATACCGGCTAGTCAACGAATCGAGTTAATGCTCAACTCCCGATTGATAGGGTGACCAAGTTTATACAATTCGCCTATGTATCCCTCAATCATGAGAACATGCGGACTGACGCTACTTCTTCTACTAGCTTGCACATTTCAAGCTCCTTAAAGATCCTAGTTCGTTCCTTTTCAACCGGTTCTCGGAACCTTTCCTCAACCGGTCGTGCTAACTGATATGGCCCCAGGAATTTGAAATCCCTGCGAAACTCGGGGTCAATGGTCAATTAGCATGAGGCTACGAACTTCTTCGGATTCATCAAGAAGTCATGTTCATCACAAGCTGCTGTGTGATGCCATGCTTCGGTGGAACGGGGAGTGGATACTCAATCAGATATGGCTTGCCAGCAAAACCAAGAATCAGTCTCCATTTGTGAAGCCATTCCACATAGTTAAGGCTAGTCAGCCTTTCCATATTTAAATATTTAATAGATACTTTCTGAAGCTATCAGAAATGGGTGTTGGAACAGGAGTAGGAAAGTTGACACTGGTTTCAGACATCTATAAAATCATACTTTATTAGTTTAATTTTAATCCTTTTTAAATAATTACTCAATTATTATTTAACAAGGCTATGACCCAAAATACCTCAACTATGGTGTGAAGAGGGATACCGTAATCACAACATAATGGTCATTAAGGTAGATATACTCTTATCAAATTCAGTTTCAATGAAACTCCTAGATTCGTGAGATTCATTGAAACTATTCAATGGCATTTTTAATCTCGGATTATGCTCTCCTATTTGTGACTGGGATGCCGAGGATCACAAACAATATGTGAATAACCATGCAAATTTTCTTGGTAACCTCAATGTCTTTTTATCATCTCAGTTGATGTGCCGGTTAACCACACACGCTCCATCAACAATGATAATTTATGAGATACCCATTACCACTCTTTATGAGCCTCTATTAGTGTGCCGGTAAACCACACACGCTCCACTAATGTTTCATAAAGTGTAATGTGTAATTTCATGGGTTAGCATATCTTTCACATTTTTCCTAAAGTAACTAGATTTGAGATTTTATAAAACGGTTCTAGTACTTTCTTTAATAACATTATACTTTTAATGAGATTAAGTTGTCCTATCAAATCCATTCTGCTAACGACCCTCCACTAATCAAGGAAGCGGTGGGTGAGAGTGGACACCCATTCAACCGCCATTTTATAGGCAGTTTCCTTATACCCCCCCCCCCTTATAGATCAGCTTCATGAATGAGACATACTAGCGATTTGATTGACCAGCTCTTATACATATAAATATTAACTTTTAATAATAATATATATAAGATGTATTTTAAACATTTTAAAATGTTTTGACTTATCTATTAGAAATTTTCGACTTAAACCTTTTAATCTCAATTTAAATTTAAACCTTAATTGATTTAATATTGATCTTTTAATTAACAATTAATTAATTAAATTAAATCGGATAGGGATAAACAAATTAATCAAATTAATTTAATACTTTTCTTTACCCACTAATTTCGAAAAACACAAAAGGGTATAGGGTTATCCATTTGTTAATTAATCACAATTACCAAAAACAGAAAAACCCTAAAAACCCTAATGAAAATCTAAAATAAGGGTGAGGGGCTAGGGTTTTTGAAACCCTAACCCTAAAATCGAAATTAGTCCTATTAGGGTTTAATTTCTATAAACCCTAATCCAAAGGATTAACAATTATAGCAAATTCAAACAGAAAACAAGCCAAATAGCTATGATACCACTAATGAGAAATAGGCAAACAGATAAACTTAAACTCTTAAGTTCACATGCAACCTAAAAGATCTATGTTTTCTCTATTTGAATCTATAGCTAAAACCCTATCGACATTTCTATTTCTATTAAAAGGATAATTAAGAAATTACTAACCTTTGTTGATATTTTGGAAGCAAGCACCACAAGCGTCGTGCCTCTAATGATTCACACCTAAAGCTAGCAACAAGAAAAACCAAAGAGAGGGAGAGAAACCCTTAAAATTTCGTGGCTCTTAGGGGGTACTGGGGCTCCCTATTTATAGCCTCAAGGGTTTAGCAGATAAGCCTTACAGATAAGCCTTATTTGAATTTAAACCTGTAACACCCCATCTTTCAATACACCTTAAATGGTGAAATTGTTTATAAAAATTGTTGAAGTAAAAATTTCATTCTTTCAAAAACTTTTCTTTTAGTTTTTAAAACATCATTTGAAACATATGGTCCCAATGAAACGATAAGTCTAAAAGTAATTAAACAACTTTGGGGGTTACAAACTCATATCAAAACCACCATAGTAAAGCCTTTAAACATGTTAAAGTTATGTCCCGTATTAAACTAACGTTTCTACTAAAATTCGGCATGACCTTTAGGCAATATGGACAATTCCATACTGACCCGACTCAACAAAACAATCCAAAAACATTACAGGACGTAACACGACTTTATTGCAAAACTACACGGGAATTCTAAACCACAATCATACATCTCTCAATTACATGACATATTATACCGCAATTGAGATACTCTATCTTCTGAACATCCCTTCTATCTACATTCCTCATCTCAGCTTCTAAGTCCTTTCCTTCTATCATCTGCTAACCAGCATCCTGTTCCTGAGTACATAGCACTTTAAAATAAAAATACGTAAGTCTCGTGAGATACATCGGTTTTAGACTCAATGAGTTTAAATCAATTTGAATATCATTAGCTATTAACAAATAAAGAAAAACTTTCTCTTCTTTTCAAAACCTGCAAACTCCACTGTTATGTCAAAACAATAAAACAAAAGTTCATGGCTATAATCATTAAAACAGAAATGATTACTTATCATCCAAACAAAAGCTCATTGTTAAAACTTCAAATACTTTAACTTAAAATGTCAAGCAAGCAATTCATCATAAACAACATAATTCAGGTACTTTCTTAACAAGCATATACCAACTGTAATTCATGATTAATTTATTATCATTTGGCTCTATACGGGTTACCCTGTATCCCTTTCCCTTAATGGAATAAAACCAATCTATCCGTGAGGGTGTGCAAGTTACCTCTCCCTTCATGGAATAGAACAAATCTATCCATAAGGGCGTGCTGAGACAACTACTTTGCGACGGGAGGTAGCATCCCAGTAGTGTCTTTTGATCTCCCCTCACTAGGGTGAGATCCTTGTCCGGATGTCTTTCTCATTTCTTTCATTTAGTTCATATTTCAATTTTTACCATTATCATTTTATCACAAGTTGGTCTCTAGATAAACATCATTTAAAACATGTAAACTCATTTTCAATTCTTCAACATAAAACCGTACTTATAATTCAACTTTGAAAAATCATTTGTAAACCATTTCAATCAGTCAACATAAATCAATATTTTCTAATTCAAGCTTTAAAAACCACTTTGAAAACCATTGTTCATGAAACATTTAACATATTTGAAAATCATTTTTCAAACTATTAATCATAAAACAATTTAACATAAAAACAAAACTTGTTGCTATATACCCAGAAAAATCCTCCTGTACTCACCTCGGTAGCTAGGTATGTCTAGCTACAAAGATCCATTAGCACTTGACTCCACTTGCTTCCAATCATCTATCAACCTGTATTGATTTGATAAGATGTTAGTACATACTACACGACTAATCACATAATCTTTACCAAAACATACATGAACTCTTTCTATACATTATCTAATTCCGTTCCAAAGATTAAGTATGCTTCTTAAACATAATTATCCTTTTTGGACATTTTTTACCCTTTTTGTCCCATATTTAACTAGTTATGTATTCCTAGATTTTGACATGTAGTTTGAACAATTTTGTTATTCTCAAGGTTGTAAAAATCGCTTGACGGTAGCTTGGCGGTCGAGTGGGGTTAAGAGATTAATCGGGGATTAGTCGTGGATTAATCGGAGACCCTAAACTATAAAGGAGTTTATTTAAAAAAATATAAATATAACAAAATAGCAAAATTTGATTCATTTATTCCGAGATACACATAAAAGATTATACATTTGTATAATTTTATTCTTTACTATTGATTTTTTTTCAATTTTCTTGATTATTAGAGTGTTTGAGTCGTCATTTAAAAATACAAAATTCAAAAATAAATTCAAAAATGAAAAAAATGACCGCCAAGACCGATTAATCGGCCGCCAAGGACCGCCAAGGCCGATATTTGACCGATTTTTGCAGCAAACCGTCAAGCTGACCAATTAGGCCAAATCGTAATCGGTTGAAGACCGCCAAGCGACTAATCGCCGATTAATCGGCCACCAAGGCCGATTTCTGCAACACTGGTTATTCTAACATGTTTATAAAGCAATACCAATAACTTAGATATCAAAAGATCTCTCGTTTTACTCTTTTATGCCATTTTGACAAAACTAAAACAATAAAGTTTCTAAAAATGGAAGCCCTTACAAAAATGTTATTTTATATTCACTTGACACCAATGAGTACCCAACGTTTCATGATTTTCATTTTAATCAAATTCCATATTCCATTTCATACTATACTTTAACATACTAAAATTGTTCCATAAAAGGTGGAATCCATGATTCCATATTCCAGTTTTACCAAATTTCATCCCAAGACTAATTCCAATGTCTATTATAAACTTTCAAGTCATAGTTATATGTCAATTAATCGCATTCTTTTGCTAATAATTTGTAACCCATCCATTAAGACCACTTACAATTGTATAAGCATTCAATCCATTATAAACATGTAACAATTTTAAGCATTAGATATTTTCTTCTTTAATCACATTCCAAACAACCATTTGTTCGTTATCTTTCCCAACCATCTATTCAAAATTTCCATTTGACAACAATTTGTCCAAAAAAGAAAATAAGAACCTTGAATTTGGCCAATTTTCTTACAACCTTAAGTGATAAAATCCATGATTCTAGTGTTAGTAATCTCATGCATTCAAAATCCCAATTCAATTAACCAAATTCACAACTTCCTTATGTTCTAATTAGCTAGGGTTCAAAAATTCTAAAATTACCTTCGATCCTTGAGCATAAATTCTGAAATTGAGGTTGAAATCCCCAACAATCGGAGTAATGGGGTTATACCGTCCCCCTCCTGACGTCGTCGGACCACCAGGTTGCCGGAACCGCTGCCGGCAGCGACTTTTGCTGCTGTCCCGTAATCTCCTGCCCTCGATCTTCTCTTCTCGCTCTGATAACTCGAACACGCACACACAACTAGCGTGCACATACACACACAGCCCTGTCGAGTTACATTCCCGTTCTTTCGCTTTCCCGATTTCTGGTTCTCAGTTTCGAAAATCGCACACACAATCGCATGTCTGTGTGCGATGTCTGCTTCTCGACTCCACTTCCTTTTCCCGTTTTTTTTCTTTTCTATTCGACACACAACAGAAAAAGATTGCAGACCACAGAAACGCGTATTAGGATTAAGGGGATCTGGTTTTGACTGGTCAACAGAGAAATTACAAAAATGCCCTTCAGCCTTGTGCCTTAGCAAAATTTTCCAACACTTTAGTTAATTTTTCTGAAACTTTAAGCTTGCGGAACTTCTACATATGATATTGGATTTTTATCACCTCTATACCTTTAGAAAGGTGGGAGTGAGCTTTACAACCTTCGCCTACTGACTTACGTCTAAATCATTATAGATTTTCCGATAAAGTCCCTTAAACATGGGCTATCGGCCATTTTTGTCACTTTTTTGATCATCTTTACACCTTCATAACATCCTCATTATAACTCCAAATGATCTGAATCTTTTCCTATATTCTTATTACATAAAAATCTACAAAAGTCTTTTTGATGTCTTTTTCCCAGTTCCTTATGGATAATTAGATATTAATTTTTGAAACTTTATAATTATTCTTTTCACTTTTAGTCCCAAATTTCCATTTTAGCCCTCAGGTCTTTATATTAAATTTCAAATGAAATAATATTTCGTTATGACTTAATAAAAGGTCTTTAAACCCAAGTTTCCATATTTTTCACATTCTTTGACCATTTTGTCCTTGTACATACATTTACATTTGTTTGGACATATAACTTCTTATCTTCCAGATAGTTGGCTTTAAATTCTTATTATATATATTAAAATTTTAGGTTGTCACAATTATCTACCCCTTAAAAGGATTCCGTCCTCGGAATCACTATATGGGAAGCATCATAACTTGCAAGTACATAACTCAACCTGAATCTAAACTGTTACTAAGTTTAGTAAAACTCTTGTCTCAAATTCTCATTGCCTTATGCAATCCTTTTTATATTATTCAACTTCATTTATCGAGTTTCCTTTGCTTAGCTCATGATCGCTAAGATTTATTCCATTTGAAATCTAGATAAATTCTCTAATCACTTTTCATCATAACTTTGACTTTTCAAAACATGCAATTGCATCACTTTCTCATCACTAATTAGTACTCAAACATGTTAAATTCTTTAACACTCTTGCTTTCCACTAATCAAGTGCACTAGTGTTCACATAGTAGATTTTGGACTGTTTATCCAAAATGGCATTCTACTTTACTACTCATACTTAACTTCCAATCATTGGACTTTATATTCATAAGCCTTTCTTTTGTTTATATTCTTTCATCTTGATTAACTTATCTATTAACTAATCCTTCCATCTTAATCAACTTGATTATATCATTGGACATTCCATAATAATAATGCACCTGCATACAGTTGCCAACTAGACATTTTCCATCATTTATTCTATTTAGTCTTGACTCTCACTGAGTTCCAAATCTCATTGACCAATTGATCCGATCACTATGCTTCCACCAATGCCACATTGGATACTATTATAGATGATTAGAGATTCATCCATTTCTTTTCAGTTCACATGGACCACAATCCAATCATTATACATGTCTCTTTGCAACAATTTATCCTTTATTGAAATTCTAACCCTTTGGTACAAATTCCTTACTGAGAACAACACGTCAAGTATCATACATTATCGTTAGACAACTCTTAAGCTCTTTGCTGAACTTAATCCATCATGTCTCAAGACTTATACTTGCACCCTTGCATCAATACGATCATTATAAGACCTAGCGTTTAAATCTTCCAATCTACCTCTTAAAAGAAAGTGGAGATCATCTTTCTTTTAAGGTCCAATTCCTCAACATGATTTCTACAATATAATACTCCATCTTCTTTAATTTACTTTCACCTATTGATTCCTCATAACAATCTCTAGGTTCTATTAAGCTATTGCTTTCCATCCATCCATCCGTAACCAAATTCATCCAAGATGTAACCAGATTACTATGTTAATTGCAATTATACTCATAAACCATCTTGCCAAATGTTGCATCACCTTTAGATAACCATATCATGGTGACAAGTTGTAAATCTCATCACAGTCGATGAAAGACCTTTCAAGTTATCTTCATCCTAGCGTTAGTTCTAGCTTACTAACAAAACAATCTTACTTACCCAAAATGATCATAACACACTCTCATAATAAACTTCATAAGTTCTGAATTAATAACTTACATCTTGAACAGTTGTCTTCAACTATTGAGTATATATGTCATTATGCCTTAATAACATAATATACACTCACCAACAATGGCCATTAGTTGCTAGTATAAACATATTGAACTACCCATTCATAACGACTTCCTAGCCTCAAAATACTACATGGAAAGAATGGCATACCTTCATTACATTAACTTGTTGTTGCCAATTCTTTAAACGTGCGAATTTCCTTCATGATCTTCAAAGTTCCTATCCAATTTCTCAACCAATCTATGTCAACTTACACATTCCTTTCATTTATGTTTCCATAACACTTTATCTTAATTACCATGACTTCGTATATTTTTAGTTACATTACAATGAGGCATATTACTCAAGGTTTCATGATTTCTGCCACTTTTCCATTTTCATTAATTTCCATTTTAACAACATACTTTCACTTTCTAATCAATATATCTAATCATACTTTTAATAATCATACTTATTTTCCTTGGATCTTTCTTGTTTACTTACTAAAGCATTATATTAGTAACCTCCCATTTGCCCAACTCATTAGATGTCTTATACAAAATAGCTCACTTGGAATTACACATATCCACGTATACTTAGAAAACTTTTGGAAATGCTCAGAAACTTGTGGAGCGAAGAAATGGCAAAAAACTGTAAATCTGAAAACACACGGCCCGTGTAACTTTCACACGGCCTGTGCTAGAAGAATTTCCCATCAACAGATAAAACACACGACCCGTGTCAGGAGGAATCTCCTTTCGGTAGATCAAACTCATGACTTTTGAGAATTATTCTTGAATTTCACATGTATCCTTAGATGACACACCACATTTATAATATCATGACTTTCTTCTTCACTTGTTTCGCATAACCACAGAGTTCGTCTTCTAATAACAAGCCATTTTATCATCATCTACATTTTTAGTTAGGCATTTCATACTTCCTTCTTATATGATTTTTATCCATATGGGTAATCATACTTTTTAATCTTGCTTTACTTCAGTCATCATAGTGATATGAATTAGTTCTTTATTTCAAATTTCTTGATTCATTCCCGTTAGACAACGGAATCTTTAGTTACACAAACTTGGAAGTTTATAAGACATAATCATATTTTCCTTTGCTGTTTCCTTTTACACTTCATCTTATTCTGATAGATATACTTTATAGTTGTAGATACTTCATATAGGGTATGGCGGTTGTCATAATAGTTCAGTTGAGTTTTTCCCAACTACATAGCCCATACCCTTTATCTTACATTCATATTTTTAATCATACTTTATCTTATTAGATAGTTATAACAGTTCTATGTCATTCAGACTTTCTTTCCTCTTTTCACTATTCCCTACATGTATCTTTTACCAGATTCTCATGATTACATCATGATTCAACCAAACTCAAATACATATACTGTGATTATGATAATACGTGCCCATATTATCATAACCACCTATACATATTTGAATATGGCGTCTCACTAGGTCATCTGGTTCACTAGTTCATGTTAACTTATCACATCACAGAAGTTATATATATATATATATATATATATATATATATATATATATATATATATATATATATATATATATATATATATATATATATATATATATATATATATATATATATATATATATATATATATATATATATACTGTTATTAAGTATTAAGCAATTCTTATTGCCCATAAACAGATACTTACTTAGTTGTAAATAAACACATAATATAGACATACAGTTCCCTAACAATCCAGTCCTATCTTAGACTTACCAGTCTAACCACCCTATAGGTCTGCAACCTATCTTAGGATTTTAGCTTCAATAACCTATCTTACGATACATCCTATCATAACATCTACATTCTTGCTTACGGTCTTATCTTAAGTCTGTAGTCTCACTTAATCCTCACACAGTTTAAGCCTAGGTTGGAGTCTCGACAACCAATTCGCTTAAACTATGGCTCTGATACCAAATTGTAACACCCCATCTTTCAATACACCTTAAATGGTGAAATTGTTTATAAAAATTATTGAAGTAAAAATTTTGTTCTTTCAAAAACTTTTCTTTTAGTTTTTAAAACATCATTTGAAACATATTGTCCCAATGAAACGATAAGTCTTAAAGTAATTAAACAACTTTGGGGGTTACAAACTCATATCAAAACCACCATAGTTCTTTCTCATTTCTTTCATTTAGTTCATATTTCAATTTTTACCACTATCATTTTATCACAAGTTAGTCTCTAGATAAACATCATTTAAAACATGTAAACTCTATCATTTGGATCTTGAAGCATTTGTCAAGAGGGAGTTTTAGATTGATTATCCGGATCGAGCGCGTTCGCATGACCATACGGTTTTATGATCTCGTTGATCATAAAAAGGGGGAGATGGTTAGATATTTTATTGGTCATTCGAGAAATTGAGATTTGTTGATTGCCGAAGATGATTATTCACGCGTTGATTGATTCGTTTCTTATGCCACGTCATCCATTGCGATATTTGAGAGGGATATTGTTGGGTGCAAAGTTCTACATTACGATGATTACTTGGTGGCATGGAAAGCTCACTTATGTTTGTGGGCTTTTATATTTTACTTACTTGCATTTCTAGACTATAAATAGTGTTTTATTGTTTGTAGTCAAAAGACCCATATTCTAGAGAGAGAATCATATTATATGTAAAACTTATTGATTAATCGAATCATTCGGCATTTTGGATCCTGATTGGTGTATCATTCTTAATTCTGCATGTCAAATCCGTTCTAACAGAAACCTCATAGTTAATATATATAAGGTATAAAAAATTCTCGACATATGGTGTGGCCACAACGACACCATGGTGTTACTAATTATTACCACAATATTAACCATTAATTACAAACATACGCTAACCATCTAAGGAAAGCATCATCACAATGTCACCACAATGTTGTGATGATGTCACTATCCTCATTTGCGTATATCTATGATACCTACATATCCTACCACCATACTAACCATATATAAGTATATAATTGACACTAACATATCCTACCACTGTCTTGACCATATATAAGTATACTAGGCGTATTCCCGCGCGTTGCGCATGAGTAAATTTATATAGTAAAATATATTGACTGACCAAATATAAACATAAATACATTAGATCTAATCAAAATATGCAAAACTAAAAAAAATCAATCATATAACATATTGTAATAATAATAATTTTTCATTCAAAAATCGAAAAAAACATAGTCATCTTTTTGGAGTCAATTATTATAAATGATCAAACGTTAAAAATATTATAGAAATATATTTAGATAAATTATCTTAAATTTAAAATAAATATAAAATAAAACGAACTAATAATAACATAAAGATAGTCTATGAGAAATATATCGTTGTGGATCATTTCCTTTAGAGTTGTATGTGTAAATAATACTTCAATAATATTAATAAAAATAATATTATATACTTTTAAATAAAAAGTTGTTAACAGATAAAATTTAATACAAATATATGAATATGGTTCTATTAGACTTATTATTTAAAACATATTTTTCAACGAGTTTTGAATCCCTTATTCGCTTTCATTTATAAAAAAAATTACTTCTATTAGAAAGTTAAATATTGTCATAACTTTTAGTTTCATTTGATTAAAAAAGTAAACATTGATTGCGTCTGGTCTACTTATCAGTCTGTTATATTATTTTTAGAAAATATATTACTAAATAGTAATCAAGTTTTACGTTTGTTAATCTTATTATCTAAATATTTTAAGACTGTTTACCACAAAGTTTCATTTTTGTTGTATTATAAGTAAAATCTAAAATACTAAATCTTTAACAACCGACTTAACAACAACCTCACAAATTTATATTATTTTTCTTATCAAATAATGTTAATCCCAAAAGTACGAATATGTTGGGGTAGAACTAAGCATGCAACAGGTCTATTGTCTTACGACTTGTAATTTCTTTTAGCTTATTTATATTCATCTTTTCTAGTTTAATATAAATAAATAGTTGTCTCTAAAGTAAATATTCTATGTCATCAAGTCATGTTTTCCTCCATCTTATTTTCCAAACTACAGCAACATAAGCTTCCTATGTGAACTATATATATCTTTATATTAACCAATGTGCCATAAGTAGCAATTAAGTACCATAAGTTAAAAAAACTTTTAGGTTGTAGTGTTTAATTAGTTAAGAGGTGAAGAGATTTAGTATTAAAATAAATTAATGGAGTGGCTAATATTAGGAAGATGAAGAGTTGAAACTTTCAAATACATATGGTTCAATATAGATATTATATCTTGAAATTAATGTAATGAAAACTTGTTAATTGTATTGAAGAATATATTAATACTGCAACTCTTAAAATTCTTTGCAATTGTTATATAACATTAAACAACTATAACCCAAAAGTCTTTTTAGCTATGGTACTTAATTGATATTTATGGAATCAATTAAAAATGATTGAAATATTTAAAGTTTTTTTAACTAACTGAATAATATCTATATGAAAATTTATGTCAACCACGTTCAAACACTTGAAACACATGAATATAATAAAAATTAGTTAATTGCATTAAAGTTTTATTTAAACACTATAACTCTCCAAATTTCCATGTAAGAGTTGTATATCATTATACCATAAGTACATCATTTTAATTGAAATAGCACTTGCAATTGATACAAAATATTTACACTTTCGTCAATATCTAATTTGTCACACTTTTTCTTTTTTTAGACGATTTATTTTATATGTTAACATTAAAAATTCATTTAATAAAGGAGTACACATTCTAACTTTAAAAAACTATATCAAGTGAGACTGAAAATAATAACGGATACATATGGTTTCGTTTAAACAAATTTTTAAGTATGTTTAATAAAATATAATATTATTTAAATTGTATGAAAACAAATTCAATGAAAAAACTAAAAATATTTACTTCTTTATTTGTTTACTTCTTCATCTTCATAATTAATCTCATAGATGCTCTAAATCTACAATTTAATTTATATTATAAATAACAAATGGTTATTTTTGGAAATTGAAAAAAATGATAGTTCGTTGTACGACGTCTAATTTAACATTTGTTATTATCATTTTTGTAATGATATATATCTCTATTGTTTTGAGTTTCATCTTCTTAAAAAAAATTATTAAAGCCATAAAACCTAAAACAATCAAAAGCAAACTTGACTTTAAAGCAATTGCTAGTTATACTAAGAAATATAAGAATCATTAGCGATTTATCTAAAAATAATTATAAAAAACGGCAAAACTTGCAATATCAATAAAAAATTATGGGATCGATTGTGATGATATATTAGTGAAGAAATAATACAACGAAAACCAATTAACTTGTAATGCAAAACATCAACGCATTTTACATCAAACGAATAGTTTTATCCTTTAAATATTTGAAAGAGCTGAAGATCGTATCCCGCTACATATTTCATAATACTTTTTTCTTTTACACATCACACACGACTACAAACTCCTATATTTTCACCCACTCTACATGAAAATTGGGAAGATAAGAAAAACAAATGAGACTAACCAAACATGGAAAATAAGATTCTTTAAACATATTAACTTGCTACATTTCATCAATGCAAATTCTTCAAAAGTGGCAGTGAGACATTTGTAGAGACATATCACTATGTTTTAAACCAATCAAACAATTCGACCATTCAAATCTTTGATATAAATAAAGAACAACATATCTCTTGACATATTTCATCGTTGAACTTTTTCTTTTACACATGAGATGACTACGACCTTGTACTAAATTTTCATGTACTCTACAAAAAGAAATTGGAAAGAGAATAAAAAGAATTTAGAGTAACCAAACATGGAAAATTATGTTCTTATATAGCCAAAACATTTCATTTAATCAAACCATTAAGTAGAATAAGTTGAAGAGTCTTGGGGGTTTCAAATGAATATGGTGGAAGTATTTGAGTTATCTTGATCCACATTCATGAATGGCCTCTATTATAAGAGTTACTAGGCGATGTCCCGCGCATTGCGCATGTTTATATAACTAAAACTTTGTCATTGATATTAACTACGAAATAATAAATTTTATACTACATTGATCTATAAAATTGTAACCATTTTGATCAATACGATAAGATAAACATCTACTGCAATCTTATTACTCGATGGCCGCTACCCGCACCTTGTGCTTGAATATAATTAATATAATTCCAGACTTAGAGTTATTTTTAATAATTTATTAGTTTATTTAAGGTTTACTTAATTTACCATCTTTTAATTTTGATCATAATTATTATTTATAATAACAACCATTTTTTTAAGGTAATGTAATGTAATTTATATTTTTATATTACAATACATTATTATTATTATTCTCAATTAAGTTTAAAAATCGGTTAATGTTATTAAGGAGTTGTAGAAGACTTTTAAAAATCATTTATTATTATTAAGGAGTTATAAAATATTAAAGTCTAGGTCAAAAGTTTTATTATATTTGCAAGTATATTATATTAATGAACCAGTTATGAATATTGCAAACTAAGAGTATACATCTTCAAAAAATAGTTAGTTAATATTTGCATTGATGTTTTATCTAATATTCCAACTCTTCAAATTCCAAGGGTTATTTAGCATTAAATTACTACAATTGAAGAGGTTCTTTTTAGTTATGGTTTTTAATTGACACTTGTGGTACTTAATTAAATATGCTTGAAATATTTAAATTATGTTTAGTTAATCAAATAAATAATATAAACATCTAATACTTAGTCTTAAATTATATTAGAATTTTTGTGTTAGAATCTTTCTAACATTAATAAATTTAATAATATGTTATTTTTATTTTTTGAATTTTTATGTTATAACTTATTTTGTATTTTTGTTTCAAGGTAAATTTTGAAACCATGTGATATTTGTGTTTTCTAGAATATGACTATCAAATTAATGGATGAAAAGTTATTCGACAATAGGAAATTGTACGTGTTTAATATATTTCATTGTAGGAAATGTGTATATATTTTATTTATTAGTATTATAAACCAACCATTTTAAAAATATTATATCATTTTAAAAAAAACTGAGGAACTAATAAATTATGTAAAAACCTACAAATCCATTATTAAGAACTTAACTATAATACTTATATATGTCTATTTATTTGTTTATTGCTTTATATTAATATATTCATGGAGATTTTGTATTTGTTTATGAATCAAAGAGTTCTTCTTTAGTTGTTATAATTTAATGATTGGAAATTCTTCTACATATACGTTTATTGTTTTATTTTGTTGCACATTATTTTTTAATATTAAGCTCATGTATTTGTGTTTTCTTGTTATGTTGTTTTTGACATTTTTAGTCAAACTGTCTCTTCCATCCTCTACATAAAAATCATCATTTGTATATGAATGTATGAGATACATCCATTATCAACAAATGTTTAAAATGTAACCGAAAAAAATACAAACTAATAATGCTGAATTAATAATTAGAATTTATTTTCATTTCTTTGCGATAATTTTATATTATATTGAAATTTGACACATTGTCATGTTGTCATGTTATTACAATTGCATATACTTGAGTAAAATATTCACCAATAACATAATTATATTATATGCATACTCTACGACGAAACCCAACCAAACAATCATATATGATATTACAAACTAAGAACAAACATCTTTAACATATTTAACAAATACATTGAAATATATATTCTCTTGAATCTAGATGTACAACAATAAACATTTTCTTGAAATCTAAATAAAGTGAAACGAAAAAGAGATGAACATAAATTGAATCAAAGAAATAACTCAAATAACTTATACACTTTCAAAACATTGATATTCATACTTGCTTTTTAGAGATTGGATGACTATTGATATCTTGTGCCTTCATTTATATCTTCATACATTTTAGATAACAACAATAGAAAATGAGAGAAGAAAATGCATGTAACCAATGATGAAAATAATGCTCTTATATAGGAAAAATATTGCATTTAAATAAACAATTAATTATGAGAAGATGAAAAGATGAGAGTTTCAAATGAATATGGGGCAAGATAAATGCAAATCTTTAACCACATTTTTGAATGACCTCTATTATAAGAGTTATATAGATATAGATATATAGATTATATAGATATAGATATAGATATAGATAATTGACATCACATGTGAAAATGTAAGTTTGGCATAATTTTTGATCTTTTTACGAATTTGATCCAAATATTTTTCACAAAATTCTCCCAACTTCTTATTTCAAAATTTCGCCAAATTTAACTTTTATTTTTTATGATTTTGACCCAACTTTTAATATTTTTTTACCAATTTGGTCTAAATCTTGAAATATAAACTTTCATATATTTTAGTTCAACTTTATTTTCATATCTTTTAAATCTAAGTTTTAAGGATTTCTTTCACTATTTTGTTTTCTACAATTCGTTTGAATTAATCTTTTTGGTTCTATAATTTTCTTACAACTTCTTTTTACATATTTGTTTTGTACAATGCTTATTATTATTTTTTTACAAATTAATTTTCTATTTTTTATGACATTTGTTTGCATATATGTAGAGTTATAAAAACATATAAAAAATTATTTTTCACATGTTTAACTTTACAAACCAAAAATACAATCTTATACATAAATTTTCTAACACACTAGTTAGTTATCAATTATCATTTACTTATAGTCCTATGACTCCTATCAATGATGCGAGACTAAACATGTCAAAATCCAAGTAAAAGGATTTCAAAATTCGAAATCTAAGATGAGTAGCAGGTACAACATAAGCTTAATAAACTTTTATAATAAATAGATATGGCAACTCAAATTTGACTTAAAACCAAATCCACAATAAACAAAGAAAAAAAAATTCCACAAATAGAACGTGTATGATGTAACCGTTGTGCCCAAAATCGAAGGAAGAAAGGGTCCGCAAACATATATACAGCGACCTCAAAGATGACAACTTTTCAAAAAGCTCAGCGGCATATCCCTTTCTTTGTATATTTGCTTTGAATACACGCCAACAACATCAAGTCCACAAATTCAAGCGTCCTATCGAAATTTCTGCAACAAATTACCCAAACCCACCTACTATTTTCCGCAATTCCAACGAAAACCCTAATTTTTAGGCTAGTTTTCTTGCTGAATTCGAGTTTAGAAGTCGATTAAGCTGTTGTGAGCAGATCAGCAGAAGAAGAAACGTAAATATGTTTGGTTCCGATGACCAGAAATCATCGTCGATCTACAATCGATCGTACACTATACACTCGTCGTCCACGGATTTCCCTGTAAAACCCTATTCTTACTCTTCAATCCAACGCACTGCATCCGTTAAGAAAGTCTCCGATTCATCGTTCGATTCCATTAAAGGTAAGGTCAGGAGCATCTGCAGCATCTTTGAGTCTCGGAAGGCATCGAAACCCTCATCGGATGATTCTCAATCTCAAACAAAATTGAAATCGGAGAAGTCGTTTTCGTCTTCGGATTCTAAACTTGCGCCGCCGTCGTCTCCGTATGAATCATCTCCGATTCGATTACCTGGAACAGAAGATCGCGTTGTTGTTTACTTCACAAGCTTACGAGGAATCCGAAGGACATACGAGGATTGTTACGCCGTGAGAATGATACTCAAGTTTTTTAGGGTTATTATCGACGAACGAGATATCTCCATGGATTCTGCTTACAGAAAGGAGCTATTGAGTGTCTTGGGCGAGAAACAAACCGTGAGCTTACCTCAAGTCTTCATCAAAGGCAAGTATATTGGTGGCGCCGATGTCATCAAGCAACTTCACGAAACTGGTCAGCTTGCAAAGCTTCTGAAAGGGCTTCCTGTTCGTGCAATTGGGCCATGGCAGGTCTGTGATGCTTGTGGCGATGTTCGATTCATCCCTTGTGCGAATTGTAGTGGAAGCAAGAAATTCTTTGATGAAGATGAAGAACAATTGAAAAGATGCCCAGATTGCAATGAAAACGGCTTGATTCGTTGCCCCACTTGCTGTTCCTGAATCCAAATTATCCTAATTACCTATTCGATCTTAAATTCAATTACAATATCGTAATTTACAATTGTTGAAGCCTAAAGCTTGGAACTGGAGATTGGAGCTCTGAGTTCCTGACAACAATGGAGGTATGTTTACGTGTCTGTTCTTGTCAATGGGGTTGAGGATATAATATATATGTTCATCCTCTTTATGAACAAGATTGTGGAATAAACCCCTACGAGAAACAAGCTTGTTATGTATATTTAAATATTTAATGACTTGTGTATAATATTTAGTACTTATGAAGCAATATAGTTGGTAATTTTGCATCCAACTTGTAGGGCTTATGTATATTTGATATAACTACGTGTGTGTGTTTGTAAAATGTTGCATTATGTGTTTTGATTTCTCCACTTAGGATAAATGTATTGAGTTGGTATTTGGTTCATGGCTAATGATAGCATTTGGCAATTATTACTCTATTAATTAAATAGCGTAATTATCCGTGTTGTTGGTAAGTTTTTTTTCCTTTCGGGTATGGAGACTTTTTAGGTTTATTTTGCAATTAGGGATGCATTTTTTAGGTGTTTTCTACAAATTTTTTTTTTTTTCTTCTAAGTTAAGGAAAGGAGGTCTTTCTCATTAAGTTATGGCATTTTACAATGTATGTCACAATATGTCATCAACATATATTAACATATATTTCTTGCATATATTTTACCAACGATTTATTTAAAAAGTACTTTATAGATATAAACCCTACAAATAACCACATTTGATTCAAGGTCAAACATAGCAAAACCTTAAAATCAACATTAAATAATACCTTAATGAATTATACATAATTTGATATGTAAATATCTACTCATTTATAAATCCAAAATAATTACCGATCTACCGTACGTGAATCCTTCAAATAACAGTAGGAAATTGTATACCTCAAATTTTGAATTTTTCTTGGTTAAAACATAAAATAACTTCAAAAAATTTGTTCTATTCTATGAATTCAGGCTTGGTTAAAACACAAAATTTGTTCTATTCTATGAATTTTTCTTGGTTAAACCATAAAATGACTTTAAATAACTATAACTATTGAATCCGTACCAAAATTACAGATCTCAAGCTTTCTCTCTTTAGAATTCGGGATTTTCTCTTACTAACATAATCTTCGTAGTTGAGATATTGAATGAGAGAGAACATGTTATTTTATTCAGGCTTTCATCAATATTAAATTATTAACATATCGATGAACAGATGTTGATTTCATCGAAAAAATTCAGAAACACGCGGACAGCCTTCATGGGACCCCATTTTTTTAGAAATTTCAGTGGATATTGTGAGGGCAAAACACGTGGACATTTGCCATGTGCCACACAACAACCCAACTTGTTTTTATTTGAATTGTTTTCTTATTAAAGCTTAAAAGTCTCATAATCTATTTTAAATGAGAAATTGAATTTTTTTTATAACTGTCTTAAAATATTATTAATTTAATTAAATTTGATACTTGTCACCCTTTAATATGGATAAGAGGATGAGTAAAAATAAAAGTTAGAAAAAAAATATAATTTCTCATTTCAAAAAATTATGAATGTTACAACATGTGTCAAAAATTTCTTACTGGTTTACTTAAAGTTGCACGTTGGATCCAAGCCTTTGGGACATGTCTGCCCGGCCTGGCTTGCGGACGTATTCTGTTAGATTTTGATTGGTTAACACGCAAGCCAGACTTGACTCGCGGGTTTTTTCATGCCCGAGCCTGTCCAAGATAGATCTAGACCGGGCAGGCCAATTTGATTAAAAATAACTAGTGATTTGTCTCCTAAATCTCTATGTTCTAAAGGCCATGAAAGTATATCTGTTCATTAATTAAATTATTGATTAAAAAAAATAGAAATGGTAAACCGTATCATCTGAGGCAGTTCACGTTAACACGCCACAAGACTCACATTAGAGATCAATCACGAAACACTGACGATATTTTAGACAATGCCAATGTTAAACCATTCTGTATAGAATTCTACACCTCAATCAACTAGGTTCCCATACAGAGCTTAAAATCCATATGTCTCATGATAGGGTTTGCTTCCTTCCGAATCTCTATGTTCTCCATGCAACAAAAGAGTAATATATTAAGTTATTAACAAGGGAATATTTTCAATGAGTGGGAAGCCAAGAAATGAAACTCAAAGAAAACAATCTTCCATTGTCTTGTTTATAGCTAGTTTCTGGATTAGAATGTCAATGAAGCGCCGCACAAAATTAAATGGAGAGATGTATGTTCAAATTGGAGATGTCGTGACTTAATTGTAATTATGGTAAAAAAAGACTTGTTTTTACTTTGAATCTCATTTTCAAACCACCGGAAAGGGAGATAATTAGCTCCGAAATTATGGAGCTTTGCTATCAAAATAAATGAGTATAACCTCGAAACAAAAGATACTAATACCTTATAAAATTAGAATTTAAACATTTAAATCTTTCAATCAAATAATATAAAGAAAAAAACCAGGTTTCTTTGATTACCCATTTATATATGATGCATTGAATTCTTCAATCAAATAATTGGTACATTTTGTTGCAATTTAAAACTTAATTGATAAGAGTATATCTAAAAGTAATAAAAAGGCCAAAGGTTATATGAGTGGGATGATGAGTTCTCTAATATTTTGTTTAATATATTTAAAATAGAAATGAGATTATTGTGATAAAAGAGGAGAGGTATTAATGGACAGGGCTTTGGGTTACAATATAAAATTAACAATAATATAAATTATGTATGTCAGTGGATTGAAGAATTCAAGCTTGAAGACAAAGAGAAGCGGGCTGTTTTTCGCCGGAAGAGTTCTACCACTACATGTGGTGGTTACTGGAGAAAGGGCTGAGTTGACCTCTAGGTGAGGGGAGGGTAATAAGAGGTAGATGAATTTCTATGGTATCGAAAGGTAGTTGATGAAATGGGATGAATTGTCTTGTTATATAGGCTACAATTTACAAAATATCAATCTCGTTCATTAGCAAATGTAATATTACATTGTTAGTCATTAACTTTTTTTTATTTATTCCCATTGGTTAACAAATGCAATATTACATTGTTAGTCATTTATCTTTTTTTATTATTATTCCATAACCTATTATGTAATCTATCTCTTTCCTTCCGTGATGAGAATATCCAAATGACCCCCTTAACTTTTGTAATTTCTTAAAATGCAATACTACATTGTTAGTTCTAACATTCTATCTTTATTCCATAATCTATCTCAAAATCTATTTCTTTTGTTCATTGATCGAAAAACTTTTGTAATTTTTCATTTGTTTTATTGAAATAAAATATGAATATTTTTCATGCAACTTGGTGGTTTATAATTATTACTATTAAGTTCATATGATTTCAAATGTTCATAAAACCTTATATTTCGGTGTCATTAAATACGTAACGCATAACGCTATAAAGAAAAACAGATTTTGAAAAAAAATATGACATGTCTAAAATATGTTTGATTGAGACAAATTTATATCATCTTGTAGATAAAAATATGATGATTTCAATGATATATTTGATTTTACACTATTCTTTTTCACATAGCATTACTTTAAATTTTTCTATAACCTCCCACTCAACATAAAGTTTGGCCTGCCCCTAACTTCTTTTTATTAAAATTTTAGTCCAATTTTTATTTTTTTCAAAACCTACTTTTTTTATTTTTACGAACGTTCTATTTCCTTTTTGTTGAATGACATACCGAAGAGAAGAGAAAAGAAAGTCTGTAGACACTTTTATTCAGCGGAAACTTAAAATTACATTCCTGGAGAACTAAAATTATTTATATAAACAAACTAACCAACTAGAGATAAGTATAAACACTTATCTTAAATTTAAACTTAAATACTTATTTGATAATAACTTGTAATTATCTAGTTATCTTGTACTTATCAGATTCTTCACTTTTACAAATTTTAAAAAAAGAAAAAAAGAAAAAAAAAGATAGAAACATCATTTGCATGTGTCACACCCCGATCCTTGGCGGAATCGATCAAGGCGTGATATATTGTTCAAAGTCTCATGACAACTATGTTATAATATGATTAGATTCATTTAAGTACTAAGTACGCAAACAAGATCCACAACATACAAATACAAATCCAAATACAACAACATTTATTACATCAAATTTAAATAGTCTTGTGGGTTTCTAAGGTACACCCTACTTTTCATCAACTTCATTCTTCAAATCTGCATCATGGGTAAAAACAGGTCAACTACGAGAGTTGGTGAGTAATCTAGTTTTATTAAATAAAATTGTGAGTTTGAATAATTTGAAATTTGTTTTCTTTTGAAGTTGGCAAGCAACTGTTATTGAGATAACAGTTTATAAATCAAAAATTGATTAACAAGTGATAACAACAACAATAAGTCCTCACCCTATATATACATATATATGTATATATAGGATGGAGCATCTAATCATCATACACACTTAACCACGTGCAATCAATCACCTTAGCGTCCCAAGGCGGGGTGGTCAACCCAATAGCGCTATTATTGTCCATAACGTACCTCAAGAATACGGGCATAGTCATGGAGATTAGACTAAAAATGGTAATGCACTACAAGTACATGTAGCGTAAACAAACAATAATTATACAAATAATGATTCATGTATAAATGTCCAACAATGTCTCAATTGTGAAAAAATAATAAAATGAAGTTGGAACATATTAGAACCACAAGATACACCCCAAAAGTATTGAAAATTATAAAATATGGGGTAGATTACTCACATTAGTCTAATAAGGAATGCTCGTGTTGTACGATAGACGGCTCGAGTCAAAATGTCGTAGAACCTAATATAATTAATAGTTTTGGCTTAGGAATCGATAAACGGGAATATAGTATTAATAAAAATAATTAGACACATATTCTTATAATAGATGAATTAACAATAATCCAAATTTTGTTTTGAATATTAATGTATTCATATGTTAAATGAATTTTAAATTGAATTAATTATTTTGCTTAATTAATTTATATTTTCACTTTAGGCAAGATTTTAATAATTTCTTATTAAAATAATAACTAGTCAAGTTATAAGTATTTACAGATTTTATATATTATAAACAATTATTTATATGAAATAATCATTAAAAATGCATTTTTACATGCTTAGATATTTAGGAAAATGGTTTTAAATACTAAACAGTAATGAAACATTCTGAAATTATCAAGAAAATCATTATTTCATAAAATAGTAATTACTGTAAAATTTTTATATTTTTCTTAACTGCTTTAGTATTTATTTAGTATTTTAATAATTAAACCACAACAAATTTCGGGAAAAATAATAAATGATTCCCAAAAATTCTGGAAAATTAACCACAGTTTTCTAACATTATATTGAGCCTATTGTAAATATTTTGGATATTTTGGTCTATGGGAAGTATTTCTTATGCTTTTCATTATTAACTAATCAATAAAATCATAAATAATAGGAAAATATTAAGAGAAATTCATTAGACTTTTTATTTATGATTAACATGTTATATATGATATTCTGATAAGGTTTTATAATTTTTGGACATGTGTAGCTATTTATTATCAATTTATGATTAACATGTTATCTGTAAATTTTGTCATGGAGTATTTAAAATTTTAATAAGGTGCGAAAAATATAAAATCTAGTTTTTAACATACATAACTATATTTTACAATTTATTTATCTACAACAAAATAAAATACAAAATAAGCATCAAACAGTAATATAAATGCATGAAACTTTATAAATCCACTTTACTCAATATATGGGTTGTTCAAAAATTTCCCAGAATTTATTGACTGCAAAAAGTATTTTATGTGAATTATTGCCCTATTTTATTGCAATAATTATAGTAATTCAATAAAAATAAGTTATTTTCTGAAAATTTCTAAAACTTCTTATTTTATTGATGGGATCCTGAGAAAAATCAGGTTTATGCATAAAATGAGTTTTAGATAGTTTGGTGGATTTAATTTGTTTCATTCATGAATTTGAGACTTTTAACAATATACATTGATGAATGCTTCAAGAGGGATGAAGATTTGAGTATATTGGAGTGTTCTTGGCTGAAATATGAAGATTTCTAGGAGGAATTTCGAGATTGAGAGTGAGAGAAAGAATAGATATGGTTTGAGTGGTGATGAGAATAATGTGTTGGGAGAAAATGAAAGGAAATATGATGGGAGGTGTGAGTGGGACACAATGGGATTAAACTTTTACTTTTGGTGGTCTTCATAATTCCCCACTAACACAAGCATCTTAAGAGTTTTATTGTAAGAACCCGCAAAAGTTGTAAAAGGATAAAATGGTCTTTTGACACATTATAAGACCATTATGTAAAATAATATGAAGTTTGTGAGATAATAATATAAGAAATAAAAGTTTATGTAAAATTTGGAGTTTTACCACATGAATAGTGAAATTTGACCAAAAAGGGCAAAATGGTCATTTGACATGAAAATGACCATTATGTTAAGAAATTGTATTAAGGAGTTAAGTTGGTAACTAATGGAACTTGATTTGCAAGATTATGAGCTTTAGGGCCATTTTTGAACAGAGGAAGAAATCCAGGGACCAAAGTGCAATTATTTTATAAAACTAAAATATAAATAAGAGAGTTAATCAACTCTCATTCTCCAGAACATCATAGAAGAATCGTGAGAGAATGAGAGAGCACAAGAGAAGAGGAAGAGTTCTAGGAGTTCTACAAGGAATTGGAGCTAGAATTGAAGATTTTCAAGCATTTGAGGTAAGAAATCAAAGTTTGAACACCTACTATTCATGGTCTTCTCGGGATGAAATCTGGAAATCTGATTCATGAAGTTCATGAAATGTTTCCAGAGGTTTATCTCCATTTAAGTATACTAAAATCATCAAGTAAACATGTTCTAACCCTTGAACAAGTTGAAAATCAAGAAAAGATGAAATTTTTGCTCAAGAACCCTAATTCACGGGTTTGTAAGATCAAGATTGATTTTTATGTTTTTGTTTGGTTCAAAGGATCACTTAGGATGTATTAAGACACTCCTAAGTGGTTAATTTCAAAAAGTTGGATTTTTGGTGAAAATATCAAAAAACGGGTTTTCAAGAAATTGAAGTTGGAATCAGTGATTCCATGGGTTAAAACCTGATGTTGTAACACCCCTTTCTCAAACCGTATTCAAATACAGTTTATATTACAAAACGTGACTAAGAAATAGTCACTAAATTTTTTTTTACAAACTTTATTCTGAAAGGGTATTACAGACTCAATACAGAAAACCATAATTTAAACTTACTATATTTACACTGGTCCCAACGTCAACTTCCGCTCCTTTCACCTAAGTACATAGCATTTAAAAAAAAACAATATACGTGAGACATAAAGCCTCGTGAGTAATATGGGTTTTAGACCCAAACTATTTCTGCTCAAAACTTGAATTAATAACAAGTAAAACTGATAAACTGCTGAAAACTTATTTTCAAAATAAGTCTCACATCTCTTTGCTTTTTTGTAATTAAAATTTAAAAACATTTTCTTTCTCAAAAACGACTTCTTACTTTAAAACTGTTTTAATTTTTTGAAACTGCTTTCTTTCTTTAAAACTGCTTCCTTTCTCATGTACTTGTGACTAACCGAAACTCATGAATTATTTTAATTTAATTCATTCAACTAGCTCCCCTCGCGGGACAGAACAGATCCGTCCGCTCGGTTACGCTCATTCTGTCTCCCCTTTGTGACTTGGAACGGATTCAAGCACAAGGGTATACTAAGCTAGACCACTACTTCGCGACGGGAGGTACCATCCCAGTAGTGTCTTCTGATCCCCTGATTATGTGGGTGATCCTAGTCCAGACAACTAACTCTTTCTTCTTTCTTTCTTTAAATTCTCATCTCATTACATATTAAGTTGGTCAAAATAGGACACAATTTATAAATAACTCAACTCATAAACTTTTAGACTCATAATCAAAAATATCTTTAAAACTAATCTCAACATCTTTAGCTCATGTATGGAGCTTCTTTCAAAACTTTATAAACTATACTTCTTTAAATACTGAACTGCTTTAAAATCTCTTTTAAACGCTTAGCTCTTAGAGCTACTTTCAAAACTATTTCCAAACCTTAGAATTTGCAAATATTTGGAAATCTCATTTTCTGAAAATATCATTTTGCTATGTACTCGAAAACATCCTCATAAAACTCACCTTGGTTTAGTTATAAACCACTACGCTTCTTATACGCCTTCTCCCTTTCCGTGCTCACTAGTATTTGAAGCACCACCTATACAAGTATCATATATATAAATACTCAATATAATTAACTCTATAATGCTAAAGTCTCATATGACACAACTCCGGGTTATAATAAATGTATAACCATTAATAAACTCGTTTTATAGTTTTCCCCGAAATACGCGTATTTTGCTACAGTACCCCCGAGGGGTCGTATTTTAGTTCCGACACTTTTCCATGAAGTCTTATGCTATATTATACTTGTGTTTCAAGTTTGAAGTCAATTGGACAAGTCTAGCTCAAGTTCCAAAAATCAAGTTTTGGCATAAACTTGAAGTTTAGCCACTGCCGCTACAGTGACTTTTCCGCAAGGTCGGATTACGGATTTGACAATTCCCGACATGTTCTTATACCATTTTAGGGTTATGGCTAAAATTTCAGACCAAACGGACATGTCTAGCTATGGTTTCTAGCAATTGAAATTTCTAACATTTTTGGTCCCTGTCTGAGGGCGCACCACGCCTGGCTCAGGGCGCACTGCGCCTGGGCGCACCCCGCCCAGATCTTGGGCGCACTGCGCCTAGCGCCTGGGCAGTGTAACTGAAATTGCAGTTTCAATTCCTTCCAAAGACCAAATCAAGAACACACCCAAAACCTAGGTTAAAACTAAGGAAATCTTACCTTGTTTACTTTGGAATCACCAATTCCAATGTTGTTTCCTTTGATTTCTTGGCAAAAATCCTTGAACTTCCTCTCTTCCCGTGCTCTCCCTCTCGCTCTATCTAGAGTCTTCTGGAGATGATCTCAAATGATGGAGGATAATAACCATTATATAATATATATATATTTAGTATTTATTAACATTTTCATTTTAGTCCCCAAGCTTTCAAACTTTTCTTCAAAAATGGTCCTAAGACCCATAACTTTGCAACCAAAATTTCCATTAACTTCTAACTTGACATTTTCTTGGCAATTTTGGTCATTTCCATGACAAATGACCATTTTGCCCTTTTTGGTCGAATTTCACTATTCACACGGTAAAAACTCCAAATTTCATATAAACTTTTATTTCTTAAATTATTATTTCACAAATACATATTATTTTACATAATAATCATATAACGTGTCAAAAGACGGTTTTACCCTTTACAACCTTTTCGCGGGTTCTTACAGTCACCCTCCTTAAATGGATTCCGTCCTCGGAATCTTTTCGTAATCTGTGAAATTCGGATATCTTCTTTTCATTTCTTCTAGCGTCCCCCAAGTCAAATTTGACCCTAAGGGATGCTTCCACTTGACTAATACAAGGTTAATCTCCTTGTTCCTCAGCTTCTTAGTCTGCATTTCTAGAATTGCTTCAGGTTCTTCAAACAATCTGCTAGGAGTCTCCACTCTCAAGTCTGTATACGGTATCACTAACTCTTCTTTTCCGAAGTACTTCAAGTAGCATACATGAAAGGTATCATATGTGCCACTGAGTTCTAGTGATAACTTCAGCTTGAATTCTTGCAATCCAACTATTTTCAGGATTCTAAATGGTCCAATGTACCTTGGACTTAGCTTTCCTCTCTTACCAAATCTGACTACACCCTTCTACGGTGACACTTTTATCATCACTAGATTCCCTTCTAGTACGTCATACGGTCTCTCCTTTAAACTGGAGTAACTATTCGGCCGGTCTCGTGCTGCTTTCATGTTAGCCTGAATCACTCCAATCTTCTCATTGGTCACTCTAACAATTTCTGGTCCTGTCAACTTAGTCTTACCCTCCTCCAACCAGCATAAAGGAGTTCTACACTTTCTACCATACAATACCTCAAAGGGTAGCATTTTAATGCTAGAATGGTAGCTATTGTTATATGCAAGCTCTACTAAAGGCAGGTGTGCATTCCAACTGCCTCCCGAAATCATCACACTTGATTGTAACACATCTTCTACTGTCTGAATCATTCACTCATTCTGACCATCCCTTTATGGATGATATACTGTACTTAGTTGAATTCTCGTCCCCATTTTCTCTTGTAAAACTCTCCAAAAGTTAGAGGTAAACCTGTGGTCTCTATCTGACACGATGGACAACGGTGCACCATATCTTCTTAACACTTCATCTATATACAACTGGGCTAACTGCTCCAAAGGAGTAGTTTCTTTTATGGCTAGAAATAGTGCACTCTTGGTCAACCGGTCCACTATGACCCACATACTATCATAACCTTTTCTCGTTCTCGGTAACCCGACAATAAAGTCCATGGTTACATCTTTCCACTTTTCGGCTGGAATGTGCAATGACTGAACGTCTCCATGCGGGACCTGATGTTCCGCCTTGACTTGTGCACAAATGACACACTTGAAGATGTACTTTCCTCAACTTTACACTTAGACTTATATGACTCTTCTAAAATCAACTTTCTCAAATCTCCTGCTTCCGGCACCCAACAACGGGTTCTAGAAGTCTTTAACTCTTGTCTACTTATCTCAAACTGCATGTCTTCCTCGTTTCTCATCTCAAGTCTATGCTTTTTCCAACTTTATGTTGGATTACCTTAATCTGTTCTATAATACTGGACATTAGTTCTATACATATCAATCTTGCATTGATTCTTTTCTCTGGAACTTTTCTAATCAATGCATCTGCTACTACACTTGCTTGCCTGAATGGTATACAATCTCGCAAACATAATCACTGATCGACTCTAACTATCTTTTTTGTCTTATGTTCAACTCTATTTGAGTGAACATATACTGCAAACTCTTATGATCAGTGAATAGCTTGCGCTTTGTTCCATACAGGTAGTCCCTCCAAATTGTCAAGGCAAATACTATCGTTACTAGCTCTATATCATAGCTAATATATTTTGTTTCTAGGGCTTTCAACTATCTGGGAACATATACTATACTCTTACTCCTCTGCATCTACACACAGTTAAGCCCTCTAGGTGAGGCATTGCTGTATACTTCAAAATCTTTTGTCCCATCTGATAATATAAGGACAGACGCATTACTCGACTTCTCTTTTAATGTAATAAAAGCTTTTACTTATTCTTCTTACTTAAGTAAAGTTCATATTTTAAATTTACTTTCTCTCTCTTATTTAGGAGCTCTAACACTTCATACCTTATTATAGAAAATTGACTTTCCAATAGTCAATCTACATTTCTAATTACTTCTTTCTTATCATTAGACTTAAATTTCTTATTATCTTTATACAATTTCTTTAGAAGTTTTACAACTTCTTATATCTATATATATATTAAAAGAATTGACTCTTCAAAAGTCAATCGTTGTTCTTGCTTCTTTTGTCTTATCTTACATCTTTAATTTTCAAGAAACTTTCTATCTTTTCTTTTTTATAAGCAAAACCTTTTGTATCCAATGTGTTACTATAATTGCTACTAAACTTTTATTTTGTCTTTACTACTAGTTTTCATACATTCTCATAAGGTTATTACATTTATCATCTTGTTACTTGCATGTATTACTTTTATAAATACATGTCTTGTATCACTCTTCATTTATATTATTTTTATCTTTCAAACATATTAACGATCTAAACACCTGTTTCATTTTTCTTTATAATTTAGGTGATTTCAATCTCTTTTACTCATTATACTTTCTAATATAATCTTGTCTTTTTCATTTCTCAGCTTCTTTACAGTACTCTTATGAGTACACCTCTTATCTTCCTAGGTACCCCATGTACCATTCTCATTTTATTACTTATATTTTAGTATTTTCTTGTAGTTCTTATTTCTCACACTAATGCTTAGTTTATCATTCTATTTCTTGCTTTACTTGCTAGGGCTAATGCCCAAAAATAACTTTTACTTCTCTTTTTATCTTGGCTGCACTATAATCATATTTTTTTAGTAAAGATTGGCATTTCTGATTCAACAATTTCTTGTTTTATCTCATTATGCTTATTAAGCATACACTTCTTTAATAATCATATAGATTACCACCATTTTTTTTAAAAAAAACATTTAGTCTCTATATCTCATATATTTTACATATAAACTTTCTAGGTTTGATACCCAAAAAATTTCTTTTATTATTCTTTTTACCATTTCTCTCTATGTGTCATAAGGCTATATGCCCAACACATTACATTGTTATTTACTTTAAGCTTCATTTCTTTACTCTCTTTATTTATATATATATATCTGAAAGCGATATACGCTATACACTTCCTTATGTTCCATAATTACTAATCATGTACCGACCATTTCTCCAATCTTTGGTTACTTTTACCCGTTACTTCCGCTTAGAGGTGGTAACTTCCTGTATCTTTATTTTATTTCTTATTTCATATTTGACTCTTTGTCTAAGACTTATCTGGGTATTCACTTTTATTCTTTATCTCTTATTATTTATGACTCTCAGTCATTTTCTCACATTCTTTTGGTTATTCTCTTATCATTCTCAATTCTTCTTATTTCATATATTTATATGGTCACTAAATCTGATTTCAAATGACCATTTCTTTAATAACCGTCTTTATATTTTTCTCAGTGTCATCATTATCTGTATTGTCTTTAACTGTTCATCTAACATTTGATTAGGCGTTCAGTCTCTATTATCTAAACTCATTCTCTTGCATTATAAAAATGCAACATACTCATAGTCTTTAACAAATTTTATTACTTTCTCATTCAAATAACTTACTTTGTTATATTGCTCACTATAATACATTTCAAACTTAGTTATTTACTTCAACTATTAGGTATCTTTATTTGTCATATTACTTTCAAGTTTGGAAGTCACAACTTCCATTTCTTATATTTTTATTTCTGTCTTTCATTTCTCTTCTAATACTTGGTTAAGTATTTTGCTTTCATTTTATACTATCTTATTTACTCACAACTTTTATATACACACTTTCATTTCTTGGTTGTCCATGAACAACACATCATACTACTTCTTAATATTTATACTTCAATTGAGTTTATCCAACTCACTTTTTTTTTACTCTTTTTGCTTAAATGTTTTCATTCTTCTTTCTTATATGAATTTCATTCATATATCTGTATTCACTTTCTGACCATGTCTCTTTTACTGATTCTTTTCATACTCTACATTATTTCTCGTATTATACGGTGGTTATCATAACCACAAATTTGCACTTTTCTTCGTCATTACATTTTATTCTTATCATCTTGTTTTCAGTGCTTTTTGCTCATACTTTCTTATGTTTTATTACATATACTTTATACTGATTCATGTAAGATATGGGGTTTCCCCCTACTACATACTTCATACTTGTTACTTCATCTTTAACACTTTTTCTTTTATACTGTAGTATTTCCAGTCATACTGGATTTTCTTCCATAGGTGTACTGAATCTATACCCCTCAAACCTCTTACACTTATCTCTTACAGCTTCACATGATTCCTGTGTGGTTCCACCAAACTCAAATGTATATCCTGTGATTATGATAGTACGGGCCCATATTATTATAACCACCTATACACATTTGCTTCCAGTTTTACCACCAGGACTCATGTTCCGCTGTTGTGGATTTACTCTCAGTTCTACTTATTCACAACATTATACTCACGTATGTACTCTACTTAACTCCTACATAGTTTAAGTCTAGGTTCAATTACTGACACCTAGTTCGCTTAAACTATGGCTCTGATACCAAAACTGTAACACCCCTTTCTCAAACCGTATTCAAATACAGTTTATATTACAAAACGTGACTAAGAAATAGTCACTAAATTTTTTTTTACAAACTTTATTCTGAAAGGGTATTACAGACTCAATACAGAAAACCATAATTTAAACTTACTATATTTACACTGGTCCCAACGTCAACTTCCGCTCCTTTCACCTAAGTACATAGCATTTTAAAAAAAACAATATACGTGAGACATAAAGCCTCGTGAGTAATATGGGTTTTAGACCCAAACTATTTCTGCTCAAAACTTGAATTAATAACAAGTAAAACTGATAAACTGCTGAAAACTTATTTTCAAAATAAGTCTCACATCTCTTTGCTTTTTGTAATTAAAACTTAAAAACATTTTCTTTCTCAAAAACGACTTCTTACTTTAAAACTGTTTTAATTCTTTGAAACTGCTTTCTTTCTTTAAAACTGCTTTCTTTCTCATGTACTTGTGACTAACCGAAACTCATGAATTATTTTAATTTAATTCATTCAACTAGCTCCCCTCGCGGGACAGAACAGATCCGTCCGCTCGGTTACGCTCATTCTGTCTCCCCTTTGTGACTTGGAACGGATTCAAGCACAAGGGTATACTAAGCTAGACCACTACTTCACGACGGGAGGTACCATCCCAGTAGTGTCTTCTGATCCCCCGATTATGTGGGTGATCCTAGTCCGGACAACTAACTCTTTCTTATTTCTTTCTTTAAATTCTCATCTCATTACATATTAAATTGGTCAAAATAAGACACAATTTATAAATAACTCAACTCATAAACTTTTAGACTCATAATCAAAAATATCTTTAAAACTAATCTCAACATCTTTAGCTCATGTATGGAGCTTCTTTCAAAACTTTATAAACTATACTTCTTTAAATACTGAACTGCTTTAAAATCTCTTTTAAACGCTTAGCTCTTAGAGCTACTTTCAAAACTATTTCCAAACCTTAGAATTTGCAAATATTTGGAAATCTCATTTTCTGAAAATATCATTTTGCTATGTACTCGAAAACATCCTCATAAAACTCACCTTGGTTTAGTTATAAACCACTACGCTTCTTATACGCCTTCTCCCTTTCCGTGCTCACTAGTATTTGAAGCACCACCTATACAAGTATCATATATATAAATACTTCATATAATTAACTCTATAATGCTAAAGTCTCATATGACACAACTCCGGGTTATAATAAATGTATAACCATTAATAAACTCGTTTTATAGTTTTCCCCGAAATACGCGTATTTTGCTACAGTACCCCCCGAGGGGTCGTATTTTAGTTCCGACACTTTTCCATGAAGTTTTATGCTATATTAGACTTGTGTTTCAAGTTTGAAGTCAATTGGACAAGTCTAGCTCAAGTTCCAAAAATCAAGTTTTGGCATAAACTTGAAGTTTAGCCACTGCCGCTACAGTGACTTTTCCGCAAGGTCGGATTACAGATTTGACAATTCCCGACATGTTCTTATACCATTTTAGGGTTATGGCTAAAATTTCAGACCAAACGGACATGTCTAGCTATGGTTTCTAGCAATTGAAATTTCTAACATTTTTGGTCCCTATCTGAGGGCGCACCGCGCCTGGCTCAGGGCGCACTGCGCCTGGGCGCACCCCGCCCAGATCTTGGGCGCACTGCGCCTAGCGCCTGGGCAGTGTCCTGATCAGTCGCGATTTGTGCACTGTAGCGCGCAGTTTTCACCCATTAAGCAGTTGTTTCTGTTCTTAATCGTATGGGGTTTGTAGCTTGACTAAAACCTTCCATTAATACAAGGTTTTAGTCCATTAAAATCGTTTCAATCAATCAAATGCAAGAATTGAAGTTCTTGACCAAACTCGAAAATTCTCAAGAATAGCAATCTACTTCCATGTTTTTGAGTTAAGTTCTTAACTAATGACTTATTGGAAGCATTAGCTACTTAACCCACATGATTTATAACTGAAATTGCAGTTTTAATTCCTTCCAAAGACCAAATCAAGAACACACCCAAAACCTAGGTTAAAACTAAGGAAATCTTACCTTGTTTACTTTGGAATCACCAATTCCAATGTTGTTTCCTTTGATTTCTTGGCAAAAATCCTTGAACTTCCTCTCTTCCCGTGCTCTCCCTCTCGCTCTATCTAGAGTCTTCTGGAGATGATCTCAAATGATGGAGGATAATAACCATTATATAATATATATATATTTAGTATTTATTAACATTTTCATTTTAGTCCCCAAGCTTTCAAACTTTTCTTCAAAAATGGTCCTAAGACCCATAACTTTGCAACCAAAATTTCCATTAACTTCTAACTTGACATTTTCTTGGCAATTTTGGTCATTTCCATGACAAATGACCATTTTGCCCTTTTTGGTCGAATTTCACTATTCACACGGTAAAAACTCCAAATTTCATATAAACTTTTATTTCTTAAATTATTATTTCACAAATACATATTATTTTACATAATAATCATATAACGTGTCAAAAGACGGTTTTACCCTTTACAACCTTTTCGCGGGTTCTTACAGTCACCCTCCTTAAATGGATTCCGTCCTCGGAATCTTTTCGTAATCTGTGAAATTCGGATATCTTCTTTTCATTTCTTCTAGCGTCCCCCAAGTCAAATTTGACCCTAAGGGATGCTTCCACTTGACTAATACAAGGTTAATCTCCTTGTTCCTCAGCTTCTTAGTCTGCATTTCTAGAATTGCTTCAGGTTCTTCAAACAATCTGCTAGGAGTCTCCACTCTCAAGTCTGTATACGGTATCACTAACTCTTCTTTTCCGAAGTACTTCAAGTAGCATACATGAAAGGTATCATATGTGCCACTGAGTTCTAGTGATAACTTCAGCTTGAATTCTTGCAATCCAACTATTTTCAGGATTCTAAATGGTCCAATATACCTTGGACTTAGCTTTCCTCTCTTACCAAATCTGACTACACCCTTCTACGGTGACACTTTTATCATCACTAGATTCCCTTCTAGTACGTCATACGGTCTCTCCTTTAAACTGGAGTAACTATTCGGCCGGTCTCGTGCTGCTTTCATGTTAGCCTGAATCACTCCAATCTTCTCATTGGTCACTCTAACAATTTCTGGTCCTGTCAACTTAGTCTTACCCTCCTCCAACCAGCATAAAGGAGTTCTACACTTTCTACCATACAATACCTCAAAGGGTAGCATTTTAATGCTAGAATGGTAGCTATTGTTATATGCAAGCTCTACTAAAGGCAGGTGTGCATTCCAACTGCCTCCCGAAATCATCACACTTGATTGTAACACATCTTCTACTGTCTGAATCATTCACTCATTCTGACCATCCCTTTATGGATGATATACTGTACTTAGTTGAATTCTCGTCCCCATTTTCTCTTGTAAAACTCTCCAAAAGTTGGAGGTAAACCTGGGGTCTCTATCTGACACGATGGACAACGGTGCACCATATCTTCTTAACACTTCATCTATATACAACTGGGCTAACTACTCCAAAGGAGTAGTTTCTTTTATGGCTAGAAATAGTGCACTCTTGGTCAACCGGTCCACTATGACCCACATACTATCATAACCTTTTCTCGTTCTCGGTAACCCGACAATAAAGTCCATGGTTACATCTTTCCACTTTTCGGCTGGAATGTGCAATGACTGAACGTCTCCATGCGGGACCTGATGTTCCGCCTTGACTTGTGCACAAATGACACACTTGAAGATGTACTTTCCTCAACTTTACACTTAGACTTATATGACTCTTCTAAAATCAACTTTCTCAAATCTCCTGCTTCCGGCACCCAACAGCGGGTTCTAGAAGTCTTTAACTCTTGTCTACTTATCTCAAACTGCATGTCTTCCTCGTTTCTCATCTCAAGTCTATGCTTTTTCCAACTTTATGTTGGATTACCTTAATCTGTTCTATAATACTGGACATTAGTTCTATACATATCAATCTTGCATTGATTCTTTTCTCTGGAACTTTTCTAATCAATGCATCTACTACTACACTTGCTTGCCTGAATGGTATACAATCTCGCAAACATAATCACTGATCGACTCTAACTATCTTTTTTGTCTTATGTTCAACTCTATTTGAGTGAACATATACTGCAAACTCTTATGATCAGTGAATAGCTTGCGCTTTGTTCCATACAGGTAGTCCCTCCAAATTGTCAAGGCAAATACTATCGTTACTAGCTCTATATCATAGCTAATATATTTTGTTTCTAGGGCTTTCAACTATCTGGGAACATATACTATACTCTTACTCCTCTGCATCTACACACAGTTAAGCCCTCTAGGTGAGGCATTGCTGTATACTTCAAAATCTTTTATCCCATCTGATAATATAAGGACAGACGCATTACTCGACTTCTCTTTTAATGTAATAAAAGCTTTTACTTATTCTTCTTACTTAAGTAAATTTCATATTTTAAATTTACTTTCTCTCTCTTATTTAGGAGCTCTAGCACTTCATACCTTATTATAGAAAATTGACTTTCCAACAGTCAATCTACATTTCTAATTACTTCTTTCTTATCATTAGACTTAAATTTCTTATTATCTTTATACAATTTCTTTAGAAGTTTTACAACTTCTTATATCTATATATATTAGAAGAATTGACTCTTCAAAAGTCAATCGTTGTTCTTGCTTCTTTTGTCTTATCTTTCATCTTTAATTTTCAAGAAACTTTCTATCTTTTCTTTTTTATAAGCAAAACCTTTTGTATCCAAGGTGTTACTATAATTGCTACTAAACTTTTATTTTGTCTTTACTACTAGTTTTCATACATTCTCATAAGGTTATTACATTTATCATCTTGTTACTTGCATGTATTACTTTTATAAATACATGTCTTGTATCACTCTTCATTTATATTATTTTTATCTTTCGACATATTAACGATCTAAACACCTGTTTCATTTTTCTTTATAATTTAGGTGATTTCAATCTCTTTTACTCATTATACTTTCTAATATAATCTTGTCTTTTTCATTTCTCAGCTTCTTTACAGTACTCTTATGAGTACACCTCTTATCTTCCTAGGTACCCCATGTACCATTCTCATTTTATTACTTATATTTTAGTATTTTCTTGTAGTTCTTATTTCTCACACTAATGATTAGTTTATCATTCTATTTCTTGCTTTACTTGCTATGGCTAATGCCCAAAAATAACTTTTACTTCTCTTTTTATCTTGGCTACACTATAATCATATTTTTTTTAGTAAAGATTGGCATTTCTGATTCAACAATTTCTTGTTTTATCTTATTATGCTTATTAAGCATACACTTCTTTAATAATCATATAGATTACCACCATTTAAAAAAAAAAAACATTTAGTCTCTATATCTCATATATTTTACATATAAACTTTCTAGGTTTGATACCCAAAAAATTTCTTTTATTATTCTTTTTACCATTTCTCTCTATGTGTCATAAGGCTATATGCCCAACACATTACATTGTTATTTACTTTAAGCTTCATTTCTATACTCTCTTTATTTATATATATATATATCTGAAAGCGATATACGCTATACACTTCCTTATGTTCCATAATTACTAATCATGTACCGACCATTTCTCCAATCTTTGGTTACTTTTACCCGTTACTTCCGCTTAGAGGTGGTAACTTCCTGTCTCTTTATTTTATTTCTTATTTCATATTTGACTCTTTGTCTAAGACTTATCTGGGTATTCACTTTTATTCTTTATCTCTTATTATTTATGACTCTCAGTCATTTTCTCACATTCTTTTGGTTATTCTCTTATCATTCTCAATTCTTCTTATTTCATATATTTATATGGTCACTAAATCTGATTTCAAATGACCATTTCTTTAATAACTGTCTTTATATTTTTCTCAGTGTCATCATTATCTGTATTGTCTTTAACTGTTCATCTAACATTTGATTAGGCGTTCAGTCTCTATTTTCTCAACTCATTCTCTTGCATTATAAAAATGCAACATACTCATAGTCTTTAACAAATTTTATTACTTTCTCATTCAAATAACTTACTTTGTTATATTGCTCACTATAATACATTTCAAACTTAGTTATTTACTTCAACTATTAGGTATCTTTATTTGTCATATTACTTTCAAGTTTGGAAGTCACAACTTCCATTTCTTATATTTTTATTTCTGTCTTTCATTTCTCTTCTAATACTTGGTTAAGTATTTTGCTTTCATTTTATACTATCTTATTTACTCACAACTTTTATATACACACTTTCATTTCTTGGTTGTCCATGAACAACACATCATACTACTTCTTAATATTTATACTTCAATTGAGTTTATCCAACTCACTTTTTTTTTACTCTTTTTGCTTAAATGTTTTCATTCTTCTTTCTTATATGAATTTCATTCATATATCTGTATTCACTTTCTGACCATGTCTCTTTTACTGATTCTTTTCATACTCTACATTATTTCTCGTATTATACGGTGGTTATCATAACCACAAATTTGCACTTTTCTTCGTCATTACATTTTATTCTTATCATCTTGTTTTCAGTGCTTTTTGCTCATACTTTCTTATGTTTTATTACATATACTTTATACTGATTCATGTAAGATATGGGGTTTCCCCCTACTACATACTTCATACTTGTTACTTCATCTTTAACACTTTTTCTTTTATACTGTAGTATTTCCAGTCATACTGGATTTTCTTCCATAGGTGTACTGAATCTATACCCCTCAAACCTCTTACACTTATCTCTTACAGCTTCACATGATTCCTGTGTGGTTCCACCAAACTCAAATGTATATCCTGTGATTATGATAGTACGGGCCCATATTATTATAACCACCTATACACATTTGCTTCCAGTTTTACCACCAGGACTCATGTTCCGCTGTTGTGGATTTACTCTCAGTTCTACTTATTCACAACATTATACTCACGTATGTACTCTACTTAACTCCTACATAGTTTAAGTCTAGGTTCAATTACTGACACCTAGTTCGCTTAAACTATGGCTCTGATACCAAAACTGTAACACCCCTTTCTCAAACCGTATTCAAATACAGTTTATATTACAAAACGTGACTAAGAAATAGTCACTAAATTTTTTTTTACAAACTTTATTCTGAAAGGGTATTACACACTCAATACAGAACACCATAATTTAAACTTACTATATTTACACTGGTCCCAACGTCAACTTCCGCTCCTTTCACCTAAGTACATAGCATTTTAAAAAAAACAATATACGTGAGACATAAAGCCTCGTGAGTAATATGGGTTTTAGACCCAAACTATTTCTGCTCAAAACTTGAATTAATAACAAGTAAAACTGATAAACTGCTGAAAACTTATTTTCAAAATAAGTCTCACATCTCTTTGCTTTTTTGTAATTAAAACTTAAAAACATTTTCTTTCTCAAAAACGACTTCTTACTTTAAAACTGTTTTAATTCTTTGAAACTGCTTTCTTTCTTTAAAACTGCTTTCTTTCTCATGTACTTGTGACCAACTGAAACTCATGAATTATTTTAATTTAATTCATTCAACTAGCTCCCCTCGCGGGACAGAACAGATCCGTCCGCTCGGTTACGCTCATTCTGTCTCCCCTTTGTGACTTGGAACGGATTCAAGCACAAGGGTATACTAAGCTAGACCACTACTTCGCGACGGGAGGTACCATTCCAGTATTGTCTTCTGATCCCCCGATTATGTGGGTGATCCTAGTCCGGACAACTAACTCTTTCTTATTTCTTTCTTTAAATTCTCATCTCATTACATATTAAATTGGTCAAAATAGAACACAATTTATAAATAACTCAACTCATAAACTTTTAGACTCATAATCAAAAATATCTTTAAAACTAATCTCAACATCTTTAGCTCATGTATGGAGCTTCTTTCAAAACTTTATAAACTATACTTCTTTAAATACTGAACTGCTTTAAAATCTCTTTTAAACGCTTAGCTCTTAGAGCTACTTTCAAAACTATTTCCAAACCTTAGAATTTGCAAATATTTGGAAATCTCATTTTCTGAAAATATCATTTTGCTATGTACTCGAAAACATCCTCATAAAACTCACCTTGGTTTAGTTATAAACCACTACGCTTCTTATACGCCTTCTCCCTTTCCGTGCTCATTAGTATTTGAAGCACCACCTATACAAGTATCATATATATAAATACTTCATATAATTAACTCTATAATGCTAAAGTCTCATATGACACAACTCCGGGTTATAATAAATGTATAACCATTAATAAACTCGTTTTATAGTTTTCCCCGAAATACGCGTATTTTGCTACAGTACCCCCGAGGGGTCGTATTTCAGTTCCGACACTTTTCCATGAAGTCTTATGCTATATTAGACTTGTGTTTCAAGTTTGAAGTCAATTGGACAAGTCTAGCTCAAGTTCCAAAAATCAAGTTTTGGCATAAACTTGAAGTTTAGCCACTGCCGCTACAGTGACTTTTCCGCAAGGTCGGATTACGGATTTGACAATAGATGTAAACTGAGGGTTTTAGTCATGGAATGATAGTAAAAAGATTAAGTTAAGTAGTAAGTGCTTAATAGGTGAAAATAGAGGTCTGCAGCTCAAAAATCGGACTGAAAACTGGGTCTGCAGACTAGGCACGAGTCGTGCCAATTTTGTACTAGCTAAGCACGAGTCGTGCTTACTATTTAAGTCCAGAAAAGGCAATATACAATGTGCACGAGTCGTTCAACCTAAAGAACAAAAAGAGCACGAGTCGTGCTCCAAAGCAGAGAGCATTTTGTCCAATTTTGAGACTTGAACTTGTTACTAGACATGTCCATTTGGTCTATAATTCATACCATAGGCTTAAAATGGTATGAAACCACATGGAAAATTGTTAAATTCAGAATACGACCCCTCGGGGGTACTGTAGTAGAATACGGGTACATTGAAAAGTATATAATTCATGGAAAGATGATTGTTAGTAGTCATATACTTGTTATGACTTGAAGTTGTGTCATATGAGACCTTAGAACTGTAGAGTCAGTTGTAGTATGTATTTATTAAGTATATATACGTGATACTTGTGTAGGTGGTGCTTCGAATATTGTTGAGCACGGAAAAGGGAAGGGTGTACGAGAAGCTTAGTGATCAGTAGTTACACCAAGGTGAGTTTATGTGGACTTTTTGTGTACATAGCAAAATGATATTTTCAGAAAAGAGATTTCCAAATACTTTTGAATACTAAAGTTTGGAAACAGTTTTGAAAGTAGCTCTAAGAGCTAAGTGTTTAAAAGAGATTTTAAAGAAGTTCAGTTTTTAAAGAAGTATAGTTGTAAAGTTTTGAAAGAAGCTCCATGTGTGAGCTAAAGCTATTGAAGTTAGTTTTAAAAGTATTTTAATTAAGAGTTAAGAAGTTCATGAGTTTGAGTCTATTATAAATTGTGTCCCTTTTTGACCAATTTGAGATGAAATGAAGAAAGTAAAGAGAAGAACTAAAGCAAAGAAAGTAATAAGAGTCAGTTGTCCGGACTAGGATCACCCACATAATCGGGAGATCTGAAGACACTACTGGGGTGGTACCTCCCGTCGCGAAGTAGTTGTCTAGCTTAGCATAACCTTGTGATTGGATCTGTTCCAAGTCACGAAGGGGAGACAGAGATAGCATAACCTTGTGATTGGATCTGTTCCAAGTCACGAAGGGGAGACAGAGATAGCATAACCTTGCGGGCAGATCTGTTCTGTCCCGCGAAGGGGAGTTAGTAAAATGAATTAAACTAAACTAATTCATGAGTTTCAGTTGGTCACAAGCAAATGAGAAAGAAAGCAGTTTTAAAGAAAGAAACCAGTTTTTGAGAAAGAAAGTATTTTTGAGTTTTGAAAATAGAAAAGAAAAGAGATTTGAGATTTATTATGTAAAGAAGTTTTTAGCAGTCTATTTGTTATTAAATCAAGTTTTGAGCAGAAATGTTTTGGGTCTAAAACCCATATTACTCACGAGGCTTTATGTCTCACGTATTATTTTTAAATGCTATGTACTTAGGTGAAAGGAGCAGAAGTTGAAGTTGGGACCAATGTATATACAGATAAGTTTAAATTATGGTTTTCTGTATTGAGTCTGTAATACCCCCTTGAGAATAAGTTTGTAAAAAAAAAATTAAGTGACTTTCTCGTAGTCACGCTTTGTAAAATATTTGTAATATAAACTGTATTGAATTACGGTTTGAGAAAGGGGTGTTACAGTTTTGGTATCAGAGCCATAGTTTAAGCGAATTAGGTTAGAGTACCATCCTAGTCTTAAACTAGCAAGAGTAGTAGTAAGGTGCCTTTGTAATATAGAGGTACACTTAGACCTATAGAAGTTATAGAGTGAGTATGACTGCTATAAAAGTGCAGTCAAGATAGGGAGATAACATGCTACCGCTTACGAAATACTATATAGAAATGTGTATTAAACAGAAATTTTGTTTATCTATATAGTAATGGAAAGAGAAAGACAGATGCCACCAGTTGACAGGGGTGAGGGTAGTCACACTTCTTCACGAGGAAGTGGACCTGATAATGTAAACAGAGATGCCGGAGCTGAGCCAAACCCACCACCACAACCTGTCACTATGGAAGCTATTCAGTATCTGATCAATAATTTACGAAATGAGCTGAAGCAAGATGTGAACAACATCATTGATAGTCGAATAGGTGAACCCAGTGCCCATTCTTCACAAGAAGTCTCTAAAAAGACGACCGAGGAAGAAGTTAGTGGATAAAATAGGAAGAAGGAGAAGGGTTGTTCCTTTAAGTCCTTCATGGCTTGTAAACCGCTAGAATACCACGGAAGTTTTGAGCCAAAGGTGACAATGAGATGGATTCGGGAAATCGAACAGGTGATGCAAGCTATCAAGTGTGGAGAAAAAGACCAAGTTAACTATGCCTCCCGACAGTTGAAAGATGATGCTTTAGTGTGGTGGAATACCAAATACGAGAGTTTGGGGAAAGACGTTATTTATGGCTGGTCGTGGGCTGAGTTTGTCTCGTGTCTGAAGGATAAATTCTGTCCCACAAGAGATTTGGAAAAGATGAATGAAGATTTTCTAATGATAAAGAAAGGAGACTCATCGATTGACGAATATACGAAGAAGTTTTGTGACATGCTGCCTTTTGTGGGGGAATCCTACCCCTCTAAGCGGTCCCGAATTAACCGCTATGTTCGGGGACTACCATGGAACTACGAGTTGGAAGTAAAGAAAGCCGAGACTTTAGACGGGGCTATCATTGCTGCCCGTAATGTGGAAGATGTTGGAAAACGTCGAAATGATGAAAGACCCAGTTTTAGTGACAAGAGAAAGACAGTGAGCAGCAGCGGGAATTCAAAGAAGAAAGGGAAAACAAGCCTTAGTCAGACTCGACAGGGGAATGTAAGGAAGTGTGAGAAGTATGGAAGAGAACACAGTGGCGAGTTCCGTGCGGGGTCTAGTGCCTGTTTCAACTGTGGTGGATTTGGTCACAAAATGAAAGATTGCAAGGCAAAGAAAGCAAGTGAGGTGGAGTGTTTTTCATGTCACCAGATTGGGCATTATAGTTCTAACTCCCCAAACAAGGGAGGAGAGACCGTGGAGTCCACAGCTCAGAAAAAGACGGAGCCACAGAAGGTGAAGACTCAAGCCTTCCAGATCACCAGAGAGGAGGCAAGGGAGACGCACGATGTTGTCTCAGGTATACTACTGATCAACTTGACACCTGCATATGTGTTGTTTGATTCCGGTTCCACATATTCGTTCGTGTCCCATGAATTCGGAGCCAGATTGAGAGTCCCGTTAGAATTGCTAGACATGATCTTTGAAGTGGAAGTAGCAGATGGGAAGTTTGTTGAAGTTCAGCATATGTACCGAAATTGTGAACTTGATATCAATGGCAAGAAGTTTCAACTTAATCTTCTTCCCATTGGAATTAAGTCCTTTGATGTGATTATTGGTATGGACTGGCTTGGTGCCAATGACGCAAAGATAGCATGTGGGCAGAAGAGGGTGTCTATTAAGACCCTAGGAGCTAAAGTATATGTGTATGGAGAAAGAAGCAAGCATGTTCCAAGTCTCATTAGTGTGGCAAAATCCCGAAGATGTATCAGGAAAGGGTGTGTATCTTTCCTGGCTTATGTGATGACTGAAGACAAAGTAAAGCAGACTTATAAAGACATTGAAGTAGTAAAAGAATTTCCAGAAGTTTTCCCAGATGAGTTACCCGGCTTGCCACCCGAAAGGCAAGTTGAGTTCCGAATAGATCTTGTCCCAGGAACTTCCCCGATAGCACGCGCACCGTATCGGTTAGCACCGACAGAAATGCGGGAATTAATGTCCCAGTTACAGGAGTTACTAGATAAAGGCTTTATCAGGCCTAGTTCTTCTCCGTGGGGTGCTCCAGTTCTGTTTGTAAAGAAGAAAGATGGATCAATGCGTATGTGCATTGATTATAGAGAACTGAACAAGATTATTATCAAGAACCGTTACCCGTTGTCTAGAATAGATAATTTGTTTGATCAGTTACAAGGTGCAGATTATTTTTCAAAGATTGATCTGAGATCTGGTTATCACCAAGTCAGGGTGAAAGAGAGTGATGTGGAGAAGACAGCGTTCCGTACTCGATACGGGCATTACGAGTTCCTAGTGATGCCATTCGGTCTTACCAATGCACCAGTGGTTTTTATGGATTTAATGAATCGGGTCTGTAAACCATTCTTAGACCGATTTGTTATAGTATTCATTGATGACATACTGATATACTCAAAGAACAGAGAAGAGCATGCGAGCCACCTGCGAATAGTGCTTGAGACTTTGAGGTGAGAACCGCTATATGCAAAGTTCTCCAAGTGCGAGTTTTGGATGCGAGAGGTGCAGTTCCTTGGACATGTTGTTTCTATCCAAGGTATAAAAGTTGATCCATCAAAAGTTGAAGTAGTGATGAAATGGGAACCTCCCAAGACGCCAACTGAAGTTAGAAGTTTTCTCGGACTTGCCGGGTATTATCGGAGATTTATTCAAGATTTCTCCCGTATAGCAGTGCCACTTATACGACTAACCCGGAATGAAGAGAAATTTAGATGGCAAGAAGAACAAGAAAGAGTTTTCGCTACATTAAAAGAGAAGTTGTGTAATGCGTCTGTCCTTACGTTACCAGATGGGACAGAAGACTTTGAAGTGTACAGCGATGCCTCGCATCGGGGGCTTGGCTGTGTGTTGATGCAAAGAGGGAAGGTTATAGCATACGCTTCCAGACAGTTGAAAGACCCAGAAATAAAGTACACAACCCATGATTTAGAGCTTGCAGCGATCGTATTTGCCTTGAAGATTTGGAGACATTACTTGTATGGTACAAGGTGCAAGCTATTCACCGATCACAAGAGTTTGCAGTATGTGTTCACTCAAAAAGAGTTGAACATGAGACAAAGAAGATGGCTAGAGTTGATCAGTGACTATGATTGCGACATTGTATACCATCCAGGTAAAGCAAATGTAGTAGCAGATGCATTGAGTAGAAAAGTTCCTGAGAAAAGAATCAAGGCAAGATCGATGCGAATAGAGTTAGTGTCCAGTATTATAGAGCAGATTAGAGCAGCCCAGCAAAAAGTGGAAGAAAATGGAGATTTGAAAGATGAGAAACTAGGAAAAGACATACAGTTTGAAACAAACAGTCAGGGGTTGAAGACTTTCAGGAACCGCATTTGGGTACCGAAAGCAGGAGGTTTGAGAAAGCTTATTCTAGAAGAGTCGCATAAGTCAAAGTATTCCATACATCCAGGGAGTACCAAGACTTACCAAGATCTAAAAAGACAGTATTGGTGGCCTGGAATGAAGAAGAGGATAGCTAAGTACATATCCAAGTGTGTCGTTTGTGCTCAAGTCAAGGCGGAACATCAAGTCCCGCAAGGAGATGCTCAGTCATTGCACATTCCAGTAGGAAAGTGGGAAGATGTAACCATGGACTTTATTGTCGGGTTACCAAGAACGAGAAGGGATGCGACAGTATATGGGTCATAGTGGACCGGTTGACCAAGAGTGCATTATTTCTAGCCATAAAAGAAACTACTCCCTTGGAGAAGTTAGCCCAGTTGTACATAGATGAAGTGTTAAGAAGATATGGTGCACCGTTGTCCATCGTGTCAGACAGAGACCCCAGATTTATCTCTAACTTTTGGAGAGCTTTACAAGAGAAAATGGGGACGAGAATTCAGCTAAGTACAGCGTATCATCCACAAACGGATGGTCAGAGTGAACGAACGATTCAGACAGTAGAAGACATGCTACGATCATGCGTGATGGATTTTGGAGGCAGTTAGGATGAGCACTTGCCACTAGTGGAGTTTGCATACAACAATAGTTACCATTCTAGCATTAAAATGCCACCCTTTGAGGCATTGTATGGTAGAAAGTGTAGAACTCCTTTATGCTGGTTGGAGGCGGGTGAGACTAAGTTGACAGGACCAGAAATTGTTAGAGTGACCAATGAGAAGATTGGAGTGATTCAGGCTAACATGAAAGCAGCACAAGACCGACAGAAGAGTTACTCCAATTTAAAGAAAAGACCGTATGATTTACAAGAAGGTGATCTAGTGATGATAAAAGTGTCACCGTGGAAGGGTGTAGTCAGATTTGGCAAGAGAGGAAAGTTGAGTCCAAGATACATTGGACCTTTTAGAATCCTGAAGAGAGTTGGGTTACAGGCATTCAAGCTGGAGTTAACACCAGAACTCAGCGGAATACATAATACTTTTCATGTATGCTACCTGAAGAAGTACTTTGGAAAAGAAGAGTTAGTGATACCGTATACAGACTTGAGGGTGGAGACTCCTAGCAAACTGATTGAAGAACCCGAAGCGATTCTAGAAATGCAAACTAAGAAGCTAAGGAACAAGGAGATTGACATTGTGCTAGTCAAGTGGAAGCATTCCTTAGGGTCAAACCTGACTTGGGAGACGTTAGAAGAAATGAAGAGAAGATATCCAGATTTCACAGATTACGAAAAGATTCCGAGGACGGAAACCGCTTAAGGAGGGGTGACTATAAGAACCCGCAAAAGTTGTAAAAGGATAAAATGGTCTTTTGACACATTATAAGACCATTATGTAAAATAATATGAAGTTTGTGAGATAATAATATAAGAAATAAAAGTTTATGTAAAATTTGGAGTTTTACCGCGTGAATAGTGAAATTTGACCAAAAAGGGCAAAATGGTCATTTGACATGAAAATGACCATTATGTTAAGAAATTGTATTAAGGAGTTAAGTTGGTAACTAATGGAACTTGATTTGCAAGATTATGAGCTTTAGGGCCATTTTTGAACCAAGGAAGAAATCCAGGGACCAAAGTGCAATTATTTTATAAAACTAAAATATAAATAAGAGAGTTAATCAACTCTCATTCTCCAGAACATCATAGAAGAATCGGGAGAGAACGAGAGAGCACAAGAGAAGAGGATGAGTTCTAGGAGTTCTACAAGGAATTGGAGCTAGAATTGAAGATTTTCAAGCATTTGAGGTAAGAAATCAAAGTTTGAACACCTACTATTCATGGTCTTCTCGGGATGAAATCTGGAAATCTGATTCATGAAGTTCATGAAATGTTTCCAGAGGTTTATCTCCATTTAAGTATACTAAAATCATCAAGTAAACATGTTCTAACCCTTGAACATGTTGAAAATCAAGAAAAGATGAAATTTTTGCTCAAGAACCCTAGTTCACGGGTTTGTAAGATCAAGATTGATTTTTATGTTTTTGTTTGGTTCAAAGGATCACTTAGGATGTATTAAGACACTCCTAAGTGGTTAATTTCAAAAAGTTGCATTTTTGGTGAAAATATCAAAAAACGGGTTTTCAAGAAATTGAAGTTGGAATCAGTGATTCCATGGGTTAAAACCTGATGTAAACTGAGGGTTTTAGTCATGGAATGATAGTAAAAAGATTAAGTTAAGTAGTAAGTGCTTAATAGGTGAAAATAGAGGTCTGCAGCTCAAAAATCGGACTGAAAATTGGGTCTGCAGACTAGGCACGAGTCGTGCCAATTTTGTACTAGCTAAGCACGAGTCGTGCTTACTATTTATGTCCAGAAAAGGCAATATACAATGTGTACGAGTCGTGCAACCTAAAGAACAAAAAGAGCACGAGTCGTGCTTCAAAGCAGAGAGCATTCTGTCCAATTTTGAGACTTGAACTTGTTACTAGAGATGTCCATTTGGTCTATAATTCATACCATAGGCTTAAAATGGTATGAAACCACATGGAAAATTGTTAAATTCAGAATACGACCCCTCGGGGGTACTGTAGTAGAATATGGGTACATTGAAGAGTATATAATTCATGGAAAGATGATTGTTAGTAGTCATATACTTGTTATGACTTGAAGTTGTGTCATATGAGACCTTAGAACTGTAGAGTCAGTTGTAGTATGTATTTATTAAGTATATATACGTGATACTTGTGTAGGTGGTGCTTCGAATATTGTTGAGCACGGAAAGGGAAGGGTGTACGAGAAGCTTAGTGATCAGTAGTTACACCAAGGTGAGTTTATGTGGACTTTTTGTGTATATAGCAAAATGATATTTTCAGAAAAGAGATTTCCAAATACTTTCGAATAATAAAGTTTGGAAACAGTTTTGAAATTAGCTCTAAGAGCTAAGTGTTTAAAAGAGATTTTAAAGAAGTTCAGTTTTTAAAGAAGTATAGTTGTAAAGTTTTGAAAGAAGCTCCATGTGTGAGCTAAAGCTATTGAAGTTAGTTTTAAAAGTATTTTGATTAAGAGTTAAGAAGTTCATGAGTTTGAGTCTATTATAAATTGTGTCCCTTTTTGACCAATTTGAGATGAAATGAAGAAAGTAAAGAGAAGAACTAAAGCAAAGAAAGTAATAAGAGTTAGTTGTCCGGACTAGGATCACCCACATAATCGGGTGATCTGAAGACACTACTGGGGTGGTACCTCCCGTCGCGAAGTAGTTGTCTAGCTTAGCATAACCTTGTGATTGGATCTGTTCCAAGTCACGAAGGGGAGACAGAGATAGCATAACCTTGTGATTGGATCTGTTCCAAGTCACGAAGGGGAGACAGAGATAGCATAACCTTGCGGGCAGATCTGTTCTGTCCCGCGAAGGGGAGTTAGTAAAATGAATTAAACTAAACTAATTCATGAGTTTCAGTTGGTCACAAGCAAATGAGAAAGAAAGCAGTTTTAAAGAAAGAAACCAGTTTTTGAGAAAGAAAGTATTTTTGAGTTTTGAAAATAGAAAAGAAAAGAGATTTGAGATTTATTATGTAAAGAAGTTTTTAGCAGTCTATTTGTTATTAAATCAAGTTTTGAGCAAAAATGTTTTGGGTCTAAAACCCATATTACTCACGAGGCTTTATGTCTCACGTATTATTTTTAAATGCTATGTACTTATGTGAAAGGAGCAGAAGTTGAAGTTGGGACCAGTGTATATACAGATAAGTTTAAATTATGATTTTCTATATTGAGTCTGTAATACCCCCTTGAGAATAAGTTTGTAAAAAAAAATTAAGTGACTTTCTCGTAGTCACGCTTTGTAAAATATTTGTAATATAAACTGTATTAAATTACGGTTTGAGAAAGGGGTGTTACATTTATAAAATTTAATGTAGTGTTTATAAAAATAGAGTTTTATAAAAAATAGGTTATTATTTGATTATAACAATCTACTTTGATTTGAAGTTTAATTATAGCATTCAAGTTTGATTTTTTTTTAATTTAATTAGAGCATCCTACTTTGATGTTATTTTAATATGGTATCATAATTTAATTTGATTATAGTTATAACGTTATACTATGTATATTGCTATTAATGTCAATTTATATCGTAGCGTAAGGGTTTTGATCCTATTAGCGTCAAGAAATCTCGAGTAGGGTTTATTAAATTTCCAATTGGGTTGGGTTGACCCGAATCCATTTTAGGCGGATGTCACAGCATGCACTTAACATCAACATTTTAAGAGTATTAATAAAATGGACTAATTTTGCTAAAAAATGGAATCACATGAATCATGTAACAGAAAAAAAAAGAACTAAAAAAATAACTAAACTTGAAATTTCAACTATATTATAATGATCACTGTAATTTACTCTGAATATAAACAAAAATATATCATTACTTTAAAAAAAACTTAAAATTAAATAAAAATTTATATAGACGCTAAATAAGATATTACAAATAGCTATATTTTCTTAAAATGTTATATGAGATGCCACATATCTATTTGACGTAAAAAATTTAAAGTTATCGGTTTATTGAACAAAAAACCAATTAGAAACTAAATTAATTAAAATGTGACGGTTTGTTGGTATTTTATATTGTTAATCTAAATACACAAGGTGATTTCAACTAAAAGATGGCTCTTTTAAAGTTATTTTGTAAAAAATCTATGATTAATCCATGCATTTGTGCATCTTGTAATGTCAAAAATCTACAATTAATCGAGGCATTTTATATGGCTCTTAAATTGCAAGAAATAGTCTAATGACATAGTATTAAACCAGAATTATACCTTGGTTATAGTTTTTTAGTTGTTATATTGTATTATAAATAATCCAAAATTATATTTTGGTCTCTATAGCTTCTTAGGTCGTGTTTGATAACAACACTTGAAGCCTTTTACTCGACCATACCTCTGATTCGGTCATTGAAAAACCTCTGATTCAGTCATTGAAAAAAATATAGTTGACCGAGAAAAATACACTCAATTGCCCTTCCTCTCCTTCTCGACAGACCCTTTCTCTCATTCTCATCTATAGACATCGACAACTTCTCCCATCTAGTGCCTACTCCTTCCGGCTGTAAGCAAAAACGATTTCCACTTTCCTCCATTTTTTTTTCGATTTTTCTGCCTTGCTTGCTTTTATCTGCAATTTAAAGCGGTGTAATATATTAATGGTGTATGAGTAATTGGGTATTATAGATATACTTGTGATATTGTAATGATTTTTCTGCCTTGCTTGCTTTCTGAGTATTTCCACGACCATTGATGGTGAATGTGATATTTGTATTTTTTATCTCTCTCTCTCTCTCACACACACACACACACACACACATATATATATATATATATATATATATATATATATATATATATATATATATATATATATATATACACACACACATACACACACACACACACACACACATATATATATATATATATATATATATATATATATATATATACACACACACACACACATACATACATATATACATACATACATACATACATACATACATACATACATACACCAAGATAGAATAGAAGAGTAATATTGTTATTTTTATTATTCAACAAAGTCAATCCTATATGATAATCAAACTATATGTTTCAGTTATAGACATAGACAGATTCGGTCAGAGCTTCTGACTTATTCAGGTCTCTAACTCAATAAGATCTAACTCAATTAGCAACTGTCAAACAAACCCTTAGTTGCATAAATTATATTTATGGTTCATGTAATTTTAAAATCTTGAAATTATATATTTGATACATGTAATTTTAATTTGCAAGAAAGAAAATATGCAAAAGACACTTTGGTCTCTATAATTTTAATTTTTTAAAATTATATTTTAGGTCTTTGAAGTTGTCAATTTGCATAAATTATATTGTTGGCCTTTCTAGCTTTTATATGAATTACATGTATCTTGTAATTTTAGGTTTCTGAAATTACATTTTTTTGTTTACGTAGCTTTTAGTTTTGAAGAGTGAGTGACTTGCACTTATATATATATATATATATATATATATATATATATATATATATATATATATATATATATATATATATATATATATATATATATATATTAGGTCAAGATTTTGATATTAAAAAAAAAAACTAAATTACAGTTTCGATTCCTATGGTATTTATAATTACTTATGATGTGTTTTCTCTTTAAAATTACCCAAATAATCTTATATACCAACATTTTACATTTTAGGTCAAGATTTTGATATTTAAAAAAAACTAAATTACAGTTTCGGTCCCTATGGTATTTATAATTACTTATGATGTGTTTTCTCTTTAAAATTACACAAGTAATCTTATATACCAACATTTTATATTATTTTATTTCGATCAAAAATATAAAATTAAAAAACAAAACGCAATGCGCCGTCTACCACCATTCATTTATGTATGCAGAGTACCATCATGTCCCTTAGATCTTTGGATTTTGTTTTTAAGCGTATTAGCTTTGCCATTCAAAAAGGGCTAGCGGCGCAGCTTGTTGCCCGTTTGCCCAACGTCTCTATGTAATACGTTTTTTTATTGTCTTTTTTTGGATCGTGTGTATTATATCGCCGGTCTATTTGATTTCTAAAAAAAAAAAAAAAATTTATGTATATTTTGCAAGTTTCATAAATCTTGGTTGTTATTTACGTCCAAAACAAAAAGTTAGTCCCAATTATATTTACTTGGGATAAAAGAATTTACTAGTAAAAGGGATCAAATATAAATCTTGGAAACCTTGAACTTCGTTGAAATGCTTTTAAAAAAGATTTAGATGCTAAAGTGTTACTTCACAACCTTGCATACTTATTCGCAATAACTTTCCTTTTTAAAGGACTTGTATGAAATAATTAATTAATTATATTCGTTTAATGCGTAAAACACTAAAAACTTACAATTGCCGATTTACAAGTTTAAAATTTGTCTATAAGACAGTTTTTGTAGTCAGCCCTAATTTCCGTTCTAGAACTCGATTTCGATTCATCTCCGCTTTCCGAACCAATTTTCAGGCGGCCAACGACCAAAGATCTAGGGTTTCGGGCGTGCAGGATTACGAAGTCAAAAGTTTTCTAGATTGAAGAGAAAGGGGTTTGTGATGATGAAATATTAAAGTATACAACCACTTGTATCAACATTCTTATATTATATAAACGAGCATAAATCCATTTTCATCAGATCTATTGAGTTTATGAGCTTCCCCTCTAATGGCTTCATCAATCGTTCTGTCAGCAGAAGTATTAAGATGTATGTATATAACTATCTGATTTCATTTTCTATTTTTTTTCTGAGCTTCCACTTATATGGTTTCATCAATCACTTCTGTATCGGATTTGGTTTTTATTCTGTACATTTCGTTTGGGGTTGAAAAACCCCTCTTTTTACTTTTGAATTTTGATTATTAACAGTTATTAGGTAACGATGCAGGGTTTGTTTTTATGAAGCTGTTGGGTGAAACCGATTATGATTGGTGGCTAGAGCCCACAATCTGCAAGATAGAGAGCCATGGTATGAAGGGTTTGAACCATGTCACATTTAAAACCCCCAAGGAGAATGGTGATTCTAAAAAGAATGCAGAGGATATTACTGTGAAGTGCAAAAGATCAGATGCACTTGTCACGGGAAAGGTCTCTGCTTCGCTGAATAAATATGTGATGACAACTGCTGTTGGTTTCTACATGCTGTGTGTTCCAACTAAAGTATCTAATGAACTCGTTGTTGGTGAGTAATTACATAACTTCAATACATCTAAAACTGTTGACTATGTGAATGTGCTCTCCAAATTTAGCAGATGGTATTTGTAATCCGATGAAATGATTGTTTCTACGGATGGTCTTGGATCCTGCTTATGTTATTCATTTTACTTTTCCGTACAATCATGTTCCACCTTAACTTAAGTTAACTTACTTCAATATTATCTGAATCACAGGAAGCGAAGACTGGATGAAAAAGATAGCAGAGTCATACACAATTACAGTTGCGTTACATCATTACTCAAGTAGTCGTGGTAGTGGTTCTACAAAAAGAAATAAAGGCTTGAAAGTCAAAAGATGGAAGGTGGAAAGGCAACGTGAAAACTTGAAAGTCAAAATGTGGAAGGTGGAAAGCAAAAGTGAAAGACTTAAAGTCAAAAGATGGAAGGTGGATTTTAAAGTCATAAGATGGAAGGTGGATTTATTTTTTTTTTTGTTGGCAAAAGATGCAAGTGTTTATATATATATATATATATATATATATATATATATATATATATATATATATATATATAAAGAGAGGTGTGGTGCAATATGATAAAAACTAATGCAGAGGACAACTCTTGTGAACCATGTTAAGTTTTTGTGTTCTAAATTTTACAGTTTTTTGGTTTGTAGAATTCTCGGTTTTATATCTCGGTGTTACATAAACCGTATTTATCGTTTGTCTAGAGTGCTTAACTTGTTTTGTTTATTATCCCAACACCAACCTCCATTGTTGAAGTCATGTTTGTTGACAAAACAATCTACGGTAGAAAACTGAATTCTCCTCTTTTGCCTTTGACTTTATTGAATAGTGGACAACCTTTCTAAGGAATATGTTCACTCGTTTAACTATAAATAGAAGCTCTAACCCTAGTTGTATAGTATCCCAACACCAAATAGTTAGAGAGAAACACCTAAATTGATAATGTTAGGAAGTGAGTTGTTTTTTATGTAACAGTGAGAGAAACACCTAAATTGATAATGTTACAAAGTGAGTTTTTTTTTGTAATAGTTGAGTATGAAAGTTGTTTTTTATTGTATTTCTATCCTAGTATTAAATAAAAGAGTTTTCCAATCCAAATAGAACTTGGTTTGGTTTTTGGACAAATTTTTTAATTTTTCTCTCGTTTTGGTCGAAATTGTCTCTCTCGAAAACATATTCTGAGAACACCGTTAGAAAGCACTTGTTTCAAGAATTTTGAATATATATTTTTGAAGAATTTTGACCCTCACATCATCGGTCAAACTCAGAGAATACGAGGTGACGTCGTTGATGATATCATATTAATTGAAGTTCACAAAAATTACATATTGGTCTCGTACTTTTGACAAACTATAAAGAGGTCCTTGTATTTTTAAAATTTGCATAATGGTCCTTAAGTTCCTATAAAGTTGTTGATTAGTTCTTACTTTGCTGAATTTTTCTTTTTGGTATTGACCTTTTCAGTAATTATCTGTTTGGTCCCTATACTTTTGGAAAGTTAAAAATTGGCCCATAACACTTTAGACACTGCATTTTGCTCCCGAAAAGGTCTATCCTGTCATTCTTGACAGTTTTGAATATAAACATGAGCTCGATTTTTCCAAATTTTTCGTCGATTTTTTTTGTAAGAGGAAACTACAAGTGCTTTTCTATAGAGTCTACAAGTTTAGATAAGATTCCAATTCACACACACAAATTATAACACGTGGAAGCCAAGTATGGAAAATTTGTTGAATATTAAGGATTTAGAAGAGCCATACCAAAATTAAGGTGTTAAACTTGAAAAAAAGTCGGATGAAGTTTGGATGAGAATGAATAAGAAAATTGTGGCGCAAATTCCACAATGGACACACCACATTGTTTTTCATCGCATCTCTTATGAAACAGATGCGTACAAACTCTTGGAGAAGCGCTAGAGTATGTATTAGGGAAAGACAGTAACAAAAGCTTATTGATGAGACTTTTTGAACCACAAGTTATAGAGTGATACGTTCATAACTAAGCATATAAGTCAGTTCCAAGATCTTGTAAACCAGCTTAGTGTTGTCGAATAGGTTCTTAAAGATGAGGAGCAAGCCATATTACTGTTGAGCTCTCTACTCGATCCTTAGTAGATGCTTGTTGTCACTCTTAGCAATTTCACCCCAACAGAAAAGTGACAATGTAGATGGTCACATATGCACTAATGAACGAGGAAGTTAGGAGGAAGGAAGCTAGTGCACACTAGTCATCGTACCGGATAATAAAGGAAAATACGGATGTAAAACCAGTGGTAGAGGTCGAGGTAGATCCTAAGTTTATAGGAGGCCATGATAGTGGGGAACGTCTTCAAAGACATGATTTGAGGGCTAGTGCAACCATTGTAATTATTATGACCACAAAAAAATGATTGCCAAAAGTTTCTATAGGAGCAACCAAGAAAAATAGTGAAACCGTGGTTACCATTTCAAAAAACATTTCCTTTGTTGCATGCGAAGAGGCAGCATATGTGTGAAACCCCGAAATTTTCTTTGCTTTTAAAATTCTATGGTTTTAAAATTCATTTCCCAAAATGTGGTCCCATCAAAAATTTTACATTATTGTAACCAAAATTTGGGTATCACCAATCACATATCAATATAACCATAGCGAACAAACATGAATTTAACAATATAATTACAAAGGAACATAAGCATGTTCCACTCCCTTTATCTTCATATGACTTATAGCAATCAACTAGCATCTTTAATCCTTGTATAACTTGAGACATATGGCATGAAACAAACATACATACAACGATAAAGTCTTGTGAATTACATGAGTTTGGACTCATAATAACTTTCATATGTTTTTACAAATGTATTCATTATACTATGTGAAGCCTTTATAATCCCATTCACATTTACATTTCCTACTTACCAACTTATTTACATACAAGTCATATAAATGACACTTATAACATTAAGTCATAAGAATGAATCCATCACATTAATCATAACAATGACTCATTTCATATTAGTGATAATGATGACTCTTTTCACATTAGCATACATATAACGCTTTTCACATTAGTCATAAAAATGACTCTTTTGACATTAGCCATAGAAAATGACTCTTAGCACATTACGTACATTCTCTACACTTTAGTCGCATTAATGATTCTTAGCATATTAGTTATAGTAATGATTCTTAACATATTGGTCGTAGTAATGATTCTTAAGACATTGGTTGTATTAACGATGTAACACCCCATATTTCATACACGTTAATTGGTGTAATAGTTTATAAAACATTGTGAAGTAAAAATTTTATTCTTTCAAAAACTTTTCTCATGACATTAAGTCATGCCTTTTAAAACTTTGGTCCCAACAAAAACAAATAAGTTTAAAAGTATTTAAACAACATTCGGGGTTACAAAAATCAAATCAATACAACCATAGTAAAGCAATATGCCATCTCAAGTTAATATCCCGTGATTATATAACATTTCTACCGAAAATTCGGCATAACTATTGGGCTAAATTGATAAAATCCATATCTACTCAACTTAATCAAAATAGCCTAAACAAAACTCCGGGACATAGCAAAACATTACAATACAACTTCACGGGTAATTCTATACCATAATCAAGTATATCTCATTATATGTATATGACTATACCGTCTAATGGATCAAGCTATCTTCCAATCAACATTTCCATCTATAATCCTTATAATGACTTATATGCCCTTGATTCCTTTCACCCAATGCTAATCACCTTGTTTTTGAGATACATAACATTAAAACAATAGTACATGAGACATAAATTTCTTGTGAGATACATGGGTTTTCGACCCATCAAGATATTAGGGTAAAACAATAATTTTAGAAGCATATTCTTCAATCTAGGTTTATGTAAACCGATGTTTAAAACCACATTAAACATTTATCCACAGAATACTTTTGAAATCATATTTCTATTATATCACCAATCCAGGAATGTTAGACCCAAACAAAATCATAGAACATTAGTCCCCAAAACTAATTTCCTCATTGTCAACAAAAATTATATAAATCTCGGATAAAGTAATGACATCAAAGAGTGACTCATTTTGCAACCCTAAAAGAAAACCAACAAAATCAAGTTATCAATATCATCAATAAATCAAATCAACAATAAATCAAGTCATCAATAAATCAATGTCATCAATAAATCAACGTCCTCAATAAATTAAATCAACAATAAATCAAGTCATCAATAAATCAATGTCATCAATAAATCAAATCAACAATAGATCAAGTCATCAATAAATCAACAATACGGGCGCCCCATGCTATACACTCCTTTATAAGGTAAGACACACTCACCCTATAAAGGCATACCCCGTAAAGGTCGAAGGTATCAGAAAGCCTCTGAACTACCGATGATGAAACCCAAAGTATCAGAAAGCCTCCGAACTATTAAGTGTAAGTCCAAAGTATCAGAAAGCCTCTGAACTATTAAGGACTGCGTCTATCCAAGAATGGATGAAACATATTCACTCTAATACAAGGTCAACATAAAAGACTGCTACTTCACAATGGGGGTACCACCACAGTAGAGTCTAGGTCATCAGGTCCGTTCTTCTAAACATGAATGCATTCATCAACATACACAATTCAACAAATTCCTATATTCAACCACTTAAATCCAAAAGGACACTTGACTTCTTAACACTTAACAAATCAACACATCCGATTGGAATCAATAATTCAAACTTTAGCTTAAAATCTTCAAAAAAATACTTTAATCAAATCTCAAATGACTTCGTTAATCAAAACATCAAATTTAATAACTTCATGGGCAAATGACCCAAACTCAATGAGAAAATCAATGACCAAATCATCAAAAGAACTTAGCATTTGCTTAACCAAAACCCAAATGAATTTATGGGTAAAAGATCAAAACTTCATAGACTTACTAAGAAGTTTACCAAAAATCACATAGATCCTTTGACAACATAGATGAAAGTCAGTATGTATAACTAGCATGCCAAATACTTTAAAACCATAACTTGTGAACATATTCATGAACTTTTGTAAAACCAAACATTTCATCATCAAATCATTTAGTGCTTAAAAACCTGATAGTTATAGTCTTGTTGCTATGTACCCAGTTGAAAAGTCCACATGTGCTCACCTCAGTAGCTAGGTATGTCTAGCTACACTAATCCACTAGCTCACTACTTCAACCACTTCCATTCGTCCTCTAATATCTATTAATTTAAATAAATATTAAAGACATAATACGAAACTAAAACATGTTATTTATCTAATAATTGATAGATACATTTCTTCTAATCATTATCCAAATACATTCCAATGGTCAAACATCTTCACAAAACCTAAATATCAAATCTTGTCAATTTTACCCTTTTTGTCTCATTTTGACCATTCATGACATTTTCGGGTTCTACATTGTTATTATTATAATATTCCAATTGTTACTTCTTTTTAAGCTTACTTCAATTGTTAGATGTCAAAACATCCATCGCTTTACCCATTTATGTCATTTTGACAAGCTTCAACTCATAAAATTTCTAAAAATAGAAACATTTATAAAACATGTTATTCTCCATTCACTTGACACAATTACATTCCCAATATTTCATAAAATCATTCCAATTAGGTTTTATGATCTCTTGAACACTATTTTTACACATACTCAATTTGTCCCAATAAAGGTGGAATCGAAAATTCAATTCCAATTTTACAAAATGTTGTCCCATGACTAATTCCAACATCTATTATAAACTTTCAAGTCATATTTACATGTCAAGTATTCTCATTCTCATGTCTCGGCCTTTTGATCATTTAATTAAAATTTTTGTCCCTTTTTAGTCACTTTTGCATATAAGCAACACATTGCACAAAATCAACTAAGACTTGCATAAAGCCCCAGGAGGGACGTCTTTATCACCCTCAAGCTCTGTAAAACCCTAGAACGTCCATATTGGTCTCTCTTGGTGATTTTTACTCCTTTGGCGAAGTTTGAAGGCCTCTTGGAAGAGGAAGAAGGAGAGTGGGTGCTCTAAGAGGCTCTTGTAAGGAAGAATCGGCTACAACTTGTCATGCCCAAATTCAGTAATACATTTTTTTTTCAAAAGTGGGTCAAATACATAAAAAGATTTGAAAAATAAAACTATTCGATCTGAGTTTAGTAGATAAAACATTTAAGATCGTATTTATCAAAACAGTTACAAAAACATTAATTAGCGGAAAACTTTGAACACTAGAATGCCGAATGTGATACATTCGCGCTGCGCTCCAAATCTTTATTTAGAAAATTACCTAAAAAACATTTGAGGTAAAATAGTAATCACAAAGCTTAGTGAGTTCCCCAAAATAGCACACATTCTATCTCGCTCATACACATAAGACACATACAATATCTAGGTACAACCCTAACATGTCACTGCACCTTCTTTCATTATCACTTTCGGGTGCCTAGAACAACCTGTCATGCATCCTTTTATCATACAACACCTTAGTTTTAGCCGGCACGATCGATCTTGCATCGGTGCAAACCCAAGGATCTGACTCAGTACTAAATTGGCACTGGCCTGTCCTAATTTTAGCAAAGTCGTAAGAACGAATCATACGACTACACATAAGCACTTACATTCCTAACAAGGAAACATACAATCATTCTATATCATACTACCTACTCATGCAACGTTACACATAGTATATTGAGGAGACTCACCTGATCCACAACCTCACGTCACACGCTCCCGATCTCCTCACACGCTAAGCAGCACAAACTTTTACCTTATCACAAAGCCGCAAATTAACAATCCGAAAGACCAAAAAACTGATCCTACGGTCTAAGATCAAAAGTCAACGATCAACACTGATAGAGCGTTGCTATTTTCAAAGATAGCATAGCTATCTTAAAAATCAGATCGGGGCCTTCGCGATAGAGCGTTGCTATTTTCAAAGATATCATTGCTATCTACCAACTTTCGAAAATTTCATTACGCACTCGATCCATTTAGACAGGGGCTAAAACCCTTCAGAGCTTATCCAAAATGGTCATAAATCCATAAAGTTGCCACCTTTTATGGCCATGCATGCCCAATGCATGAGAAATCTTAAAACCTAAGTCTCAAAAGCATAAAACTAACCAAAATCACCATGCTAAGCACTTGAGAGAGTTAGGCTTACTCTCAAGCTGACTTAAAAGGTCCAAAGGTGCAACTAGGGACATAAAGCCTTGACCTTTTCCATTCCTTCCATGTCAAAAGAAACAAAGGGATCATTACTCCATTTCATGCCAAAAAATGTAATCCAAACAGCAACATAAAGCTTATATTCATAAAAGGTAGAGACTATAGGCTTATACAAGTCCATGTAGTTTAGATCTTGCTAATTCAAGCTTAGAGAACACCTTCTAGAACCACCCCACACTTTCCTTCTCTTCAAGAAACCTTCCAAGACGATCCAATGATCCAAAAACACCACAAGGAGGCTAGGGTTTAGAGAGAGAGAGAGAGAGAGAGAGTTCTGGAGGCTACAAAGAGAGAGAATGACGGCTCCTAAGGTTTAGAGCCCTTAAATATGGCTCAAAAGTCAAGATCTAGGGTTTTGTGCATTTTGTGGTAGATAGCGTCGCTATCTCTTAAGATGGCTATCTCCATAGATAGCGTCGCTATCTCTAGGTTTTCCCAAAACCAACTTCTTTAAATCCAAACTTGCTCATTCCAGGAACAAGGTCTCACACAACTTGTGTTTCTGGACCTTTGTAAGTGTTCACAACCTCTGTTTCTTAGTTTCATCTTCTTGAATAGGAATCTAGAGCTATTTTGCTTGTTTTGGGGAAATGATGGTTACATATTGATGATTGGGGGGATTTGGGGGCTGGAGGATGAATCTATTTCTCTCCTACAGCTCTTGAATCCTAGAAAATCCCACACCTTGCCCTTTGAAGCTCTTGCTTGAATGGAATAAGCTTGGTTTTCACTCTTTTGACCTAGATCTTGGCCATGGTCATGTATGGTCATAAAGTTTATGTTTTTATGGATCTACAGACTGATTAAGAGTGTTCTGGAAGGTATCAGACCCTGGCTTAACGTATTAAGAGTTGTACAAAAGGATTGGTGAATAGCAGTGATAGCGTCGCTATCTGTAAAGTTAGCGACGCTATCCTTGAATGGGAATCCGCTTTTGTTTGACACTTAACGACGCTATCTATAAGGATAGTGGCACTAAGTGCAGGTTAACTTTAAGTGTTGACCTTTGACCAATTGACCTTTTGACAACACCTAGTAATATCAAGTATTTTAGTCGTTGTTGAGCCCTATTCTTAGTGAAATTATATCATATATGCTGTGGTATTCTCACTTTTTGTGTCAGTACTTGTTTGGAAAGAAATGATGTAAACAGGGGCTAAAAGCATACAAAATGGAAGAAGTTTGAAGATAAAGACAAAAAATCGAATTCACACGCGCGCCGCGGAATTTACAAAGGCGCGACGCGGTGACTCAGCATTGAGGCGGTGGAGAAGATTCAAATGCAGAGAAAACGGGGATAAACCAACACGCGCGCCGCAGATTTCACTTGTGCGCGGCGCGGCCTCTTAATTTTTGCAACTATAAATAGAGGGTTTTAGGTCGAAAAATGCAGCAAAGACCTGACATAGGAACGACTCCCAAGGCTTCTTTGACTCCGAGTTTCAGTTTTCAGCAACCATAATTTGGTATTTTATGTTTTTCTCTTTTAATTCCAATTAGTTTAGTGATATCGGTAGATTTGGCTAGTGTCTTTGGGTGTGACAACCATTGGCATTAGTTCTTAGTTTTTGAATTTTATGTTTACTGTTTTGAAACATTGGGATCTGAGTTTTTTTATAGTTAATAATTCGGTTATCGTTAATTGCTCTCTTTTCGATGTTTATGCTTTTGAATGGATTTTGGATGTTTTGATTGTGTTGGATGTTTGGATTTGATCTTTGTTACTTCTGATTCTGAAATACATTTCTGATTTCAGTAAGTACTTAGGTTAGTTTTGGTTTTAGTTTAGTTGATACTTGAATTGGTTTATTGGATTTGTGATTTTTGGGATTGTTTTTGGTATAAGTCGGAAACTAGATCCTCTGGCTGTAGAAGTGACACTTCAGTTGGTAATCTGTTGCCTACCTCGACTACGTAACTCCTGTGGATCGACCCTGACTACCACTGTACTAAGTGAGAGTGAGGTTATTTTACTATTTTTGACCGTATGACGACCGCTGCAATGTCAAATTTTGGCGCCGTTGCCGGGGAGTTGTGAGCTTGAGAGTAGGTGATCTGTAGGATATTTAGTTTCTGATTTTTGGTTTTGATATTGAGATTTCAGTTAGTTAGTATTTTTATTTTTGGCGGGCATGGTGCATTAGTGCATGCGTACCCGTCGGGGTGGGCAGTTATCACCCTTGCGTTTTGACTAGGAGATTGAACGAACCGCGCGCAAGAACCGTGCACGTAGGCGTTTAGATACAATGAGTTTTAGTAATGTTAGTAGCAATTTAGTAAGTGTTTTCCAGGAACCTTCGGGTGAGGCAACGGGGATGTCGTTTATTCCCCCTGTTTCAGAATTTCAGTTTGGGAGCACGAGTGCTACTGGTGGTGCAGTTTCAGCCCCTGCACCAATACCATCATGCACTCCGCCTTCTGTTCTGCCATTTCAACCAGAATCTACAAACCCTTTCACATCTGCTATGTCTTGGGGAGCGCCGACCCATGATGGCACCCCAGTGACTATGCAGCACACTACCCTTTCTCAACCACAATCACAACCTTTACAACCACCATTGATCTTTAAACCACAAACCACCTTTCCACTCATACCACAACAACCATATCAACCACAACCTCCACAACAGCAGTACCAGTATCAGGAGGTTGAGCAGAGCTATGAGGATGAAGAAGAAGGATGGGTTCCGCATCAGCAGCAACCACAGCAACAATGGAACCAAGGTCGGGGACCTCCACGAAGAGCACCACAACAACAACCACCACAAGGTCAGCAAGGGTACAATGATCATCAATATAACGGTAATGTAGTTAGACCTTTGTACTTTGCACAATCGAGAGGGCAGTCGGTTGCGTCGCACTTCCAGCCGCGGGAGTACGATGACTCATCGCCCATTTATATTCCAGATGATATAGATTCTCAAGTAGAAATTAGACCACAACTCTTAGGAATATTGCCTGAATTTTGGGTATATAAACAGGATGATCCATACAATCACTTGTATGAGTTCATGGCAATAGCAAATACCAACACCCCTAGGAACACGAATAAGAATATTTTTAGGTTAAGGTTGTTCCCGTTCACCTTGAAAGACAAGGTCAAGTATTGGTTCACGTTTCTTCAAGCCAATAGCATCACTACTTGGGACTAGCTTAAAGCTAAATTCTTGCAAGAGTTCTATCTGGCAAGTAAGACGACGGAGATTAGGAGAGCCATCCAGAAATTTCAACAAAATCTTGGAGAAGCTTTCCATGAAGCTTTGGATCGTCTGAAGGAGTTGATGAGGTCGTGCCCTCATCACGATATTCCGAAGAGGCAGTTGGTTAGGCATTTCTTTGAAGGGGCGAGTGAGACGAATCAGGCAATGATCAACGCGTCGTCTAGTGGCACTATCATGATGATGGATCCTGATGAGGCTTGGCAATTTTTGGAGCAGTTGAGCAATGGATCCAACGGCAAATTTCTCTTCTAGGAAGACGGTAGATACAGCTGCAGCAGTGGGAGCTGACGTAGACTGGAGGAAAGAGGTCAAGAAGGAAATAAGCGAGCTAAACAAGAAGTTTGATAGACTGATGTCTACTCTATAGAATGAACCTCAGACTCAACAACAAGGAGGCCAGGGAGGACAAAGAATGCAAGAGGCAAATCAGGTTTATGGTCAGGGTCAAGGTCAATACAATAATGGACGACCTTATGACCATATAACCAGGGCCAGCAAAATTTCAACAATCAAAGGCAGAACAATTACCAGGGCCAATCATCTAATCAGTCTAGGCAATATCAATCAGCAAACAACAATGGCAATACAAGTGGGAGTGGTAACAACAACAACATGGGGCCGACTAGTGCCAGCAATAACAATGCCTCAGGAACTCAGGAAGATTTAACCGCAAAGATGTACGAGATGTTCAATACCATGCAACAGCAATCTCAGGCTAATGCCAAAGCCATTGCCAACATGGAAAGACAGATCGCTCAGATGGCTGAGGATCAAAGAAAGAGAAATAGTGGCAAGCTGCCTAGCACCACGGAAATCAACCCGAACCATACTCAGCGAGCAGGAAAGGAGCATGTCAATGCTGTTGAGTCAGAATGGAGAAAGGTGACCATGGAAGATTTACTAGGACATGATAGTGGAATTAAGGGACCAGATAGAGAAAATGAAGGTAAGGATGAAAGTGAAAGCAAGGAAGATGTTGATGTTGAAGTCGAAAAAGTTGAAGTTGAAAAGGAGGAAAAGGAAATTCAAGTTGAGAAGGAACCTCAATTAAATAAGGACAATGATGTCCAAGAAGAGAAGCAGCCAATAATAGCTGGAATTAAACAAAGGAAGAAGGGTAAGAAGGAAAAGAAAAAGCAGGAAGTGCCCAACAAATCGATTGGGCCATCAATAAATCAACCATTGTGGGATGACCTTAAGAACGCTCCTGAGGATACAAGAATTCTTCAGGAGATGTGTGTGAAAAATGGAAAAAGCAAGACTCCCACACCTGACACTGTGAGGCTGACAATCAAGGCTAGTGAAGCATTGTTGGGAACGCTACCCAAAAAGGAGAAGGATCCTGGATCGCCACTGATTACTGCCACGGTAGGAGATGTGGTCATTAGGAATACCTTGCTGGATTTGGGGGCAAGCGTGAATGTGCTACCGGGATACTTGTATGATAAATACAAGAATGAGGAGTTAGAGCCGGCAAAGACAGTATTACAGCTGGCTGATCAGTCAACCAAAATATCCTGAGGTAAATTGATCAATGTCATAGTGAAAGTTGGGGATTTCTTCTACCCAGTAGACTTCTTAGTTATGGAATACGAGAGTCAGGAGGACGCGCCTGCGCTGATACTAGGACGTCCATTTTTGGCTACAGCCGGCGCCGTTATTGATTGCAAAACAGGAGACGTAGATATCTTCTTTGGGTCGAGGAAAAGAAGGTTAAATATGTTTGGAAGTCCCATATCTCTACCTCAAGGGTACGATGACAAGTATTGGAGCAGCAATATGCTGATGGAACCAGGGATTAGGGACAAAGGCAAAATATGGACCAGAACCGGAGAAGGCGGAAAAGAAGAAGTTTTGAAGGAAACAAAGGAGCATCCGTTGTCCACCATTGACAAGGAACAACTGCTGGATATGATGGAAATGTTGGAGACAAGGCATCAACAATATGAGAAGGATGCAAGGGATAGAGAAGCAAAGGTCTTTAAACTTCTGGAAGCGCAAAAACAATGGATTAGCCAAGTTAGCGATAGAATGACTCAACTCACTTCATTGCTATCAATGATGGTCCACAATTTCGCACCAGACCACAAGATGATGCCACCAGAAAACCAAGAAGAGTAGGAGCAGGAATAACCCGTCTGGCTGAAGACGTTAAACTTAACGCTTGTTGGGAGGCAACCTGTAACACCCGGCTTTTAAAACAAAACACCCCTGAAAAATTTTTCATTTAAAACCAATGTTTCAATACATAAAACTATAACAAAGGGGTATTTTTTAATAAAAACGGGTACAAGTGTATCAAGGAGAGTATAAAATACCATAATCTCCTTTAAAGCCGGGCTGCTACTGACAGCATCTACAAGTCCACTTCTTGAGTCACGGACTTAATCCTTACCCTTAGCAGGGTTATGCTAACCTGCAGGGACATTTAACAAACGGTATGAGCTACAAAGCTCAGTGAGTAATCAAATCTGCAAATAACATGTATCAAAATACAATCATATAACTGTTCTGGATATCGGATCCAGACTACTAGCCTTACTGGCTAACCGTGTGTATCTGAGGATACCGCATCCAAAGTACTAGCTTTACCGGCTAATCATATATCATGTGATTATCAAATCACCTTATCATGTCTAATTAGTTATTTGCATACCGATCATATCAATTCTGTTTGCCGTCAAGGCCGTATGTATATAATAGAGAATAATATTCAAATTCTCAATTATCGTTTTTGTCCCCTGTTTCTTAGTCATATCTGACTGTATCATAAATCATGACTATATAAGTCATATCATTTGTCATGGCTATACAAGCCGTACCAAGACATTTCCAGTGTATGAATAGTAGCCCGAAAGCCGCACCAGTTTATCATAGCCCGAAGGCCGCACCAGAATATCATAGCCCGAAGGCCGCACCAGAATATCATAGCCCGTAGGCCGCACCAGAATATCATAGCCCGAAGGCCGCACCGTTTGGATATAACATCCAATTATGGCTCACGGGTTAGCCCGCTGTTGCCTAGACTCACGGGTTAGCCCGCTGTTGTCTATATAAGTTTGGCTCATCAAAATAAACCATGTCTCACGGGTTAGCCCGCTGTTGCCTAGACTCACGGCTTATCCGGTCTTGCCTATATATATAGGTTTGACTCACAGCTCCGTTCTTGTCTAATATAAACTCACGGCTTATCTGGTCTTGTCGTACCATTAATATTGACTGACTCACAGCTCCGTTCTTGTCTATAACAGACTCACGGCTTATCTGGTCTTGTCGTGTCATTATTGTTGACTCACAGCTCCGTTCTTGTCTTTATCAGACTCACGGCTTATCTGGTCTTGTCAATCATAGTGTATATATATGTATTGACTCACAGCTCCGTTCTTGTCATCGCAATGACTCACGGCTTATCTGGTCTTGTCTTTTACATATATTTTTACACTTGTCATTTTCGTCCCTCGAAACCGTTTCAACCTGTAACAATTCAATCATCATATATCACATATGATATTAGTGAGATTACTCACCTGGATACTAGCTGCATTTAAATCCCGGTTGTTTCTTGCCTTTGCGTGCATCACAACCATTTTGTCCCATACCTATATAATCATTTATATACCAAATGATAATAGGTTAATAATCATTCCAATTGACTCTAATGCAATAGAGTTCAATACAATATCATTGCAAACAATGCCTAGTTAATAAACTTTCCGTTTACTAACTTTTTATGAATTTTACTATTCACCGAGGCATTCGAATCGATCTACAGTGCCCCCGAGGGGTCGAAAACTCAATTTAATAATTTGCCCCAACTTTTCAGACTATAACGAGCCTACGGTTCAAGTTTGAGGTAAAACGGACAAGCCAAACAAAAGTTAGCATTTTTTATCCCCTGCCTGGAGGCGCACTGCGCCTAGGGCTGGGCGCACTGCGCCTGGGCGCACCCCGCCCTGGTCCTGGGCGCACTGCGCCCTGCGCCTGGGCAGACCTCCTGGCCAGTCGCGATTTATGCACTATAGCAAGCAGTTTTGGCCCATTAAGTCCTTAATCCAGTCCTTAATCGATTGGGGTTTGTTCTAGGACCAAAACCCTTGACTAATAACAAGTTTTAAACCATTAGAAACACCTTAATCACACCAATTCATGATTTAGGGTTCTTGAGCAACAATTCAATTTATCAACAATAGCAAATATAATCTGCCCCAAATCACATATGACCTGATGAATGAATACAAGAAAAAGACTACTACAAAAACCTTTTGACACGATTATGTTCTTTAAATATAAAATATAATCAGCTCCACATCAGATATGAAAAGATAATCAAATATAACAAGACCAATTTTTGTATGGAAAATCTTTCGACATGAGACTAAGAAATAAGAATCATTACATTGGGTCGCTTCAAATCTACTACTACCAACAAGGAAACAATTCACGAGTGTTTTAGCAAATAAAACTAGATGTATACAATAGTAGTTTTGGTTTCTTAAATTTCTTTCCCAATCAATCTCAATTATTTCCAGATTCTAATAAAAAATGGCTCTACAAATCTTGTCAAGTACAACACTGTATTACAATTTCGTGAAAACTAATTGGAAAACCAATTAAACCGAAGATCCAACCTTCGACAAGATCGTCATATAATTTTCTGGGAGGGATATATGCTGCATCTACTATGCCCAACACATTGTAACTCTTCACGAGACAATCTTCCAAAGATGGTAGTTGTGGTGGTGAAGAGCTTCACCAAACAAAGTTGGAAACATTGGCATTTGATGCATACAAGTACTCCATTCAAAATGGATTATAAGTGAGTGAGGAAACAACGAGATTACACAAATCTTTGATAAAAGTTGTATCGTGTTCCACTCTAATATAGAGATCGCACCATCATTGGTGGTAGTCCCTGATAGAGCACTCTAAATGAAGCAGAGATCTATATGACCAGGGCATCTGATCTTTTCGATCCTGCATTAGCATTCTCTACCTTCTTTTTAGAATCACCATCCTCCTTGAGGGTTTTAAATCTGCCATGGATGAAACCCTGCATTCCATGGCGCTCTATATGACACATCTTCTCTTCCGGCCACCAACCATAATCGATTTCACTGGAAAGCTTGATATAAAGAAAAGTTGGTTGTACCGCGGTGAGAAGGGTGGGGGTAGGGCGGCGATATAAACCAAGATCAGAAGTGAAACCCTGAATTGTTACCTGATAATCGTCTATTAATCGGAATACAAAAGCAAAAAAGAGAGGTTTCTTCAATCAAAAGAAACGTAAGGAATAAATTCAGATGTGAAAATGGGGTTTACAAACAAAATAGATCTGATGAAAAGTGCGAAAGCTCACAGATACGATAGATCTGATGAAAAGCATCAAATACTCATCGGATATTGTTTACTTCACACAAGTCCCTGTGATTGAAAGGCTGTTGCAAATCAAGTCAGTAAGATTGTCAAGTAACGACTTTAGCCCTTGATGTGTAAACGTCTTTTGAAATCGATCCAAAAGGGTGTAAAAATGCAAGAAATAATACTTTAGGCACTTTAACCGTAAATTTCATTCCACATTGGTATATAGACGAAATGAACTTTTTATTTTGGGCAAAAATAACCTTTAAAATGAATTATTCTCGCAAAATAATCTAAAGATGCAAAAAAGTGGAAGGTTTCGATTAATTTAAAATTTTGACATACACGTATGAAGTGATATTTAAAGAAGCCCTTTTTCAGTTTGATTGCACATATTGTATGTGCACAAAGTTAATATATATTGTTTGTATTGTATTTATATCAATGTTCTAAAAGGCGTGCAATTGCTTCGTAAAGGCACGCAAATGCTCTGAGGCGTGTGCTCGACGCCACGCCATGAAAATCGCCGCCTTAAGTCATATATATGTATATATGTAATTATACATATATATTTATATGCAAAATTAAAAATTATAGACAAAATTTCCGCCTTAAGTCACGCCTTAAAACGCCTCAGCCTCGCCATGGCTCGTAAAGGCTTGAGGCTTGACCCTTCCGCCACGTCACGCCTCACGTCTTTTAGAACCTTGATTTATATTTCATGTATAACTCTCGACCCAGTCTCATAGCCTAGCCCATTTCAATTGTATGTAATTGTATATATATTGTTTGAATGAGAAAGGAAAATGTTACTCTCATAGCCTAGCCCATTTCAATTGTATGTAATTGTATATATATTGTTTGAATGAGAAAGGAAAAGGTTACAGGAAATATACATTATTTTATGGCATCAAGCTTCTCTACATCATCACTTCCTAAATTATCTCATCTTCTTCCTTTCTCTACCTCTAACTATGGTTGCCGTCTCTTGCCGGCCAATCATATCTCTTATATTCTTCTTTAAATCTGGGTGTTAATTCCTACCATGACGACTCCCAACGCACTGAAAAGCCATATGCGATCATGAATGTACGATCATACATTCCTTTTGCTCTTGACATTGATCACTAACATATGATCATACATTCATCTTGTTCTTGATATTGATCGCCTAGTAATATCAAGTATTTTAGTCGTTGTTGAGCCCTATTCTTGGTGATTTTATATCATATATGCTTTGGTATTCTCACTTTTTGTGTCAGTGCTTGTTTGGAAAGAAAAGTTATAAACAGGGGTTAAATGCGGACAAAACGAAAGAAGTTTGGAGATAAAGACCAAAACAGTCGCCTGGACACGCGCGCCGCGGGTATGCATGTGGCCGCGCCGCGCTTAGTCAATGATGAGGTGGTGGAAGAAATTCAAATGACGAAAAATCGGGGATAAGGCTCTACGCGCGCCGTGGTTATGAGCTTTGCGCGACGCGGCTACTTAATTTCCACAACTATAAATAGAGGTCATTAGGTCGAAATCAGCAGGCAAGGAACGACCCATAAGGTGGACTTAAGGCTTCTTTGACTCCAAGTTTCGGATTTCAGCAAGCCATTCGTGGTATTTATGTTTCTTCATTTAATTTCATATTAGTTTAGTTGTTCTTAGTAGATTAGCTTGGTGTTTTTGGGTGTGACAACCATTAGCATTAGGTTAAAGTTTCTGAATTTTGTTTATTACTATTTTGAATGTTCTGGATCTGAAGTTTATACAAGTAATTATTTGGTTCCATGTTTATTGATGTTTTTGGTATTTTGGTGTTTGAATGCTTTATGCTTTTGGATTGATCTTGTTTGTTTCTAATTCTGAATCTTACTTCTGATTTCAGTAAGCAAGCTAGGTTAGGTTTTAGTTTAAGTTCCATTTAAGTTTATGCTTTGTTTTGGACTTTGTTTGGATTTGGATTTTTGGACTGTTTTAAGGAAAGTAGAGATTAGTCCCTCTGGTTGTAGCGTGACACTGCAACTGGTAATCTATCACCTATCTTGACCACAAAACTCATGTGGATCGACCCTGACTACCACTGTACTAGTGAGAGTGAGGTATTTTACTATTTTTGACCATACGACAACCTAGGCGTGTCAATCGCATGAACTATAACGCGTATCGAGAATTATTCGAGACTCGTTTCAATGGATTCAGAGTCTCAGATCACATCGAACCAGCAGATGGCAAGGCTCCTGGTGTGACTACATCGAGTATTGAATGGAACAAAATCATTTCTCATTCTCTCCTTCAAGATGTGGATATATGGAACCATTCTCATTCTCTCTTGCCTATGTTTTTGAAGAAGAATGCCACTGCTCGGGACGTCCGGACCAATCTTGAAACTCTTTTTAGATACAATAAAAATGCCAGAGTTATTCAATAATTGTAACGTCTCAAATTTCACAACCAAAATTTTCATGTTTAAAATTAAAGTGTAAAAGTAAAAACCTATTAAACTTAACATCATAGAAACCCATTTGTTCAATGTCAAATAAAAAGATCTCAAAAACCATGATATAAAAATCCAGAGTAATAAGAAATAACAACGGAAGTGTCAAAATATAATTGTGTCAGATGCGTATACAGTGAGACCGTGCTCTTCCCTTTATCTGTAGACATACCTGAAAAACATTTAAATTGATAAAGTAAGCATGCAGCTTAGTGAGTTCCCCAAAATACCACACGTTCCATCGCATAACAAGCATACCAAATAATGACTAGCTCTAATCCACCAGACTCAGGGGATACCTGTGACACCCCATTTCTACTGTTTGCAAATACTATGGTTTTTTTCGTATAAATACTTGGATACAAAAATACGGTTTAACAAAAACCGATTACTTACATGTTTAAAAACATTGGGTGTTACAAATCCATACCAAAACTAACCATAGTAAGCAAGAAAGGATTAACCTTGAGTCCAAGATAGGAGCTATGTGGGCTCCACTCCAGCTAAACTTCATCCAAATATAGCATAACATTTAACCTGGAATACATGGCATAAAAATAGAATACGTAAGACAATAATGTCTCGTGAGTTACATGAGTTTTAGACTCAAACCTTTAACTTCTTTTCAAATCTTTATATAAAACTTATGACTTAAATATCTTTCAAAATTTTAAAACATTATCATACCATAGTTCTTTATTCTTTTCAAAAATCATTACATATCATACCTTGCATACCATCTTCTTTCAAAACTTTATAATAGTAATATAATATAACTCTATACTTCTCAAAAATCATTTTATGACATACTTTACGAAAATAACTTCGTTCTTACTTTCTTTGACTGGTTTTATAAGCTTGCTGGATTTTTATACTTAGGGCTTTAATCACTATAAGTGATACCCCAAGTCTCTATGGCTAGAAAGAACGGATCAATCCTCACCATAGAAGTGCTGAGGCGATCTACTTCGCGATGGGGCTTGTCCCCAGTAGACCCCTTACCTAACCCGGGAAGGTTGGAACATAGTTCCCTTACTAACGCTGCTTGCTACAATCACCAGTCATACAAAACATTTTCTGCTTGCTTGACCATTACTTACATACATATAACTTGTGGCTAAACGCCAAACTTCATTATTTTATTTCACATAAACCATATGTTTAAACATATCTTTAAAACATACTAAGCTTTATGCCAAAACATACTTCTCAACATCTTATGGCTATATGCCATTTATACTTGAAAACATATACGGTTTGTAATCAGAACATACTTCTTAAATATCTTGTGGCTATATGCCATTCATACTTGAAAACATATATAACTTGTAATCAAAATATACTTGCACATAATTGGTTCATAGACCAACATACTTCCACATAATTGGCTTATAGACCAAAACATAACTTCAAATATAACATTATACTTTCACAAACAAGTTAGAAATAACATTCTTGCATAAAATTTCACATATATAAATTTTACAAGAAATCTTGAAAATACTTACTTGCCATGTACCCCAGAATGGGTAAAAAAAATACTGCATGTACTCACCTCATGCATTGCTAGATGATCGACTACACGTTCCTTGTATTTATACTCTTTTGTGATTAAATAATCACTTGGCGTGAACCTATAATTAACATGTTATACATTAAAATTCATGCTAACTGACTCTACAATTCATTAGAGTCCTTATAATACTATCTTGGATCATAATAAGTATATAACTTTAAAATAACCAACTTTAGTTAAGTTGTATTTTATACGTATTTTGCTACAGTACCCTCGGAGGGTCGTATTTCGATTCCGACAATTTCCCTTGAAATCTTATACCATTTTAGACTTGTGTTTCAAGTTTGAAGTCCATCGGACACATCTAGCTAAAATCTCAAAATCAAGTTTGGACAATTACTTGATTTTTAGCCACTGCTTGCTACAGTGATTTTCCGCGAGGTCGGATTATTGATTTAACAATTTTCCACATGTTTTCATACCATTTTAAGGCTATGGTATAAGTTACGGGTCGATCGGACAAGTCTAGCATCGAGTTCCAAACTCAAAAATTGGACAGAATGGATTTCCAGGGGGAACACGACTCGTGTGTTTTTCCTTCTATGGGACACACGACTTGTGTGTTTCCTGGGGTCTTTTTCCTTGGCTGATTTTTGTGCTGTAGGTCCTTTAGTCCGAGGGTTAAGTCCTTAATACGTATCTTAATCATTTTAAGGTCATTTTTAGGCCTTAAATAGCACTTTACTTATAGTTTTAAACTATGGAATCAACAATTCCATTCCTTGGCTTAAAACATTCCCGTAATGCCCATTTTTTTGACCAAAAACCATTTTGTTTGATTTTCTAGTTTGGTACGGATTTCTTACATTCTTTATGACCCTTTGGACTTGCTAAATCAATGGAAATCAGTTTCAAACCCATAAACCCAATTTCTAGGGTTCTTGAGCTCAAAACCCATTTCCATGGATTTAACCAAAATTTCAATAACTCTTTACAATTTAAGTATATCCACTTGATGTTTTAGTATGACTTGACGGGAATAAACTTATGGAACATTCCATGAACTTCATAAATCGAATTTTTCCAGCTTCCACACAAAGAAGATGATGAATAGTAGGAGTTCTTACCTTGTTTACTTAGAAATCTTCAATTCCAACTTCAATCTCTTGTAAAACTTCCTAAACTCCTTCTTCTTCCCGTGCCTCTTTACTCTCTCTCGATTCTTCTATAAAATTCTGGAGAAAGAGTGGTAATTCACTCTTTTTATGTTTATTTTTGTTATAAAATAATTGCATTTTGGTCCCTAAGCTTCCATTCTTTGGACTTTTGACACTAACACTTATTTTGACCACTTGGAACTATAATTCTTGCATTTTTAGTCCTAAATCATAAATAAAGTTTATAGTAATTTCCACATTGGTCAAATGACCAATTTACCCTTTATATGAAAAATGACTAAATTACTCTTTCAATCATAATTTCTCATAAAAATGCACATAAAGCTTTAAATCACACAAAACTTATTTTACATATTTATTTTATAAATTTGGGTCGTTACAACTACCTCCCCCTTATTGGGATTCCGTTCTCGGAATCATTGTAACATTACCAAATTAAGGAAATCACTTCCCTTTTCTTTTCACATGTTCTCCGCCAAAGTTGGTACCTAATAGGTACTTTCTTTTTACCAATACATGAACATATTCTTCATTATTTTATCTTTTAATCTTTCCTCCTTTGGGTTGCTTTTGATTCTTTAATCAGCTCTTAACAAATCCTGCTTTCAATCCTTTATAGAGGATTAACATAATCTCTTTAAAACATTATATATCTTCCCAGTTAACCAAAATATCACTTTGATAATTTTACTCTCTTGTCCTTATAATATTCATAATGTTTATAAGGACAATACATTACTTTTATTATATGACCAAAATACCCCTTTCGGTCATTTTATCTGTTTTCTCATCCTCTTAGTCTTTCATTCATATTTCATAGTCTATATTCTAGTTACTTTCCTTTCTACCTCATTTCGTTTATATACAATCTCTAGTAAACTTATCTTACAGAATAGTTTCATGCTTCAATACTTTTTATCATAAATAGCAATCTACTTTATAATTCCTCTCATATCTTTACTAAACTTCATGACACTATATTAATACTATTCTTTGCTTATAAAATTTCTTTCCAAATACAATTTGGTAAACTTTGTATTTATACAATTTTATAAATACACAATATCTTTCTTTGAAAATAAAATTTTGTCCCCGAAATTCAACACCAAGACAATAGGTAATCTAGGTTGAAACTTTCATTAGCCCATACTTCATTTTTATATTGGTCTATTAATTTAATTTTTTTTTATAACTACTAGCCCAACGACATGAGCCCAAATATGTTAAGCTGTAACCCATTAGGCCTAGAGTCCAACACGAGATGAAGAGTCGAAATAAGTTAAGGTCAATACCTCTCCAATGTTAACAGATAGGTCGTACACTTTGTTTTTATGTGACATCACATCACTCATAATCAACAGCCTACAACAGTCTGTGCAATTAAGTAATCAGTAAACGACACCACTTTATTCACCTTTATTCCAAAAAAATCTCATCAATATCCCTTTATCACTATAGTCTAGCAGTGAATTTTGAAAATTAACCGGCACTCAGGGTAGTGAAGGGTCGCATCCACTGTAGATGGTTTGAATTTTGGTAATAAGAACATGAATTGTGCTTTCAATTACATGCGTCCTTTCGGTTCCAGCTGCAAAATGCTATATATATACACGTAAGTAGCATCATTTATTTCCACATTTATTTTTCAGTCTCATTCTCTTCTATCACTAGATTGTTCATATACGAACTCATATTTAAAGTTGAGTCATGGAAAACAGATCTTCAATGGGCGATTTGTCAAACCCTGGACCTGGTTTTCCGCAAGGAGAGGGTTCTTCAAATCAAACATCTTTACTGGAGTTCGGTGACTTTAACATTCTAAACATCCATTATTATTATTTTTTTTATTTTTTCTAATGTTTTGTTGATTTTTAATTATGGTACAGTCTTCCAGATATACAATCTATAGAGCCACTCAACGATGAGCCGGAAATTTTTTCCGAGCTAAACATCAACTTAGACGATCCGATGAATGTATCTTTAGACCATGTACTTGATCAAACTCCACACCTTCTACCAGGTTAAATTCTTTTAAATGCTGGCTTCTATGAATGTTCAATTTTGTTTTATTATCTGACAATTGTTATTCGTAGACCCATCTGTAGATGGTCTATCTGGCTACAATCCCTTCATCGGCGTACCCTCAACGAGTAGTGAGATCATCCCCACGAATCAAGGATTCATGGCTGACATTCAGAATGACAATCAATTACAAACGACTCATAACCTAAATATTGAAGTGAATCCAGAACTTGGGGTTGGTTTTCAATATCAAAATCACCTTCAGGTGATTCAGAGGAAACTAGAAGGATTTCAAAATCCTGAGTCCACGATTGAAAACGTACAATTACCACCAATAGAAGCTACTGATTTTAATGAATCAATGTCCATATTTGATTCAGAAAATCAGGATCATGTTCAAATGATCCCAAATAATAATAATAATACATTTGAACTCAATCCTTCAGCTCCGACAACCACAGTAGCTGGCAGTAGAAGAGGTTTCAGACACTCATTAAGTAAAGAAATAATAGCTGAACACTTTAATGAACCAATTGAGAAAGCTGCGAAAGAACTCAACATTGGAACGACACAATTAAAAAAACGCTGTAGAGATTTAGGTATCGATCATTGGCCACAACGACAACTTAAGAGTCTACAAACTCTTATTGATCGTGTTGAGGTGAGGAATTACAATTTTTTTTTATCATAATGCTGCAATTACTAAAGTTATTTATGTCACAGGAATTCAGTAACGAGTTTAGTGGAGCAGCAGGATTATCAAGAGATTTATTACCCAACCTAAAAAGGGAGAAAGAAGCAATACTTGAAGGATCACAATCGGGTCTAACAGACGGCACAAAGAAACTGATACAAGCTGCTCATAAGGTTGAATATAAGAAAAGAAAATTTCTGGAAAAGGGGGAAACTTCATCAAGAATTCATACACAGCAGCAACCTCTGCCATCTAATTCTGGTACGAACAGTATTAATCCTGGTTTACTCGAGCGTGCGAGTGAGGATAATTTTGGAGGCTCTGTAGATAACCTAGCCTTGTTTCCTCCTTCTTATAGCTACCCCCAGCTGGATCCAAATTGGAACCCTCCCTCATCACTTCCCTACTTAGACACTCCTCAAACGAGTCAATTTTTAGCCCATACTCATGGGGTTACGGGTTCCAACCCTATCGAGACCCCACACCTTGGAGCTCCTCCTCCAATAACTGAAAACATACCCCTTCCAAATCCCCAAGAAGGTACAAGTCGACCTACAGATGACAAAGAGTGGAGTGTAGATGATCTTTTTTCGCTTCCTTCTGATTCTTCAATTTAGGCTACTAGTTCTGTAAACTTTTCTTAATGTATTACTATAAAGTTATAGTAATGGGTCACATGTATCGATGTGTTACTACTTTTATTTATTATTAATATTATTTTCCAATCTTTCTTTCTTTGGTCACTGAAGTGACACTACTTTTATCTTTATTCTATAATCATAATTCGTTTCCGTTAGACAACGAAATTTTTAGTTATACTCTTTCTTTTATATTTGTACTGTATATTCCATTAACATATCCAATATATTTATACCTTCTGGCCATGTCTCTTTTACTGGTTCCTTTCATATTGTCTCAAGAGTATTAACTATCTTATTAATTTCTTTTACCTTGTCATACTAAGTGGTATATATCCACTGCATTAACCTTTAATACTTATTACATAGGCATATAACCTCTATGTTATTCTTATTACTCTCTTCACAACCTTACTCACCAGACTACCATAATTCCTTTACGGTTCCACCAGTCTCAATACATATCCTGTGATTATGATAATACGGGCCCATATTACCATAACCACCTATACCTATTGATTCTGTTGTTACCACAAAGTTTCATGGGACACTGGTTCTTTTAATATATAACACCATTACAAGTACATGGTGATCATTACTAGAAATCTTACTACTTTATATACATAGTCTTTAATAAATATAGACAGTTATGGAAAATATTATACCATTTTCTTAACGGTCAAACTTTTGCTCAATCAAAGCATTAGCTAAACATTTCTTAAAGTTATATATATATATAGATACATATATTAAATGATGCGTAATATCTTAGTCATTTAAGACATCATATAGTATACTTTCATAAACTAACATTCCTATAGCACGAGTTTAAGCCTAGGAGTGGAACAAGCCAATCCTAATTCGCTTAAACTATGGCTCTGATACCAACTTGTGACACCCCATTTCTACTGTTTGCAAATACTATGGTTTTTTTCGTATAAATACTTGGATACAAAAATACGGTTTAACAAAAACCGATTACTTACATGTTTAAAAACATTGGGTGTTACAAATCCATACCAAAACTAACCATAGTAAGCAAGAAAGGATTAACCTTGAGTCCAAGATAGGAGCTATGTGGGCTCCACTCCAGCTAAACTTCATCCAAATATAGCATAACATTTAACCTGGAATACATGGCATCAAAATAGAATACGTAAGACAATAATATCTCGTGAGTTACATGAGTTTTAGACTCAAACCTTTAACTTCTTTTCAAATCTTTATATAAAACTTATGACTTAAATATCTTTCAAAATTTTAAAACATTATCATACCATAGTTCTTTATTCTTTTCAAAAATCATTACATATCATACCTTGCATACCATCTTCTTTCAAAACTTTATAATAGTAATATAATATAACTCTATACTTCTCAAAAATCATTTTATGACATACTTTACGAAAATAACTTCGTTCTTACTTTCTTTGACTGGTTTTATAAGCTTGCTGGATTTTTATACTTAGGGCTTTAATCACTATAAGTGATACCCCAAGTCTCTATGGCTAGAAAGAACGGATCAATCCTCACCATAGAAGTGCTGAGGCGATCTACTTCGCGATGGGGCTTGTCCCCAGTAGACCCCTTACCTAACCCGGGAAGGTTGGAACATAGTTCCCTTACTAACGCTGCTTGCTACAATCACCAGTCATACAAAACATTTTCTGCTTGCTTGACCATTACTTACATACATATAACTTGTGGCTAAACGCCAAACTTCATTATTTTATTTCACATAAACCATATGTTTAAACATATCTTTAAAACATACTAAGCTTTATGCCAAAACATACTTCTCAACATCTTATGGCTATATGCCATTTATACTTGAAAACATATACGGTTTGTAATCAGAACATACTTCTTAAATATCTTGTGGCTATATGCCATTCATACTTGAAAACATATATAACTTGTAATCAAAATATACTTGCACATAATTGGTTCATAGACCAACATACTTCCACATAATTGGCTTATAGACCAAAACATAACTTCAAATATAACATTATACTTTCACAAACAAGTTAGAAATAACATTCTTGCATAAAATTTCACATATATAAATTTTACAAGAAATCTTGAAAATACTTACTTGCCATGTACCCCAGAATGGGTAAAAAAAATACTGCATGTACTCACCTCATGTATTGCTAGATGATCGACTACACGTTCCTTGTATTTATACTCTTTTGTGATTAAATAATCACTTGGCGTGAACCTATAATTAACATGTTATACATTAAAATTCATGCTAACTGACTCTACAATTCATTAGAGTCCTTATAATACTATCTTGGATCATAATAAGTATATAACTTTAAAATAACCAACTTTAGTTAAGTTGTATTTTATACGTATTTTGCTACAGTACCCTCGGAGGGTCGTATTTCGATTCCGACAATTTCCCTTGAAATCTTATACCATTTTAGACTTGTGTTTCAAGTTTGAAGTCCATCGGACACATCTAGCTAAAATCTCAAAATCAAGTTTGGACAATTACTTGATTTTTAGCCACTGCTTGCTACAGTGATTTTCCGCGAGGTCGGATTATTGATTTAACAATTTTCCACATGTTTTCATACCATTTTAAGGCTATGGTATAAGTTACGGGTCGATCGGACAAGTCTAGCATCGAGTTCCAAACTCAAAAATTGGACAGAATGGATTTCCAGGGGGAACACGACTCGTGTGTTTTTCCTTCTATGGGACACACGACTCGTGTGTTTCCTGGGGTCTTTTTCCTTGGCTGATTTTTGTGCTGCAGGTCCTTTAGTCCGAGGGTTAAGTCCTTAATACGTATCTTAATCATTTTAAGGTCATTTTTAGGCCTTAAATAGCACTTTACTTATAGTTTTAAACTATGGAATCAACAATTCCATTCCTTGGCTTAAAACATTCCCGTAATGCCCATTTTTTTGACCAAAAACCATTTTGTTTGATTTTCTAGTTTGGTACGGATTTCTTACATTCTTTATGACCCTTTGGACTTGCTAAATCAATGGAAATCAGTTTCAAACCCATAAACCCAATTTCTAGGGTTCTTGAGCTCAAAACCCATTTCCATGGATTTAACCAAAATTTCAATAACTCTTTACAATTTAAGTATATCCACTTGATGTTTTAGTATGACTTGACGGGAATAAACTTATGGAACATTCCATGAACTTCATAAATCGAATTTTTCCAGCTTCCACACAAAGAAGATGATGAATAGTAGGAGTTCTTACCTTGTTTACTTAGAAATCTTCAATTCCAACTTCAATCTCTTGTAAAACTTCCTAAACTCCTTCTTCTTCCCGTGCCTCTTTACTCTCTCTCGATTCTTCTATAAAATTCTGGAGAAAGAGTGGTAATTCACTCTTTTTATGTTTATTTTTGTTATAAAATAATTGCATTTTGGTCCCTAAGCTTCCATTCTTTGGACTTTTGACACTAACACTTATTTTGACCACTTGGAACTATAATTCTTGCATTTTTAGTCCTAAATCATAAATAAAGTTTATAGTAATTTCCACATTGGTCAAATGACCAATTTACCCTTTATATGAAAAATGACTAAATTACTCTTTCAATCATAATTTCTCATAAAAATGCACATAAAGCTTTAAATCACACAAAACTTATTTTACATATTTATTTTATAAATTTGGGTCGTTACAATACCACCGTTCCGCTAACACCTGAGGACTCTCGGGCCGACCCCAATCCGTTCAGATCACGGGATAACCCCGTTTTGCCAACACCTGAGGACTCTCGGGTTAACCTCGATCCGCCCGGCTCACGCGCTAACCCCGATCCGTCTGGCTCACGGGATAACCGCGTTCCACCAACACCTAACACAGTCATAAAAACAAATCATACGACTAAGCCATTAGCAAGCAAGACTATACTAGTCTAAGTACACAGTCCCACCCTAACGGGTCTCAGGCAACCTACGCATGTAACATCACACATAGTATAGTGAGAATAGTCACTTGAATCATAAAAACTGAAATACACACATCAGATTCCCAATAATCAGCAACACGAACCTCCTAAATCAACATTAGGTATAACTTAGTGAGTCAAACCAATAAAAGGTCAATCCCTTAGTCCACATCTTAAATCTATCAAAGTTTGATCAAAAGTCAAAATGGACAAAAAGTCAACGATTAACGGTCAAAGTCAACAACCAAGCTACGCGCCGCGTAGAGGCGCTACCCAGAAAACAACAATTCTAGAGGTCGCGCCACGAACCCAAGGTGGTAGCTGCACGATCTCTGGGCAATCTAACTTCTCTTTTTAAGTGCTTAATCCATTAAGGCAGTGGCTAGGACCTTCAAAAAATCATGCATTAAAGCTCCTAATGGATAAAATGCAAACTTTATGGATATGCATGTCCAATACATGTCCAACACAAAACCTTATGTCAAAATGAGGCTTGAAACACCAATATTTTTGCATGGCTTCAAGAGAGCTTAAGCATGCTCCATTCTTTGGCTCAATAGTTCCAAAAATGATCTAAAAGTGATTTGGTAGCTTGGAGTTTCTCTAACTCCAAGAACAACATTCATAAATGGGCCACAAATGCCATAACACCTCTCTAACTACTAGACATAACCATAAAACACATAAAGTTTAGAACTTTATCACATACAAGGGTCTAGAACATAGAGGAAATTGCACCACTACCTTCATTCTTCTTCAAGCAACCTTGCAAAGCAAGAAAAGATGCTATAATCACAAATGGAGGCTAGGGTTTCATTCTAGGGTATTTCGAGGATGGAGGCTGATGAAAGAGACAGAGTATTTATGTTAGTGCCCTTAAATAAGGCTCAAGGCCCGAAAATTAGGGTTATGCACTCTGAAGGCATCGTGCCGTGACGCAAGGCTCATGACCAGTCGTGTTTCGCGTGCCACCCCAAAACTGTCATACGTGGCATGTACACCATTCTATGTGTCATGTAGGGCTAAAGTCCTTAAAATTACTTAAAATTGCCTTTTTAAAACTTTAAATTGATATCTAGAACTCGAGCATTACAACTCTCCTCCACTAATAGCTCCGCGTAGTGCTCGCACATCTCCTCTTCGGGCTCCAATGTCCACTCGGAACCCTTCCGATGCTGCCATCGCATTTTCACTAGACCTATCACCTTGTTACCTAAGGTATTCGTCTTCCTTTCCAGAACTGCAACAGGGTACTCCACATAATTTAGGAGCTTGTCTACCTGAATGTCCTCCAAAGGTATTACAGCCGACTCCCCTGCTATGCACTTTCTCAATAGAAAAACATGAAAAATGTTATGGATCTGACTGAGTTGTTCGGGCAGCTCCAAATGGTAAGCCACTTTGCCCAAACAAGCAACGACCCAATAATTTCCAATATACATGGGCCCTAACTTGCCTCGCTTTGTGAACCGAATAATTCCCTTCCAAGGTGACACCTTAAGAAGAACAAAATCCCCGACCTGGAACTCCAAATTTGACCGGGGTCTATCTACGTAGCTCTTCTACCGACTTCGAGCAGTCCACAATCTCTCTCTAACCCTCTGGATAAGTTATGTGGTCTTGAGCACAACATCGATGCTCCACATAACGCGTTGTCCAAACTCTCCCTAATAATTGGGGTCATGCACCTCCTCCCACATAACATCTCAAATGGAAGCATGTCGATACTAAAATGAAATATATTGTTGTAAGGGAACTGTTCCAATGGGAGATACGAATCCGAACTCCCACCAAAATCAATAGCGCATGCCCTTAGCATATCCTCGAGTGTCTGAATCGTCCTCTCACTCTATGCATCCTCAAACACAAATCCAAAGGGGCATACTAATCACCCTCCTGCTCAAAGCATCAGGCACCACATTGGCCTTACCCAGATCACACAGTCGTAGTCCTTGACTATGTCAAGCTATCTCTTATGCCTCATGTTCAGGTTCGGTTGATCCATCAAATACCTCAAACTCTTGTGTAGATAGTGAATTGTACCCCATATAAGTAGCGCCTCCAAATATTTTGCACAAACACCATTACTCTCAGCTCCAAATTATGGGTCGGACAGTTATCCTCCTAAGGATTTAGCTGCATAGAGGCGTATTTAATCACCTGAACACATTGCATCAAAATCGCCCTAGCCCGATAATGAAAGCATCACAATATACTACCATATCATCGGTCCCCTCTAGTAGTGTCAACACTGGGGCCTCGCATAACCTCTGCCTTAATGTCTCAAAAGCAGTCTGCTGGTCATCATCCCATCTGAAGGTAGCCTTATTCTTGGCCAAATACTCAAAGGTGTCAATGGCACTACAATCTTCGAAAAATACTGAATAAAACTTCGATAATACCCGGATAAACCCAAAAAGCTACTGATCTCAAAAGGAGTTCTTAGAACCTCTTACTGCATCACTGCCTTGACCTTGGCCGGATTGACCATAATACTCTCCTAATTGACGAGATCCCCCTAGAATTTTGGACCTCTCGTATCCAAAAATCAGACTTGGAGAATTTGGCATAAAGTCTCTCCATCCACAAGACACCTCTCTCAGATGGCTCTCATGCTACTCATTGGTCCTTGAATATACCAAGATATCATCAATAAATACAATAATGGATCAGTGGAAAATGGGTCTACACACCTGATTCATGAGACCTATGAAAGCTGTTGGCGCATTAGTGAGCTCGAAAGGCATTACTACAAACTCATAGTAGTCATATATCATCCGAAAGGCCATCTTCTGCACATCCTCCTCCCTCACCCTTATTTGGTGGTTTCTTGATTGCATATCAATCTTAGAGAACCACGAGGATTTTGTTCAGCTCTTTATAATCGATGCATATCTCGTCCTCGGCGATGGGTATTCATTCCTCATTCCTTATTGTGAGCTTTTTCAGCTCCCTATAATCGGTGCATATCTCGTCCGAAAGGTCGTCTTCTATACATCCTCCTCCCTCACCTTCATCTGGTTGTATCCTGACAGCATATCAATCTTAGAGAAGCAAGAGGCTCCCTACTGCTGATTAAATAAGTCATTTATCCTCGACAACAAGTATCTATTATTCACTGTGAACTTATTCAACTCCATATAATCGATGCACATCCTGTATAACCCGTCATTCTTCTTGACGAACAAGATCGGTACTCCCCAGGGCCAACTACTTGGTCTGATGAATAACTTGTCTAATAGCTCCTGAAGCTGCGTGGATAACTCTTCCAACTCTGGCGGTGCAAGACGATATGATTCCTTGGATATCGAAGCCGCACTTGGGACCAATCAATATGAAACTCCACCTGTCTCTCAGGATGAATAACCAGTAAATCCTCAGGAAACATATCAAGAAACTCCTAAACCATGGATACTTATAGTACAATCATATTCTTCTCCTCCTAAGTGTCAACAACATAATACAAGAAACTGATACCTCCATGATGAAGATATCGCTGTGCCCTCGCAGCGAAACAAAAGGTCGTGCTGCCTTTCGTCCCCTCGCCCTGAACCGTCAATTCTCCCCCACTTAGGGTTCAAACTCGCACCTGCTGTCAACCACAGTCAATCAATGCCCTAAACCGCTAAGCCAATCCATGCCCACTACTATGAAAATCTCTCCCATTGGAATATGGATGAGGTGTATCGAAAAATTCACCCTATAGATCTCCAGAACACAATCACGATAGACGCTTTGATCATCCTATCATCTACAATCTCAACCTCTAGTGGATGATCCATCTGTCCTAAAGTAACATCAAGGACCTTGCTAAAGGCAAGCGACACAAAAGAATGACGTGCTTGTGTGTCAACCAACACTAAGGTAGGAATAAAGAATGACTCGCTCATGTGTCAACCTAATCAACATATATAATAATGTGAACATAAAGAAAGAGCAACATAACACATAAATGGATATATACCGGTGAAGACATCTGGTGCTGCCCTCGCCTCCTCTGCCTTAAGCTGATAAGCTCTGCCCTTGGCCCTCGAGGCCTTTGCCTTCCCCTAATGACCATCGGTAATCCTCAATATAGCGGGTGCTGGGGCCTGCACTGCTCCCCTACTAGTCTGGGACAGTCGGCCTTAATGTGGCCAACCTGATTGCAGTGGTAGCATACCCTTATCGTCTACTTGCAATCACGACTATAATGACCTTCCTTGCCACACTTATGACATGTAGGTGAACGAAAATGACCTTCGTGGGTCTTCCCACACTTGCTATACCGCCCATGGCCCCTTTGCATTCCAGATCGTGAATCGATAGTCTTGAACTTCTTCGCTGCCGATTGAGTCTAAACCTGTGCATATCTCTTCTATCTTTGTTGGGTCTCAAGCTCCATTTCCTTTGATCTGGCTGAAGCCACCATATCCGCAAGGGTCTGACATCTAGCTGCCACCACAAACTCCATGATCTCAGTCATTAACATGACCAAGTACCGAGTCATCTTCATCATCTCGGTAGCCGCATATTCCAGACATAACAATGCCCTCTCTATGAATCAGTTAGTGATCTCCATCATTCTCTCTGTAGTTTGAGTGAGAGTCATGTACTGTTGAGACAACACTCCATCTCCACAGGAGGGACCTACTCCTCCTTGAACCGAGCAGTAAAATGCTCCCATGTCATGACATCAGGCTTCGCTGCAGAAAGGGGCTGAATGATAACGCCCCACTAATCCTTCGCCGAACGACACACAAGGTTCACCGTGAACCTGACCTTTGTCTCCTCCGGGCAAAAAAAGCACTGAAGGCGCCCTCCCCACAATCCAACGCATACTAACGATCGGGTCCTTCCCTCCCTCGAGAATGGGAGGCTGGCAGGTAGAGAAGTCCCGATAAGTCATAGTCTTGGTCCTCGGCTTACCAGCAGCAGCAACCTCTCCTTAATCATGACGATCAGCTCAGTCTTCATCAAGCCGAACATCTGTGGGATAATCTCAGGTACCACCCAAGATATATCGGTGATGAACATGGCACGTATATTCTTATCGATCAAACCCGATCCTCCTTGGCCGCTCGGGCCTGAACCAGATCCTGAACCACTCACTCTCTATCTGGTCATCACCATGTTGAAGATATAAAAAGGGAGCAGGCTATAACGAATTCATAGTGTGAATCACACACGATTCTCTCATCTACCAGCTCCTTAAAACCCTTGTGACTCTTCCTGATTCAAGTACGAATCCTGTGCTTCTAATAGTACGGGTCCTGTACTACCTTCCATGTAACAACTGAAAATTTTAAGTTTATAAAATGAGAAAGAAGTAAAGACGAGAGTTGGAAAAAATATTTAAAAAGTGTAGTGATTGCATGTAAATACGGAGGAATATAAAGGTATGTTGTTATAATTCTCAAAAAGACCAAAATAGATTGTTATAATTGAAAATCATGGATTGATTAATAGAAGAATTGAGTTTATTTTAGGAATGGGTGTCAATACATGAAATATATTGGAGAACATAGTAATAAAGTGAAATTGGTGTATTATGACGAAACAATGATAAGCATGACTCAATAGGAATTTAATGATTTAGTCATCCTTGTTAAGTACCTAATCAAGGACAAAATGGTCAAAATGTGTGAAAACATACATATATATATATATATATATATATATATATATATATATATATATATATATATATATATATACACACACATACAGGAAGGTTCAAAATAGAACTAAATTAAATCACCTAACCATAGAACCATCCTTATAACCCTTGGATCATTATATTAATGGATTAGATTAAAAGGGACACATTATAAAATTATGCATCTAATGTAGGGAATCATACCCAGACAAGGGCATATTGAGTTTTTTATCCATCCCTAAAATATAGGAGCGTCAAATGTTATGTGACTTTTTGAAACATATGTTCATCTATGAACACACGTTCATCTATGAACACATGTTCATCTATGAACACATGTTCATCTATGAACATTTGTTCATTTATCAAGGAGTTAATATATACAGATAAGGAGATGAATGCATGTTCATTGATGAACATATGTTCATTTATGAACATATGTCCATTTACAAAGAATGATTATACAGAGAATGTAATTAACGTTTGTTTGTTCATTAATGAATATATGTTCATTGATGAACATATGTTCATTGATGAACATATGTTCATTGATAAACATATGTTCATTGATGAACATATGTTCATTGTTGAACATTTGTTCATTCATGAACATTACTGGACGCACCTTTAATTCCGTATCTTATGCATATGGATGTTAATTGGACCATCATACCCTTTATCATCAAAACTAGATCAACGGTGAAAAATATGGTTCTGCAGTTAGGCAATATATTTTGGTTATGCATTGAATCCATCCCTATATATATATATATATATATATATATATATATATATATATATATATATATATATATATATATATATATATATATATATATATATATATATATATATATAGAGTTGGGATCCAGTAAGAAGTAATATTTTGGTAGGAAGGTAAGAAATCAATAATTAAGGTATGAATGATTATATATATATATATATATATATATATATATATATATATATATATATATATATATATATATATATATATATATATATATATATATATATATATAGGGTTGGGTTCAATAAAGGACTATATTTATTCATGGTACCAAAGGACTAATCTCGATCGTCGAAATCAAAATCGTCAACGGCCAAAAAATAGGTTGTAAATTTCTTACGTCGATACACATGTAGAGGATTGTAATAAAAAAAACCCATTTCATTTTTTTATGTTTTTTTATTTTTCGAGATTATTTTTTTCTAAAATAAAAACTGAATACTCCAAAATTCATAATTTTTTGTCTTCTACAAATGGACATCCATATTAATATATAAAAATAAAAAAAATTCTAAGTACAACTCGTCTAGTTTTATAATGTGAATCTGAACTGTAAAAATTTAAATATGGGTAATGATTTTACTTTTAAAACTTTAATACTTCAATATTATAACCATTTATAAATAATATACTTGATTCGCAAGTGGATTTACTCATATTTACACAAAAATTTACTTATATTCACATATCAATATCATATACTATTGAGAATTTAATTATAAGTTTTTTACTACTTCAACATTTTAACCATTTATAATGAATTTGCTCTCATTCACAATTGAATTTACTCATATTCACACAAGAATTTTCTCAGATGCACATATCAATATCATATGGTATTTTAAATATAATTTGTAATATGAATATGATTAATTACTTAAGAAAATTTTAACACTTCAACATTCTAATAATTTATAATGAATCTACTATGATTCATAAGTTAATTTCATTCACATTCATTCAAAAAGTTATTCAGATTCACTTGACAATATCATATGTCATTGTGAATGCCAATAGAGAATAACATAATAAGTTCATATTCACATGTGAATCTGAACTGTAAAAATTTAAATATGAGTAATTATTTTACTTTTAAAACTTTTACTATTTCGATATTATAACCATTTATAAGTAATATACTTGATTTAAAAATGCATTTACTCATATTTACACGAAAACTTATTCATAGTCACATATCAAAATCATATAGTATTGAGAAGTTAATTAACACTTTTTTACTACTTCAATATTTTAACCATTTATAATGATTTTTCTCTCATTCACAATATAAATTATTTACATTTACACAACAATTTACTCAGATTCACATATCAATGTCATATGGTATTTTAAATATAATCCGAAACATGAATATGATTAATTTAGTTAGAAATTTTTTAACAATTCAACATTTTAATCATTTTAAATAAATATATTATGATTCATAAGTTAATTTCATTCACATTCACACAAAAATTTATTCATTCACATGACAATATCATATGTCATTGTGTATGTCAACAGAACAAAATAACAGTTCAGATTCACATGTGAATCTCAACTAGCGGAAATTTCGAAAAAAATGATTTTTTGTGTATCAATATGGATCTCTATTTGTAGAGGATAAAAATTTATAAATTTCTATATATTCAGATTGTTTATCGATAAAAAATAAGCCCTAAAAATTAAAAAAAACGAAAAAAACAAAATGGGTTTTTTATAATCCGGTAAATGCACGTCCACCGTAAAGTGTATAATCGTGTGGATGAGATTAGTCCATTGGTACCATGGTTTATATTAGTCCCTTGTTGAAATTTTGCCTATATATATATATATATATATATATATATATATATATATATATATATATATATATATATATATATATATATATATATATATATATATATATATATATATATATATATATATATAAAAGTTTGTGTGTGTGTGTGTGTGTGAAGTAAGACATATCCTTTAGTTCAATGATATTTGTGCTTGGTATGAGGTAAGTTAAATTGGAAATAAAGATGAAAAAAGTGAATTATGATTGTTGTTAAAAGTAATGTTGTGATGCCTTCTTGGTGGTTAATTGTCTCAAAAGTAAGAGAATTGGAAAAATATTTACATTATGAAAAATGCAGTCTTCGAGAAATGGAAAATTTAAGAAAAAAGAATGGAGGGATTTTGAGTTAAGATGAGAAAGTTATGAGGTTGTGAAGTTTGTTAAGAACAACTAAAATCACAGGAAGGGCCAAATTCACGAATGAATATCGGAAAATGTACCATGAGTTACGAGAACTTTGGTGAAGGTAAATTGTAATTCATGTTCTAAGCTTTCTATGCATATAAAGTTTGTGAAAATTGGAGTTCACATGAGAAAGTTATGAATGTTACAAATTTGAGGAAAAGCAGGTTGAGCTGAAAGAAGTTAGAAAATTTTCTAAGTATGGGAAGGCCATCCAAACTTCTGACACGAGCTGCGTTTTTTTCACACGGACCGTGTTTTTTGGTGAGACAAGTCACGTTTTTAGTGTATAGGAGCGCGTGCAGGCACCACACTTTTGCCACCTAGCACCCTAAATACATGCCAAGTGTGTCCCACTAAGTTTGGGCAACATTATGAACGAAAATTACACCAAATTGGTAACTTTTCCAGCCATTTTCCTCTTTCTTCTCCCAAAAGCTCCCTCTAGAACACTAGGTGTGTTCTTGGTGTATTTACTGGGTGTTTTTACATGCAAGATTAAATTACAAGTGTTTCAAAGAGCTTTTTGGTGGAAAATGATCCTATCATGGTAAAAAAACATTCCATTACAATTTGTTTGAGCTAAATCTTTGAAATTTTAGTTATGGGATGAACCCTAATTTTGGGTGAAAATGAGATATCATGAAATTGATTAGGCATAATGTTTGCTTACGATTAAATGATGCTTGTTTGGTAATTGTTTTGATGTTACTAACAAAAAACCATAGAAATTGAGTTTATTAACATGGGTTGGTTTTGCATTACTGAAATTAGCATGATTGTCAAAGGATTATGAATTGCTGATAATGGTTATCACATGATTAGTAAAGATTAGTTAATTGGAAATGATAAATGATCAAGAATCATCAAAGTAAATGTAATGCCCCAAAATCCAGAGTAAAAATTTTGTTTTAAAAATGGATCAATTACATAAAATGGGTTGGAAAATAGGAACCATCCAATTTAAACTCAACATTTAAAAACATATAAAAACCGGGTTTAACAAAATAATTACAAACATTATTCAACGGAAGCCTTGAATACCAAAAATCCTAGATGCGATACAGTCACGTCGTGCTCCAAGCTCAAGATAGAAAATACCTGAAAAACAATTAGGGTGAAAGAGTAAGCACAAAGCTTAGTGAGTTCCCCAAAATACCACACGGTCCAGCACATAAGTCACAATCATTCGGGTCATGGTCTCCAGGCTCACCTCAAACAACCAGGCTCTCGGGCTCAGCCCGATCAGCCCTGACTAGGACTCGTGGGCTCACCCCGTTCTACCCGTCGTCGACTCAATACTTGGACTCTTGGGCTCACCTCGATCCGTCCGACTTTCAGGCTCACCCCGATCCACCCGACTCTTGGGTTCACCCCGATCCGCCATCGCATGACAACCCCCTCCTAAATTAGTATCGATACTAAACATACTTACCAAACATAGAAGCCTAAGAATTCAGATGGACCCAGCGGGTCCCTACTCAGTCATACAATCACATAGTTAGGGCACGTGCACTCTAAGCATGCAACATTGCACATCGTGACGTAAAGCTACAACGCATGTAACATCACCCATAGTATAGTGAGAAAACTCACCTGATCCGAAAAGCTGAACAACACTCCATTCAAGTGTCCTCAGATCCCGACATGCAAACCTCCTAATAAGGATAAACTTCACTCCTAAACCCCAAACATGGTAAACCTCTAAGACTGGTACCCCGAACCCTCAAGTTTGACCAAAAGTCAAATTGGTCAAAAATTTAACGATCAAAGGTCAAAGTCAAGGTCAACGGCCAAAGCCAGTTAGCGTCGCTAACTATGAACAGTCTCAAAACTTCATCGCGAACCATGACTGATTTAGCGTTAGTTAGCACCACTAACTCTTCTGTTCAGCCAAAAACCTCCAAAACCTTTTAATCCAATAAGTCATGGTCTTAAACTAATCCTAACTTTATCGTTCAATCATAGCCATTCAAGCTCATTAACAAGATCCAAGTCCAAAATGGTCCAAAACTCAACAAAACAACCAAATAGAGCTTTCCTTACTCTCTAAACCAACCTAATGGCTCCAAGTGAGGACTCAAAGGCATAAATTTCTGAAGTTTATCCTTTCCAACCATTAACAACACCAAAAAGGGACCATTACTCCATTTTAATCTATAAAATCTCATTTAAATCACAAGAAGAACCTTAATAATGTAAAAAGGTGGGAACTTTACTCATAATGATCCAGAAACAATGAGTTTTAGCTGATTTCCACTTGAAAAATGCTTTCCAACAACACCATGCATCCTCTAGCATTATCATCTCTTCAAGAATACCTTCCAAAGTGGCCAAAAGGGGCAAAAATCATCCAAGGGAGCTAGAGACAGATAGTTTGAATGTTCATAGGAGCTGAAAACTGAAGAATGACGGCTACCCTAAGGTATAACACCTTTACATATGGCCCATAGCTCAAAATCTAGGGTTTTGGCCCAAAAACAGCAGTTAATCGCTAACCTTAAGTTAGCGTTGCTAACTGGAGATTGTGCAAACCCACCACCACAGCCTCCTTTGCGACGCTATGCCCATGCATAGCGAAACTATGCATACCAATAGCAATGCTATTCCCTTCAATGGCGATGCTAAGATTAGTGTCTTCCAAAATCCAATTCTTTTAACATTGAACTCGAGATTTTTGGGATTAGGGTCTTGCAGTAAAGTCTTGAACATGTAATGGGGAAAATATGACATATTGGAATGGATGTTGTGGAAATTTAGAAATTTAAAATATGGTAATATGATCAAATACATCAATAGGAAGGATTGATTTGTTATAGTATTGATTTTGGACTTGTGCCAACTAGTTATGTATGTATATAATGTCTTAACGGGTTAAGAACTTATGAGGAACTTCACATAGATAAATGAATTGTTTGATGAGTGTTTATGTGTATATGTGAATCTGATTGGTGAGAATATTATGGATAAATTTCCATAGGAATTGAATGTTTAAGTGAACCAAAGAAGGACAAGAAGATAGTGGAATCATAGTTAGGCCCTGTTTGGTAGGATCTTAATGTTTAAGATCTGAATTTTAAGAGGTCTGAATTTCTAAAAGGGTCTAAAATTTTAAGATCTGAACGTTTAACATGTTGTTTGGTTGGAACCTCTGAATTGTTGTAGTGTGGTAGGGTGGGGGTGGGTGAGTAGCGTGGTGGTAAGTGGGGTGGTATGAAGACGGGGTAGGATGTGGTGGGTGGGTTGTGGTGCGGTGGGTGTGACTATGGGTGCCTCTTAATTTTATTCAGACATGGTTTCACCTCTTAATTCTTAATTCTTAAGAGGCTGCTGATAGATTAAGAGGCTTTTATTCAGATGCTATCAAACACACTTAATCTGAAAATTAAGAGACTGCCTCTTAATTTTTCAATTAAGAGGCTATCAAACAGGGCCTTAGACAACCTAACTATAGGAGTTGAGTACATAGTGAATATTTTATATTGGATACATGTCATAAATTCTAAATTACTATTAATAGTATCTTCACATCTTTTGAAAGAGTTTCCACCTAAAATGTTATATGCTTATTATGGAATTGGTGTCAAATGTTGAAGGGCTTATTGGAACCCATGGTTTACTTAAAGAAATTGTTAACTATGTATGTAAAGTATTTCACACGTTTTGAAAGAGTTTTATTGAAAGTATTTCATGTCTACCTTGGATTTTTGAATTAAGAAGAGCGTTTTTGAAATAAATTGCTTATACATATAAAAGTATATAGTATGATTTTGGTTACAAAATTTTTTTTACCCAACAACGGTATGGAATGTTTTTGAAAAGCAAAGTATAATTAAGTATAGTATAACGATTTATGAAGTTGCACGCTTTCAATGAATTATTCTATTAAATAGAAAAGACTAAGTCATGATAAATATTGCATACATGTAGTTACATAATCATGCATAGCATATTGTGTTCTAGGAATGAACGTATTTGAAAAAGTTTGCTTGTTGTGTGATTATACATTCACTAAACGCTTATTGTACATTGCCTTAAATGTAATCGTATAGATACATGTGGAGAACCGTTGGGATGGTACCTCGCGTCACGAAGTTGTAATCTCCCAACTCCAATTAGGAAAGGCCCATTGAAGTGTCCTAAGAGGGAAAGGCCCGTTAGGATCGTGTCCTATGTGGGAAAAGCCTGATAGAACAAGGTTAGCCGAGAAAGGCCCACTAACCCAATGCTAATACTTTCAGCTTGATAGATCTCAGTTAGTCAGGAATGGCTCGCTACCCCTTTGCTCTCATATTTGCACTTGAGTGGGATGGTCCCTAAAGGTGGAGTAATTGTTTGTATGGGTCTAAGGAATAATTTGTTAGACCCCAAGGAGCCAAAGTAATCCGGTCAAAACGTATGTGAGAACTTGTATGATTGAACTCATGCATGGAATTTGCATTAAATTGCATTATAGTTTTACTAAAAGAACTAAAGTTGAAAAAAATATGGAAGTGTGAACTATTAATGCTAGAAAATATTTTTCAAAAGGATTGTTTAAAGAAACTCCAATGCGGTTTTCTTATATTGTTTAGAAAAGATATTTTTAGGTTGATAGACTTGAAGTATCAGGCTTTTTAGAGTTTCTATTGAACCTAGTTTTTGAAAGGTACTTTTGATCTAATAGTTCAAGCGATCATTAGGAAGAATTAGTGCCAAACAACTAAGTTGGGACAAGTAGTTGAACCAAAATTTCAAAATGAGTATATTTAGATTTGTAAAGTTAAAGATGATTTTAAACGAGTATTATGAAATACGTAATTCTATTGGAAAGTGGAAAGTAATATTTACGGAAGGTGTTATTGTTTCTTAAAAACCAAAGAATACATGGTAGTGTTTGATTAAAGTAACAGAAACGTTATTTTTGGTTATTCATATGAAATTATACCTAGACGGTGGACTTTTGTTTATTTTGAAATGTTATATTGGAATTTCAGAAGTACAATTCCTCATATGGTTATATGAAACGATTTTGGAAAAGCTAAAGAATTTGCTTAGTGTTTGAAAACTATGTAACTCACGAGACAAAAGTCTTACATATATAGTTTCCTTTAATTTAATTGACATGTATCCAGGTACGGAGATGGATTAGAATGGCACGAACTTATTGTGAGTCGTTGAGGTATTAGAAGATATTGTATGTGAATGATAGAAGTGTAAAGTGCAATGTAGTTATTTATAATAAGTTATGTGAGAATCTTGTTCTATGCCTTTCTATGGTTGTGATTATTGGTTTGTAATACCCAAGCAAAGTAGTTTTCATGTCTCTTGTTAAAGGTTTTAATTGGGACCAAATCTTTTAGAAACCATAAACATTTGGAAAATATCTTTAAAATGGTTGTACGATGTGGGGTGTTACATTCCACACTTACTCATAGCTGCCCTAAGAATTGCCCCAAAGCTTCTAAGTCACCCATTACGACCACTACTAGACACTCACGACTCACACATATGTTCTACATATCTTCCTAGATATTCCTAGTATTCCACACTACTTACGCGTATGAGAAATTTTTACTAATATTGTCGAGTCGCCTTATGAATGCACAGCCATACTTAATTCAGAATACGATAGACAGTCAAATATGTGACCCTACCCTAAAGTCACAATCAAACAAGGAGCAACCAGTAAGGCCATATCAAGAATTCTAACGCTATCTAATCCTAATCGCATATAACCCTAAAGTATTCACTTAACAACCTAACACTATCAACATATATTTCAAGTGGCACATAACAACAACATCCAAGGCAATAAGGCATCATTGTACTCATGAAATTCTAACATGCAACTCTTGAGAAAATATTTGGCCTACATTCTAGCATGCATATTTATAAATAACTTAAAACATAAACATGGATATTTTGGGAATCACTTTCCTTTTTGAGCTCCAGCTGGATGTACACGCATCTTTCCTTCTAGTATAAAATTCTTTTTTCAAAAAGTTTTTATAAAAAATTCCCTCAGTAATTAGTTTAAGTCTGGACTCACACTGATGTTAATCCAAATCCCTCAAACTAAGGCTCTGATACTAACTTGTAACGTCCCAAAATTCATAACCAAAAATTTCATTTTTAAAATTAAAGTGTAAATGTCAAAACCATCTTAAATATCAAAAAACCCATTTGTTCAATGTCAATAACATCTCAAAAACCATGATATTGTAAGACCTTAACGACGCTATCAACAGGAGATAACGGCCCCATCTAAGAAGTTTATGCCCTGGTTAGCGACACTATGCGCTGTAGAAACAATACCCTAATTCGGGTCTTAACCCTATTTAAAGACACGTAGCTCTTGAGGTTTCATTTCTTGATGACTCTCAGAGTTCTTAAGCAAACCCGAAGCAATTTTTCACTTAAACCCTTGTCTCTTTTGCTTGTTGGAGGATTTTGAAGAATAAAGAGGAGTGTATGAGCTTGAAGGATCATCTATTCCATTGGTTTTGGATTTCCTTCGATCCTAGAGCCCCTTGTAAGTCATTTTAGCCTCTGTACCTTCTGTATTTTTGTTAGGTTAGGTTTAGTTATTTTTTTAACGTTCTTGTTATCCTTGAGATGTTATGGTTGGAGTTTAAAGGACTCCATACCACAAACCTGACTTAGAACACTCTTCTAGAGCTGTTGGTTTGTGATTAAGGCTTACTCCGTGTTTATTTTGAGCCATGTAATGAGTTCATGGGATTATTCTTGTTCTTAGGATCTAGGGTTAGGGTTAGACATGCATGGACCATGCATGTCCGAATGGATGATAATTGAAAATCCTTTGGTCCCTAAAGATGAGTTTTGGAAAGCCATGGCCACAGGCTGAACCGATTAAGATCTTAATGAAGGAATTGGACTTTTTGGAGTTAGCACTGCTAAGGTTCTTAGATAGTTCCGCTAACTCAGGCGGGACCCTTAAACTAGATTTCGCCCCATAGCGCCGCTAAGGGAGAATGATAACGCCGCTATAGATCCTGATGTTGACATTTGATTTGTTCATATTACTGTGATTTTATTTGTGATTGCATGTAGGACACGTGTCCCGATTGGGTAGGAGGATGTCGTGTCCCATCAATATATGTGTTATGGGTAGGAGAATGTCGTGTCCCGTAAGGGTAGGATCGTGTCGTGTCCCAAAACTGGTTATGATGTGTGTTTCATGTATGGTATTTGGGGAACTCACGAAGCATTGTGCTTACCCATTTACTTTAAAACATTTTCAAGTGATAATGTAAGACCCTAATCCCGGAAAGTCAAGTTCCTAGTCTTAATGAGTCAAAGTGTAAAACCCGGAACCAAGTCTCGAGAGAATGGCATTTAATAAAGGCAAAATAAGGAAAATGGTGAAAAATTATAAATAGCGGCGCTATCTTTAGAGATAGCGGCGCTATTGAGCAAAATCTCATGACAGTCGCGTTTCAGACTGTTCGCGACAATGACTTTGCAGGGGACTGAAGATAGCAGCGCTATCTTTAGATATAGCAGCGCTATCTCTGCCTGATCGGGAATAACTCCAAAATTTCGTGATCTGGGTCATTTTTAAGCCACTTAACACCTCCCACTTCGTCATTTTGCCTCTAAAACTTCAGAGAACATCCATAAACCCTCTCTAAAGCTTCTATGGTGTTTTGAGCTTCATTTGTGGGTTTGTGAAGGTTTTTGGGAAGAAGAAGAAGGTAGCAAGGTGCTCAAGAGAAGTGGTGCTTAGAAGGGGTCAAGTTCTAGCTTTTCCTGGACCATTATAAGTGTTTAGAAGCTTGTTTTCCTTAGTTCTTGTAGTTAATGAAGTTATGAAGCTATTTCTAAGCTTCTCAAGACAATGATGGCTCTATATCTTGGATGAGGGTGAAATTTAGAGGCTAAGGATGAGTTCTTCTCCTTTAAGTCTCTGAATCCTTGAGAAAGACCCAAGCCTAGTCTTAGTATGGTTGCGAATGAAGTTTTGAGTTGTTAATATTCATTTTTGGAGTTAAAATTGTCACCATGAGCATGTTTGGCTATGATTGGTGGTTGAAATTACGTTTTCATGAGTTAAGGTACTATTTTGGACAACTCTTGAAAGTTGGAGCTTCTGTCTAGACGGATTAAGCACTTAATGAAGGAAATGGCTGCATAGAGGAGATAGCGGCGCTATCTTAGTAGATAGGGGCGCTATCGATAGCGGCGTTATCTCTGAAGATAGGGGTGTTATCTCTCTGTTTGACCAGATTTTGACTTTTGTTTACCGTTGACTTTTGACCAGTTTGACTTATGGTCAAACTTGAAGGTTTTGGATACTGGACTTATAGGATTATTCCGTTCGGGATTTAGAAAGTTCTAAGTGGGGTTTATCTTTGTTAGGAAGTGCATATTGTCGGGATCTGCGGGCACTCGCGGGGAGTGCTGTCTAGCTTAAGGTCGCAAATCAGGTGAGTCTTCTCTCTATACTATAGGTGATGTTACATGCGTAGATAGTCTTTATTACTTTGTGTAATAATGTGATTATTTATGCTTTATGTGTTTGACGACGAAAGTCGAAGGCTGTCAGACTGTGGGCCGACAGTGCCGACTTGAGAGCCGATGACGATGTTTGCCGGCGAAAGCCGATGACGATGTTTGCCGGCGAAAGCCGATGACGATGAGTGCCGGCGGATCGGGGCAAGTCCGAGAGCCGATGACGATGTTTATGTGATGGATCGTTTGGTAATTTTGGGGAACTCACTAAGCTTTGTGCTTACCCTTTTACCCTAAATGTTTTTCAGGTAAATACTGGCTTGAGCTTGGAGCACGGCGCGATTATACCACATCTAAGGATTTCAATGATTAAAGTCTTCCGCTGGGTGATGTTTACAGACGTTTTAATAAATACGTTTTATATGCTTAAACACTAAGTTTTAATTTGAATGGTTTTGTTGACGAGCCTTTTTATTTATTTCATACGCTTTTAGAAAATGAAAAATTTATTACGAAATTTGGGACGTTACAGATAAAGTACAGGGCCCGGCATGACGACAACAGATCTCATGATTTTTATACTTCCGCTATACTATTTTATTATTGGATCTTATCGTATGATTTTGGGACATATGTTTACTCTGATTGAATGACTGATGGATTTTAATGATATTTTGTAAATAGTACTTATGGTTTTATTTTAAAAATAAAGAAAAATTTGGGTGAAATTTTAGGGCGTTTCAAGTTGGTATCAGAGCCTTGGTTTGAGAGATTTGGATGAACTATATTGGGAATCCAAACTCAAACTGAGGACTGAGAGATTTTCTTTTAAGAAAACGAATTTTGAAAAAGTTAATTTTATAAGAGGTGCGATGCAAACCGTCAGTCAAGCTCAGGTAAGTTTTGTGATTCCAAAATACCCATGCTATGTTGTGATATTATCATGATATATGTATACTCGAACGTAGTATGAAATCTAATCAGGAAATGCATGCTAGAACAGCTTGATTTAAGATGCCTTATTGCATGTTTGTTGTTACTATTGCTGCTTAGGAATCTATGCTAACACTATTAGGTCGCTTAGTGAATGCAACTATGTTATACATAGTTAGGATTAGATAGCCTAAGAACCCTTAGACTGGCCTTACTGGTTGTTCATTGTTTGGTTGTGACTTTTGGCTAGGATCATCTATTTAAACGTCGATCTTATTCTCGACTGTGTATGACTATGTGTTCGTGGGGCGACCCGACGGTGTTAGCATAACTTCCTTTGGCACGGGTGGGGTGTGAGATCCTAGGTAGCCTAGGATGAGTGTTAGGAGCTTCAGTGTGGGACCGTATGAATGAAATATGAATGTCCAATAAATGTGTGAGGGATGACTTAGGGACTCGACGATAATTTTTAGAACAAGTACGAATAGGTATGAAAAGTAGTATAGGGCCCATATTACCGGAAGCACAAGATTCGTACATGGAATAGAATACAAATCTCAAAATTGTAAGTTTACTTGCTTCAAAAGGCATAAACATACTTTTAAATATTTATAGTTCAAGAACTCTTTATCTTACTAAAGCATTGTACAAATCTCATAGTAAACACTAATTAATCAAACATAGCAAAAACATTCTTATATTATGGCAACGTACTAGCAAAGCTCCCGTCAAGATAATCACAACCATATACTTGATATTTCATAAAAAACTACTTTTTAAAGTGTAATCATCTGATTTAATTTATAATAAAACACTTGTAAAATATGTTATGATATGTGCCCCAATGTAGGGAATCATCAAGTACTCACCTTAGTAGTTAGGTATGTCTAGCTACACTAATCAACTTGCTCTTGACTTTGACCACTTCTGAACACCCTTCAATCTTAACTAATTCGATAAAAGATTAGAAATATGTCATACAACTAAGCACATAACATGTGTCTGTTCATTATTGAATTCATTCTAATTTCATACACTCTTTAAGCGTAATAATTATTATATACCATACTTTAATATACTACAAGTTTTGTCCCATTAATATTGCAATGTACAATTCCATTCCAGTTTACCAAGTTTTGTCCCCTTTTGAAAGTTTATCTTTAAGGTGTCGATTCATGTATAACTTGACTCATTGGTGATTAAGTATAGACTAACATACATTTTATCATGCCATTAAGTAATCATTTTAGTATTTATGTCCAAATTCCAAAGAATGGAATCAAAGAGTAGCTATTAACCTATTTCACCAAACATTATTCTGTGCTAAATCAAGACTAGTTAATATAATCCAATCATCATTCCTTTACATATAAATCTCACTTTTATTCTTTCATTTCATGTTTTCATAGCATGTTCCATGTAGTAATTTTTAATCATTCTTTCACATGTGTAACTATTAACACATTTCAAACATCGATCTTGTTACAAATTTCCTTTTATGGTTAAGTTTGACCAAATCATAAAAAGTCATCCCTTATTCATATTCTTCAACCATATCAAAATTCATAATTCACACTTTGATATGTTTGAACTTCATATGATGCAAACAAAACCATTGTAACACCAAACACTTTCATTTGACTACTTTTTATCATCTCAAGCACCACTCACATCAATAAGCAATTTAACATACTATTGTTCATCAAATGTTCTTAATTTCAATCATGAATATTAACATTTAACTACAATAGAAAATTTCAACTTTGAACATGATACATTGTTCATATAAACACTTGATGCTTGGTGTTATAGAACTCACTGAATCACATATATTAGAAACTAATTTCAATTCCAACATACAACTTCAATTTCCAAATCAATTTTATGTTCAAATCATTTAGGGTTCCAGGGTTTGACTTTAATCTGTCAATAATTGTAGAGGATAGGATGTTTAGGGTTGCTTCGTCTAAAATTTGGACCTAAAGAAGTTATTCCCGGTCATTGTCGCTGTCATTGGAGGCCTTGAGCATCACCATTCACTACCAATAGTGCCGATGCCACTATTTCTTGGTTTATGGTTTGTGATGGCAGCAACCATCACTGTTCTTGTTTAGTCTCTCTGTATCACATCTCTCTATCTCACACTCTCATTCTATCTCTCTATCACATTCTCACTTTGAACCTCCCAATCGGTCTCTCTCTCTCTTGCCCCTCTTGATTCTCGATTGAGAACACAATGAATGGTGTGTTTGTGTGGATGATACTCGTTCCCAGTTGTAGTCCACGGAAAAGAATATGTTCCCCTGAATAAATAATGCCTTAGTAATTTTTCCAGCATTTCCTATGAGTTTTCCCCGATTTTCTTAGCACCATCACTTTTTCACATAATTTTTGATTTTTGTGTTTCTTATACCGTTGGAAAGCTGACTACAAACTCTTAACTTTTGTGTTTTGACCTACTCCTAAAAGTCCTTATATCTCCGACTTCTTGAGTCCCAAACATGGATGGTCGAAATGTTCATTACTTTTGGGTTGTAATATGTTGTTTTCAAATGAACATAGCTCATCGATCTTAAGTCCGACCTAAACGATTCTTGATGTTCTGAAATCAATGTTAAGAGTATTACAATTCTCTTTTACTGACCTTTGACTGAATATTTCTAGACCTCAAGCTACAGTATTACGAACATGGGTGTTCACTCGTATCAACACTTCGATTAGCTATTTTAAAAAATTCATAGCTACTTCGTTATGGATCCTTTTTTCTCGATTCTTTTTCCTATGTTTTAATTGTTATATGTACTGCAACTTTTATTTAGAAAGATTCTTCTCATTATGTCTATATCTTGACTTAGTAAAGTCAAAACATGATCCATTAGACAGACCCATTTCCAAATAAGCTTTTACCAACTTCTGTCTAGCTTTGCAAACTTGTAATTTATTTATACAAACTTCTTTCAATATGATTCTTTTTGCTATTATTTTATGTCATTTGCAATTTACCTTTGACATTTTTTCCATATCTTGCCATTATGATCGGGTTTTTACGGTCTTGAAGTTTGCATTTATTTATCATCATATGTGAAATTTTATTTTCACATTCTTTTACATTTTTATCTTTAGATTATATTTACTTGTATTGTAATTATATAGAACATGCATAATTCCATTTATGATCATATTTACTATTATTTGTTTTGTTGGTCATGTAAAATGACCATTATATCATTTTGGTAACTTTTGTTCTGATTATCATTTGTTGTAATTTTCAACTTATTTCTACTTTCTTCTTGTTTTCTAAGCATCCAAATTTTAGGATGTTATATGGAAAATCTCCAAAATTTAATTCCTTTATCAAAAAAAATTCTTTCGACCCGAACAACAAATAACACGTACCAATTTGAAAATACAGTCGTTTCATCTGTTCCATTGGATTAATGGGGTGGATCACATATAGCGGTTTACATAATAATATATCCCCTTTCAAGGCAGGTACGTATAAAAAATGCCCAAATGCCATCGTTTCAAATTATGCACATTGTGTGTTGTTTAGTCGTGCAATGGCTTCGCCGATTTTGTTTCTTGTACCTTTAAAATTTATGATACCCGATAATTTTTTGCTCGAATGCTGCAAAAAGAAGTAAATGGTAAGAATTAAAAATATCTAATGCATGAAATCGAAGTTTGATATGTTTGATACACGATTGTACAACCTGTAATGCAAAATGTACAAGGTTTTTAAGAAAAAATTATAGTTGGCAATGCTAACTACTATTCCGTGTTTAAGCAAGTTGTAACTTTTGCATAGTAGCTTTGCACAATCACGTATTAAACTGATCTTATGTTCAAAAACGTAAATTTTCCGGCTAAAAATGATTAAAAATAACTTTAAACGACTATAAAAGAATGGATTATTGATACTTATTGTTAAGTTGGTGAAGTTTTTGTTTTCAAAGTTAGGCAAGTCTTTGGTGAAGGTTTTCAAAGTTAGGCAAGCCTCCTTCTTTGATTTGAAAAATTCACATTTCACATTAAATTAAGTATATTATATACATTCTCAAATGTATATAAATAGGGAGCTTCACTTGTGTTTTAGATGCACCACAACTCAATACCTATAAGAATTGAGTGTATCTCTTGTAATCTCCTCATTCAAATAAAATTTAGTTGTAGCCTGTGGACGTAGGATTTGCACCGAATCCGAACCACGTAAAAATCCTTGTGTTCTTCTTGCTTTATTTTCGTGAGTCTGTGTGTGTGTGATAGTGTGTTTCCGCTGCGTGTACCCTGTCCGATTCCTAACAACTGGTATCAGAGATTCGGGTTTTGGAGGAGGTCTCAGTTTTAGAAATTAGAGTATGCTCTGTGGTTGCAGTTTTGTCTGATCTTCCACATCAGAAACTAATTTCTATTAATCGTATTAAAAGGTATCTTGGTACTTTGAAGGGTACTGTTCTGTCACACAAAAGTACTATAAAATATTTGTCTCTTGTTTGTCGTAATGGCTGAAGACAAGGTTGTAATCGAGAAGTTCGACGGTTCTGATTTTAGTTGGTGGAAAATGCAAATAGAAGCATTGCTATGTCAGAAAGACTTGGATGTGGTACTTGGAGACAAACCGGAGAAAATGGAAAAAGCTGCTGAAGATGCGTGGAACTCAAAGGACAAGAAAGCTAAGGCAGTTATTACATTGTCGTTGGAAAGGAGCGTCGCTTTCAACATCATGAAGGAAACCACGGCGCGTGGTATGATGGATGCTCTGACGAACATGTATGAGAAACCGTCGGCGGCTAACAAGGTGTTCTTGATAAGGGAGTTGTTCACTACAATGATGAATTAGGAAGGCTCAGTTACAGTTCACATTAACAATCTAAATTCAATTCTGTCCAGATTGTCATCTGTGGGAATTAAATTTGATAACGAGACTCAAGCTTCACTGCTACTAGCTTCACTACCTGATAGCTGGTCTGGAACAGTAACCGCTGTTACAAGTTTAGTGGGGACCAGTGGTATGACTTTTGAAGGGGTTAGAGATTTGGTTCTTGGCGAGGATGTCAGACGCAAGAATCAAGGTGGCTCGTCTTCTTCTGAGTTATTAAATATCGGAAGAGGTAGAGGGAATAACAGGAATAGTGGGAGCAGTGGGAGTCGAGGAAGAAGTTCTTCTAGAACTTGGAAGAATGTGAAGTGCTGGAACTGCCAGGAGATGGGACATGTTAAGAGTCAATGTCCAAAGAAAGAATTGAACATTGCTGGTGCCGAGAGTGTGTCTGAGGATGATGCACTGATACTAAGTATGGAAAGTTCTATAGACTCTTGGGTCATGGATTCAGGGGCTTCGTTTCACGCCATGGACAACGGAGAAACGATGGTGAATCTAAAAGAAGGAGATTTTGGGAAGGTACGGTTAGCAAATGACGAGATGCTTCAAGTAACGGGCATGAGAGATATTGATCTGGTTACTTCATTGGGAACTACATGGAACCTGAAGAATGTCAGGGTGATTCCGGAGCTGAAGAAGAAATTGATTTCTGTTGGTCAGCTGGATAAACAAGGACTGGAAGTAAGGTTTGGTGGTGGTAAATGGAGGGTGGTCAATGGTAATTCAGTAATTGCTCAAGGTATGAAGCGTGGGTCATTGTATATGGTTGAGGTACCTGCTGAGGGAAGTATGACCGTCCCCGTTAAGCATGACAAAATCTGGTTCGCTAAATCTAGTGCTAAGAGAGTTCATTTTGCAAACATGAAGTCTGGAGCCAAAGAGATGTTAGCTGAACGAGTCGGAAAGTCTAAACCATTCAGGGGATTTTGTGACAGTGGGAGCACGGGGTGTGTTCCGGGTACAATTACAAAGAACCGTTGGGTTTTGAAGACTAAGACTGGAAAATTCTCTCCTGTTAGAAGTTTGCAAAGTTTGGAGAGTGTTAGTGGTCCTCGGTGTATCTCTGGATCCGGTGGAGTGTCCAAGCCGGTTGAGACAGGGGATGAGTCGGCGGCGGTATTGACCACGGCTGAGTCGGTAGCAGGATTGGCTACGACTGAGTTGGAGCTAGTGGGAGCTTCAACTGGCCCTTCTAGTACTTGAAGATGAGGGGTGGCTACAACTAAGGGAATTTGACTGAGTCTTAGCTCGTTCTTGTGAACAGGAAGCTTGGAAGACTTGTTATAGGAGATTAATGAGAGATGTTCAAAATCTTCAAGTGGGAGATTGTTAAGTTGGTGAAGTTTTTGTTTTCAAAGTTAGGCAAGTCTTTGGTGAAGGTTTTCAAAGTTAGGCAAGCCTCCTTCTTTGATTTGAAAAATTCACATTTCACATTAAATTAAGTATATTATATACATTCTCAAATGTATATAAATAGGGAGCTTCACTTGTGTTTTAGATGCACCACAACTCAATACCTATAAGAATTGAGTGTATCTCTTGTAATCTCCTCATTCAAATAAAATTTAGTTGTAGCCCGTGGACGTAGGATTTGCACCGAATCCGAACCACGTAAAAATCCTTGTGTTCTTCTTGCTTTATTTTCGTGAGTCTGTGTGTGTGTGATAGTGTGTTTCCGCTGCGTGTACCCTGTCCGATTCCTAACACTTATGGTAATTCAAGAGGAAGAACTTTGATTACCCATTAGAGAGAATTGTTGTCCAACAATTATAAAAAAATGAGGGCAATTTTTTTTAGGATTTATATACACTGGACCGATAGGACAAGTCTACTACGAAATCACAGCTCATACTACAGAATCACAGTTGACCCTTTTGAAATCACACTTAGTGCCCCGACTCCTATGACTCATATCTGAAATCGTTGATGGCTAGGCGAAATCACATATGGCTAGTGCCATCTGCTATTTCGATGGTTATTTTGGGAAATTTTTTTAGTTTTGATTATTTGAGTTAAAACCTTATATTACTAGTTTATAATCATAATAATAATAATAATAATAATAATATTATTATTATTATTATTATTATTATTTTTATTATTATTATTATTATCTATGGATTTCCCGTCCGTGTTTAGTGACAAATTATTTGTCACGTTATAGTAGTCATATGCAATATACAAGCTGGAAATAGCGATCGATTGGATCATGTTGGGCCTACATTTTATCAAAATAACGATTTGTTTGATTTGTCCTAATATAAACAAATGAGATGAGACTTTTAGTTTTCAGACATCCAAATTCAAAGATTTACTTCCCTAATATACGTGCATCGGTGCAGTTAAAGACAAACTCCAAAAGTTTTTCTGTTTTCTATCTTCTTAACCTTTTTTGGGGGCAGTTAATGTTTTTACTTCTAAAATAATTTTTTTACTTTATTAAAAAAATTATCAATTTTTTCAAGGGACCTGTCCTTACTGTGTGTCCGACCACGTTTACATAATACTTTATTATTTGCTTTTAGAATACGGATAAATTTCTAAATTTTTAAATAAGAAACGGTTTGATTTGTAGAGATTATGAACTTGAACTCGTATGGCGCGTTCGGCACGTAGCGGTTGAAAGCTTTTAGGAGCGTTTAGCTTTTAACTTTTGGGTAAAAACTCGAAAAAATGAAAAAGCTTTGTTCGGCAGCAAGAGCGTTTAACTTTTATTTTTAACATAACGCTTCCAATCTAAAAGATATTTCAAATAGCTTTTGAAAGCGTTTAACGTTTACCTTTGATTTTTATATTGGGCGTGTTCGGCATGCAGCTTTTGAGAGCTTTTGGGAGTGTTTAGCGTTTAGCTTTTAGAAAAACGCTGGAAAAAATGAAAAAACCTCGTTCGACAGCAAGAGCTTTTAGCTTTTACTTTTAACAAAACGCTCATAATCCAAAAGCTATTTCAATTAGCTTTTGAGAGCTTTTAGCGTTTGACTTTTGATTTTTATAGTATTTTACATTTTTAAAAGCTAACAGCTGTTTTTGCCGAACACTTCTGCAGCAATAAAAGTCACAACTACCAACTAACCGCTAACCGCTATCAGCTTCCAGCTAACCGCTAACCGTTTACAGCTAACCACTACCAGCTACCAGCTAATTTTGCCGAACACGTCCATTATTTCACATTTCTAAAAGTTAACAACTACTTTTGTCGAACAATTCTGCAGTAATAAAAGCTACAGCTAGCAGCTTCCAACTAGTTTTGTCGAACATGCCCCTAAAATAAAAATAACTTACATTTCATGTCACATTCTCTCTTCTATTCCTTTATATATTCTACATGCAACCACCCACTTCTTCATCTCTTTCCCATGACTCGTCCTTCCAAAATGCGAAATCTTCTCACCACAATCTTCATAGTCTTCCTATCTTTCATCTTCTTTCATGGTTGTGCTGCGTTGGGCAAAGGGACTCTGACCGGTGGTTGGAAACCAGTTCCCAATGTGACTGACCCTATGGTGGTGGAGATCGGGCAGTTTGCGGTGGTAGAGCATAACAAGAAGGTTCAGGCAGCTCTAAAATTTAGAAAAGTTGTTAGCGGAGAGAGCCAAGTGGTGGACGGAATGGATTATAATCTGACGATTAAGGCTGTCAATGGTGGTCTAGTGTTTAATTACGTGGCTGTTGTTTGGGATAAACCTAGGCAGAAATTTAGGCAGTTGGTGTCCTTCAAGGGACCCATTTGATGAAAGAAGTTGATGTTTATGAATTTGATAATAATAATATGTAATAGCGAATAAGGAGACATAAAGATAAATGGATGAGCCATCAAGTTCATGTTCGTCTTGATTTCTCATATGTTGCTTTATGTGTTGATAAATAATTTTATGCCCGGTGGAAAGTGGCCAAAGTTCTAAATCTTCAGATTGCTTACTTTAAAAATTACTAGTTCATAATAAATAATTAAAATGTATTTAACAAGACAAAATCTTCTTGAGAGTGTTATATTCTGATCAATCTCACAAGTATTTATTTGGTAATTTTACAAAGAACTTTCTTTCAAAGAATTTGCTTCTCTTCTAACAATTTAAAATAAGAGTTTTTTTATATATATTTTTAATAGTGAGGGAATATCTTTTTGTTTATATAAAATTACCACAGCTTGGACCCCCTTAAAAATTTTTCCACCATATATATGTATTAAAAAAAAATTTGTTAATGCATAATCGTTCACTTTTACTTCCCGGCACCCACTCCCTCTTTTAAGCAAACTGTATTGGGGTCCAAGTATCTCTTCTCTATCTCTCTTCTAACAGTAGATATTTTTGTTAATAGAATTTTTAGTTTTAAAGAGACCCCGGTTGAGTTCTATCCTGGCTCCGCCACTGGACATGGTTGGGTTTACTTGTAGCCCTACTAAGAACAATCAATCAATTGTTTATCTAGTAGTTTTTCACTTTTTAGTAAGATATCATACTAATAATGTATTGATCATTTTAATTAAGAATGTTAGGTCACGACCAAAAGCAAACCAAGCATCTGTCTTTGGTTTGATCCTATTTTTCATTAATGGCTAGGCTAAATACAAGAAATGACAATGTATTTCTATTAATTGATTTCTCATAACATCGTACTTTTATTTCTTCCTATTATAACATTGTGCTTTGAAAAATGTATCAGTTTATATTAATCTCATCCAAATACAAGCAAATATTCACTGCTATAATTGGATACTTTTTCAAAAAGTTAATGTTCTGCTAAGAGAAATTATGGGCATTTTTCGTTTAAATAAAATTTAGATAAACATAATTAATAGGTTTATCCTATACTATTAGTTACAAAAGATAAAAATATCAAATGAAAGCTGTACAGGGCTCTATAAGTACAACTAAAGGATAAATATGAAAGATAAACGACAAACTATGATTCATAGAAGATCATGATCACAGTAAATGAAGAGCATGCTGCTAGAATATTGGCATGAATCTCTATCATTTTGTGCATAAATACCATATTGCCTTCAAGAACGATTCCACCACCTTATGAATTGAAGGGAAAAACGAGTACAATGGTAAACCAACAAATGCAAAATTAACCTTCATTAGGGAAAACATTTTCGACTTGAATGAATCTTTGATGAATCAAACAGCTAAATTATTCTAGAATGCAAAGAAAACCAAGACCATCAACTACTTATGACTTGCAAACTTCGTTGAATTCAATAAAATCAACAACTCGTGACTTGCAAACTCCGTTGAATACAAGAAAATCAACAACTCCTAGTTTCTTCATAAATAAAAAACAAATGAAGTGAGTCGCTCCATTCCAATGGAGTCATGCCTAACTTATTTTTAGAATCACTATTCTCCCTGAAGGGTTTTAATCTGCCAAGGATGAAACCCATCATGGCTGTTTCTATGGCACATCATTTGTTCGATCTACACTAGCCATAACCTTGAACTCTTGACTTGCAAACTCCGTTGAATGCAAGAAAATTATCAACTTTTTGACTTGCAAACTCCGCTAAATGCAAGAAAATCAATAACTCATGACTTGCAAACTCTGCTGAATGCAAGAAAATCAATAACTCATGACTTGCAAACTCTACTAAATGCAATAAAATCAACAACTCGTGACTTGCAAACTCCGCTGAATGCAAGAAAATCAACAACTCGTGACTTGCAAACTCCGCTGAATGCAAGAAAATCAATAACTAGTGACTTGCAAACTCCACTGAATGCAAGGAAATCAACAACTCCTGATTTCTCCGTGAATAGAAAAACCAAATGAAGTGAATCGCTCCACTCAACCGGAGTCAAGTCTTCGTTATTTTTAGAATCACCATTCTCCTTGGAGGTTTTTTATCCGCCATGGATGACACCTTCCATACCATGGCTCTTTATAAGGAAAATCATCAGTTTGATCTATCCACCAACCATAACCAATTATGCCCGACAGCATAATAGAAAGAAAGCTGGTAAGCGGCATAAGAGATGAATGTCTGGTGTAGCCATATAAACACAAAGTGAGAAGGGGAATTTGTTCACCGAAACAGAAACGTAATTAATAAACCCACATCCGGTTTGACAAGGGGGTTTACAAACACAGTAGAACTTGTCAAGCCATTAAATCGGGAAGCTCACAGATAGTGAAACTCACAAATTCTATAGAAAAGCCATTAGATCTGAAGCTCATAAGTACAATAGATTTGATGTACCTGTGATGAATAGTGTATAATACTAGGTTCACAAACACAATAGATTGATGAAACGCCAATAGATCTGTCGAATCCCATTAAAGTGTATTCTTCAAAGAAAAACTATCAGATCGGTAGCTGACATGTACAAATAGATCTGATGAAAGCCGTTAGAAAGAAGCTATAGTGATGAAAGACAACAGGGCCGGCCCTGAAACAAATAGATCTGATGAGAAGCATCCAATACCACGTTTGCCCTCGGGTTTTTCTTTTTTAGGATTTTTTTCCCCTAAATGCTTCCAAAATAAGTTAAAAGGGGTTTTGAAGTTTCTACGTATTACCATTTTGCCTCAATAATAGTAAATCTCAATCCTAACAAGCACATAGATGAAATATCTTTTTTTGTTTGGACATGTGTATACCTAACTAAGATAAGTAAATCTTGCAGGATTGTTTAATTATCAATTAAAATTTTTTGTTTGTATACATACACACATAAAATAAGTTTTAAAGAAGCTTGTTTAACTTAGGTTTCATCATTGTGCACATATTTAACTTAGATTTCATCATTGTGCATATGTGCTTGAATTAAAATCTTTAAAGAAACTCTCGTTTCTTTGGTATATAACGTAGTAACGTACTACTAATTCATTAGTTATTGTGTATGTTATGTACATTAAGCCACTTAATATGTTGATCATTGTCACTTACTTAGAAGATATTTATATGACAACGAAATGCCTATGCTCATACTTTAAGATGAAAGATCTAGATGACACGTCTAGGTCGTCGTGCGGTCAAAAATAATAAACATCACTCACACTAGTACAGTGGTAGTCAGGGTCGATCCACATGAGTTTCGCGGTCAAGATAAGACGATAGTTTGCCAACTGTAGTGTCACTCTATAGCCGGAGGGACTAACTTCTACTTTCCCAAAAACAGTCAAAAAACACAATTTCAAACCAAATCCAAAACCAAGCATGAACTAAATGAAACTTAAACTTAAACCTAACCTAGATTGCTTACTAAATCAGAAACAATCAAGATCAATCCAAAAGCATCCAAACATTCAAATACCAAAAATACCGAAAAATATCAATAAACATGGAACCGAATGATTACTTGCATAAACTTCAGATCCAGAACATCAAAAACAGTAACAAATGAAATTCAGAAACTTTAACCTAATGCTAATGGTTGTCACACCCAAAAACACCAAGCTACAAGCTTAAAACAACTAAACTAAAACTAAAAGTAGAGTGAAAACATAGAAATACCACAATGGGCTGCTGAAATATTGAAACTTGAGTCAAAGTCGTCGTAAGTCCACCTTAGGGTCTGATCTTTGCCTCTGAAAATCGACCTAAAAGCCTCTATTTATAGTTGTGGAAAATAAGAAGCCGCGCCGCGTGGAGCTGATATCCGCGGCGCGCGTAGTGCCTTATCCCCGTTTTCTCGCAGTTTGAATTCTTCCACCGCCTCATCTCTTCGACGTGGCGCGATGCGCACGTGTGCAATCCGCGGCACGCGTGTTTAGTCGACTTATTTTGACTTTATCTTCAAACTTCTTCTTTTGTACGCGTTTAACCCCTGATTGTAACGTTTCTTTGCAAACAAGCACTGACACAAAAAATGAGAATACCAATGCATATATGATATATTTTTACCAAGAATAGGGCTCAACAACGACTAATGTACTTGATATTACTAGGCGTTGTCAAACACCCCACACTTGTGCCTTGCTTGTCCCCAAGCAAGAGAGTTTCTAACAGATTTTAACAAAGACTCAAACAATTTTTGAACGTGTTCAATTTCAAAGCTTATTGTCCCAAGAGTTAGATTGAAATAGTTTTTGAAAACATAACTAGAATATTTTTTGGAATTCATGACTTTCTAAACATCCCTTGATTACAAATTTTCTGTCCACAATGAAGTATACGTACTCATTCAGATTCTAAAGGTCATTAAAAGACTATCCATGACTTCGATGTTGTCCATGTAACGAGCTTTCAGAAATACCATCCCAGACCAGACGATCTTAGGTGGCAAGGTGCATAAGTCCCACCCATTTTAGACTTACCGGCTCGAACAACAAAGGCCACTGATTGACAGTCCCTTCCTAATTTCCAATCCTAAAATACTTCAATATTCTAACTCTTAAAACTCAACTTATTTGACTAAACTCATAGCATGATAACAACTAAACAGTATTTCTTGAAAAATACCAATGCTATAACATTCACAAACTATTCGTTTCAAAATTACAATCTAGTAAAAATTTTGAAAAATTTGCTAAAATTTTTAAAAATCGATCATTTCCCGTAAAAATTCAAAAAATACTCTTTTGACCGTCCACACCCCACACTTAAAACCGTACAACGCCCCCGTTGTATAAAATTATTTCAAAACAAGGGAGAAAGAGTTGCCCCTTAGACGGTTGATTGCTTGATGGTACTCGGTTGTCACAGGTTACAAAAACACGAACATTTCACGCTTCAAATTTTAGGAGTTGTAGCGCAACAGTAAAACACGCCGGTGATCATGGCAAGTGGAGGGGGCATAATGACCCCACACTTGCCTGAAACAACTCCTCCAGAGATTCTCCATTTGGGTATTATATGCATCACTCACAAACATATTAAATGCAAAAGAAACAAACAACTAAAATACAAAAAAAAATAAGATAGTGTTATAAGTTTGGTACAAATATCTCCAAAACAAAGTGAAAAGAAAAATACATCAATCGTCACGGCGTGTCCTGGAGGGACCAGCCTCATGGTCATGGGCTCTGGCTGGGAAGGGTCGTGGATGTCGTCGAGTAGTCGTCTCCAAAAGAACCTCCCCAATCCACGCCAGCTGGTCCTCAATGTCCTCAATGTCGGCAACCCTGTCATCCAGCTCTTGAATGGCTGTCATCACACCCGACAGCTGCGGCTGTGGCTCTGCTAGTGCGGCGACTCTTCGGCTTCGTCTCGCTGGTCTCTCCTCATGATCTGGTCGGGGTGCCCGTGGTGCCTCAGTCGCCACCCTCATGTATCGACCCGCCTGCGACTGATGAATAAGGCCCATGTTCTCCAAGAATCGGGTTGATGTGCGCACAGGCGGTATCGCTGTCAAAGTTGCCACGGTCGTGGCAGTCAGCAGGCCATATGGTCGTGCCAAGCGGGTAATGTAATGCCCGTCGGCCATGGGGCTGCTGCTGGACACACCCGCAGCTCGAGTGGATAGAGAGATCGCCAGGGCATAGGGCAGATGGAGGAATCTGGTGGGATGGAGGAGTGCCCACATGAATGTCATGTCCTCACCGGACACCTTCTCACCTCCTTGCTTCTGGAAAGTGTCCGAAGTGACATAGGGTTTCAACCTATGCCCATTGACTTTAAATGGCGGTCCTCCCTTGAAGTCTCGAATTTCGACAGCACCATATTCTATGACGCTCACGACCTCGTACGGTCCATTCCGTTTACTCCTCAGCTTCCCAGGAAACATTTTTAACCTCGAATTGTAGAGCCACACTTTCTGTCCAGCCACGAAAGTCTTTATCCTGATTTTAGCGTCATGATACCACTTCATTTTTTACTTGTACGTAACGGCATTCTCATAAGCTTCATCCCGCAATTCTTCCAGTTCAGAGAGTTGCAACTTCCGCTCTTTTCCAGCTTCATCATAATCCATGTTGACTTGTTTGATCGCCCACAGTGCTCGATTGGCTAGCTCTACAGGCAAGTGACATCCCTTCCCATAAACCAGCCGATAGGGTGTAGTTCCAATCGGTGTTTTATAGGTCGTTCTGTATGCCCAGAGTGCATCGTCCAACCGTTGAGACCAATCTTTTCTGTCTGTTCTGACTGTCTTCTGAAGAATTTATTTGATCTGCCGATTAGACACTTCCACTTGACCGTTCGTTTGTGGATGGTATGGTGTTGCGATCCGATGGTTTACCCCGTAATGTTTTAGCAACCGCCCAAACATGAAATTCTTGAAATGTGATCCACCATCACTAATGATGACTCGTGGGACTCCATGTCGAGTGAAGATGTTCTTCTTAAGGAATTTGTACACCACGTGATGGTCATTTGTGCGGGTCGCTTCCGCCTCGATTTCCAAATGGAAACGTAATCAACAGCGACCAAAATATAAACATACCCATGTGAGGTGGGAAATGGTCCCATGAAGTCGATTCCCCACACGTCAAAGATGTCCACCACTAAAATCGGACTCAGTGGCATTTGATCCCTCTTTGAAATATTTCCCAACTGCTGGCAATTCAGACATTCTTTGGCAGTTTTATGGGCATCCCTAAAGATAGTCGGTCAATACAACCCAGACTCTAGAACTTTGTATCCCGTCTTCTTTCCACTGAAGTGCCCCCCACAGGCCGACGCATGGCAGTGTTCCAGCTCATCGTTGATTTCGCTATCGGGCAAGCAACGACGAATTATTTGATCTTCTTCCACCTTAAAAAGATCAGTATCATCCCAAATAAACCTCCAGGCGTAAGTTCGGAACTGCTTCTGTTGTTGCTTCGTCCAATGTGACGACATTGCTCATGTTGCTAGAAAGTTAACATAATTCGCGTACCATGGAGCCCCAGTAAGTTCCAATAACTGTTCATTCGGAAATGTGTCTTTGATGCCGGCTTCCAATCCTTCTGCTGGCAATCGTGAGAGATGATCCGCCACCACGTTTTCAATCCTTTCTTATCTTTGATTTCCACATCAAATTCTTGGAGCAGCAATATCCATCTAATTAGCCTCGGCTTTGATTCCTTCTTTGCAAGTATATGACAGACAACACTATGGTCAGTGTAAACAACCACCTTTGATCCCCAGATGTAGGATCTGAACTTATCCAAAGCAAACACTACGGAAAGTAATTCCTTTTCTATGGTTGTATAGTTCAATTGAGGTTCAGAGAAAGTCTTACTAGCATAACATATAACTACTGGCTTTCTGTCGATCCTTTGACCTAACACTGCACCAGTAGCGTAGTCACTTGCCTCGCCATGATTTCGAAGGGTTGGGTCCAGTCGGGAGGTTTTAGGATAGGAGCTTTGACCAATTTATTTTTAAGGATATTGAATTCTTTAACACACTCCTCATCAAAAATAAATGGTGCATCCTTAAAAAGAAGGCCACAAAGGGGTTTGGATATGGTGCTAAAGTCTTTGATGAACCTACGGTAAAATCTTGCGTGGCCTAAGAATGATCTCACCCCTTTTACTGATGTCGGGGGTGATAATGTAGAAATAACCTTAACCTTAGCTCGATCTACTTCAAATCCTCTCTCGGATACTACATGACCTAGAATGATTCCTTCCCTAACCATAAAATGGCTTTTCTCCCAACTAAGCACCAGGTTCGACTCGACGCATCTTTCCAAAACATTTTCTAACTGATTTAAAAACGCGTCGAATGTCGACCCAAAGATCGAAAAATTGTCCATGAAGATCTCCAGTGCATCACCAATCATATCTGAGAATATAGCCATCATGCACCTTTGGAACGTTGCTAGCGCATTATACAGGCCGAATGGCATTCTCCGGAATGCGAAAGTACCATAGGGGCATGTAAATGTCGTTTTAGCCTGATCTTCTGGGTGAATGGCAATATGGTTGTATCCTGAGTATCCGTCCAAGAAACAGTAATATTTATGTCCGGCTAACTTCTCCACGATCTGATCGATGAAAGGCAATCGGAAATGGTCTTTACAGGTTGCAGCATTAAGTTTTCGATAATCTATACACTCTCTCCATCCAGTTACGAGTCTCCATCCAGTTACGAGTCTTATGGATACCATATCACCATCCTTAGTATCCACTACAGTAATTCCAGATTTCTTTGGCACATTTTGTGTTGGACTGACCCACTCGCTGTCGGAGATCGGATATATGATTCCTGCGTCTAACCATTTTAAAACCTCCTTTTTGATGACTTCCTTCATATTCGGATTGAGCCTGCGCTGAGTGTCTCTAGCTGGTTTTGATCCTTCTTCTGTTATGCATGCATTTCGTGGGATTGATCCCCCTTCAAATCCGCGATTGTCCAGCCGATGGCCTCCTTTTGCTTAGATAGAACTTCAAGCAATGCTCCCTCCTGCTCTGTTGTTAGATCGGCTGACAGAATTACTGGTAAAGTATCTTCTTTTCCTAAGAATGCATACTTAAGATGAGCTGGCAATGGTTTTAACTCCAGGGTTGGCGGCTCCTGTAAGGATGGCTTTAATGTTTTCAGGATCTCCGTCGACAACTTCTCGATTTGTAAACATTCTTCATGTTTCTATCCTTTCTCCTTCTCTTCCTTTTCGCCATTTACTTCATGAAATTCAACTACTTCTTGTTGGTTTTGATCCTTCTTCAGTTATGATCCGATGCATGCATGTCGTGGGGCTGATCCCCTTCAAATCCGCGATTGTCCAGCCGATGGCCTCCTTGTACTTAGATAGAACTTCAAGCAATGCTCCCTCATGTTCTGTTGTTAGATCGGCAGACAGAATTACTGGTAAAGTATCTTCTTTTCCTAAGAATGTATACTTAAGATGAGCTGCCAACGGTTTTAACTCGAGGGTTGGCGGCTCCTGTAAGGATGGCTTTAATGTTTTCAGGATCTCTGTCGACAACTTCTCGATTTGTAAACATTCTTAATGTTTCTGTCCTTTCTCCTTCTCTTCCTTTTCGCCATTTTCTTCATGAAATTCAACTAGTTCTTGCTGTAATACTTCAGGCTGTATTGTTGCACCAATTCGTCTATGATATCAACCTGAAAGCATTCTTCTTCGTCTATCACGCTTCCCTTGGCATCGAAGATGTTAATCTTGGTCTGCTGGTGCCCAAACGATATCCCCATCTCTCCTGTGCGGAAGTCGATATTCGCGTTTGTGTGGCCAAGAATGGTCGTCCAAGAATGATGGTGGGTTGTTCTCCATTAACGGCTTAACGGGTATCCAGAACCAAGAGATCAGCTGGGTAATAGAAGTCTCCGACCTTGATGATGATATCAGATTGTTGGATTAGGTGTCTAAGCCATGACTTATAATTGTATTTATCTTATGAATAAAAGCAAAGTCTATTTGGGTTGCCCTCATAGATGGAGGATAGATATATAGTTCAGTAGAGAGAATAGTTGATTTATTAATTGTATAATAAATCAATATAAAATATATATATGGTTTATTAATATATTTAAGTGTTAATATATTAATTAGAAACTATGATAATTAATTAAGATTTAATCTAGAATTAATTGGATTTAATTTAGTGATTAAATTAATTAATTAAAAAGTGCAGGGACTGGTTTGACATTTATTCAATAGTTGAATAACTGGCCAGGTAAAAACCTGGGGAAAAGTTGGCGCCACCCTGGAGGAGCCTCCAGGGTTTTGGCAAAACCCTATTAGGGTTTTGGGGAGTCTGGTCCAAGTATCCAAAAGCCTTGTCCACTTGGAGGCTTTCTAGGGTTTCAGGTGTAACCCTAGGAGGCTATATAAGGAACCCCCTGGGTGCCCTAAATCCCACGCCTCCATCTCTCTGGAATTACTCTGCTGGACTGATTATTCCATCACTTGGGTGTAACTTGCATTTGAGGCGGGATTCTTTTGCTGCTTGCTTGAAGGATCATAAGATCAAAGGTTGGTTTTCTTAATTCTTCTTTAGAATTGAATTGTATCCTTTAGGTTTTTAGTTCTAATCTTCATAGAAGAAAACATAGATCTTATTAGGGTTGCATGTGAACCTTAGGAATATTTTGTGTTCATTGATTGCATAGAAACCCTTCACAGATAGCATTCCTCTTAGGATTTTTGAAGACTTATCGGCAAGTTGTAAAATCATATCTGTAGGCCTCAAAGTACCGAACTCGTGCTTATCAAAATGCTGACCTGGCAAAATATTTACACTCACACCTAAATCTAATAATGCCTTCTTAATATGCACATAACCCAAATCAACGGAAATGAGGGGGCGCACCTGGATCCTTCATCTTAGGTGGTAATGCGTCCATAATTATTGAACTGACATACTCAGCCAATTCAATCTTCTTGGGAAGGTGTGACAAGATGTGATTCTTATGAATGCACATGTCTTTCAAAAACTTCGCATAGGCAGGGACCTCCTTAATGAGCTTGACTAACGGAATATTGACTTTGATTTGGCTGAACAGCTCCCACATTTCATCTGCCTGCGGTCCTTTCTTCCCATAGGGTCTTTTCTCAAGCTTTTCCAAAGCCGCGGGAAAAAGGGCTGTTCCACTCGTCTCTCCTTTTTCCCATTTACTTGTAGTTTCCTTTTTCTGATCTTGATTCTCCTTTTCTTTCTTCTTCTCTTTTTCTAATTCTTCTTTTTTATCGAACACTATCTCGACATCACTATCTTCTTCTACTAGTGGAGCAACAACCTTATTGTCCACCTTCTTCCCACTTCTTAATGTGATGACTTCATTTACTTGCATCTGCTGCAGTTGCACCTTTTCTTGATCCCTTTCCTTTTCTAGCTTCATCAATTTCTCCCCCAATCTCAAGATCGCTTGAGTATTTGCGTCTTTGGCTTCCTTGAGATTGAGCAAGACTTCATAGATTTCCTTTGTACCAATATTTGTACTTCTCTCTTGTGGCGTTGGTTGCACCTGTTGTTTCCTCACTTGCGGCTGCCTATTTTCCCTCTATTGATTGTTTCGGAATGGTCGTGGCATATTATGAAACTGACCATATCCGTACACTTGACTAATTGTCTCGTGTGTCATCGAGCACTCACCATGGTTGTGACCGACTTCACCACATGTATTACAAATGACCGGCCCATGTAACACGTACGCTCCTTTCTCTTTCTAAAATCTTACAAGCATCTGATTGAACTTCTTAATAACATCACTCAACTCGCTCTGAATTTCCTTCTTCCACTTATCTTCTGGCTTCAGGCTTGCCACATATACGGTGTTGTCTTTCATGGACCCACTAACCTTGGAACCTAAACTTAACTGTTCCAGAAATCTCCATGCGTCTTCTGGTTCCTGCCACATGAAAGTTTCGCTTGATGAGGCATTGATCATTGCTTGATGTGTTTCATTCACCCCTTCAAAGAATAATTTCACTAATTGCCACTTTGGAATTTCATGATGTGAACACGACCTCATCAACTCCTTCAAATGCTCAAAAGCCTCGTGAAATGCTTCCCCCGGCTTTTGCTGAAAATCTTGAATCGCTCGTCGGATCTTGGTGGTTTTACTAGCTGGGTAAAACTCTTGCAAAAACTTGGCCTTTAATTGATCCCAAGTGGTGATACTATTAGGTGGTAAAGATGTGAACCAGTATTTGGCTTTATCCTTTAGGGTAAAATGAAATAATCTTAACCTAAAGAGATCTCTATTGGTATCCCGGAGTGTTGGCATTGGCTATTGCTATGAACTCATATAAGTGATTGTATGGATCGTCAGTTTTGTATCCTCTAAATTGAGTTAACACTCCTATCAACTGAGGCGCGTCGCGCGGAGCTGATATCTGTGGCGCACGTAGTGCCTTATCCCCGTTTTCTCGCAGTTTGAATTCTTCCACCGTCTCATCTCTTCGACGTGACGCGTCGCGCACATGTGCAATCTGTGACGCGCATGTTCAGTCGGCTTATTTTGACTTTATCTTCAAACTTCTTCATTTTGTACGCGTTTAATCCCTGATTGTAACTTTTCTTTGCAAACAAGCACTGACACAAAAAGTGAGAATAGCAATGCATATATGATATATTTTCACCAAGAATAGGGCTCAACAACGACTAAAATACTTGATATTACTAGGTGTTGTCACTAGGAGAAGTAGATCCCATTCTTGGTATCAAGGTAAAAATAACATGTAGTTAGATTTCTCCGAGTCAATCTCATTACATAGAGAAAAATCTGACAAAGTTTCAACATTTGCATATTAAAGAACTCTATACTCCTTCTGATTCATGTGTCAAACTTAATGTTAACTATGGTCGAGTAGTGGCTTATTTGGATTATACATGTGTAATTGGTAGCATAATGTATGTCATATATTGCATTCAGTTTGACATCATATTCATTGTAAACAAGTACTCTTACATGACAAGTACTCTTACACTGACATATACATAATCCTTATTGATACAAGAAGGGTTCCTATGCTAGTTGGATAGATCGTACCAGATATTTTAAATCTACAAGTGATTGGATTTCTAATCTAGCTAGAGGAGCTATTATTAGGCAAGCAAGAAACAGACATGTATAACTCACTTGATGAAGGAGGCCGAGTTTATTTGACTTGGCAGCAACAAGTAATAAAGTAGAATGGGTTACAGATCTACTCTTGGATATATGTGTGTGGAGTGTTCCAATGCTATATACTCCTATGTACTATGACAGTGAGGACACACTATCTAAAGTATACAATGTTGTGTATAACGGGGATCCAAACATATTGGTCTTCAGCTCAATTATATGAGACAACTAATTGAAAGTGGTGCCATCAAAGTTGCCATGTCAAGATGAGTAGTAACTTGGAAGATCCACTTACCAAACCTCTAACAAGAGCTTCAGTTTGAACTACCATGAGAGACATGGGTTGGAAACCACAATGTAACGTCCCAAATTTTGTAATAAAATTTTTTTGATTTAAATACAATAAAATAGTTGCGATGTAAAACCCTTCTAATTAAAACTTAGTATTTAAACGTATAAAATATATTTATCAAAACATTTACAAACATTATCCAGCGGATGTCACACCCCCAAACCACGATGGCGGAATCGTCTGAGGGCGTAACGGGACATAGCATCACAACCATTGCATACATTGAAACATAAGTAGATAACAACCATCATACATTATAATTGAAAAGTTACATTGTTCAAACGGTATTGTTTCAACCCAATTACAGTATGATAATGAAATAAATAAAAGAGACGTCTTCGCGTCCCATTCCAAAAGGTTAGTCGGACCTGACTAATTGTTACCTGAGAATACAAGTAATTTGAAAGAGTGTCAACATTACGTTGGTGAGTTCGTAAGATTTTTGTATGAGAAAATCCATAATCGTTTTTCCTTGTAAATAGATAATGTTTGAAACCAGAAAATCCAATATTTTCTTATAAATGAGTCGTAGTCTTAAAACCCAAAGACTGAAAAACGTATAAGTGTTCTGTACTTGAAATTAGTATTACGTAGTCTTATTCTTGTATGAAACCATGTAATTACATGTTTATTCGTAGATTAATTGTAGTTCTAATTCCGTAAAACCTTTACGTAGGTAAAATCGTACTCTTATTTATATCTTGATAAAATGTAGTTTTAATTTCCATAAAACTTGTATGTATAAGTAAAACCATACTTATATTTGTAACTTGTTCGAGTGTAGTTTTAATACCATAAAACTCGTATGTATAAGTAAAACTGTACTTATGTTTGTATCTTGATAAAAGGTAGTTTTAATTTCCATAAAACTTGTATGTATAAGTAAAACTGTACTTATGTTTGTATCTTGATAAAAGGTAGTTTTAATTTCCATAAAACTTGTATGTATAAGTAAAACCGTACTTATATTTGTAACTTGTTCGTGTGTAGTTTTAATACCATAAAACTCGTATGTATAAGTAAAACTGTACTTTTGTTTGTATCTTGATAAAAGGTAGTTTTAATTTCCATAAAACTTGTATGTATAAGTAAAACTGTACTTATATTTGTAACTTTTTCGTGTGTAGTTTTAATACCATAAAACTCGTATGTATAAGTAAAACCATACTTATATTTGTGTAGAGCAACATGTAGTTTTATATTTATATAAAACCATTTGAAGAATGTTTTTCCCCAAACTAAGGATATTCGTTGTCGTTCATGTGAGTTATTATAACCTTGCTGTGACTAGTATGTAGGCCTGCCACGACGTTCTTCAGGCGTCGCAATGTTAAGACATTTGTCACCCCAGACCTGCCGGTCTAGCTGTAGCTAGCAGCTTAGGTGCGGGATTGTCAGTCCCATATAGATCTATACACAAGTATCTCGCTCATGAATGATTAAGGTTATAATCCAGGACTTATTGTGTACATCTTTCAGTACTGTGAAGAAATGTCTCACATAACCACCCAACGTGATGTTTTATCATAGTTCGTACTGAAATGAAAACCCTTTTGTATTTGTAATTATCAAAATGTACTCATGATAATTATAGTGTAAATCATTGCTTGTAAATGTAGTGAAAACCCCTTGTATTCGTAATTATCAAATTGTCCATGATAATTATAGTGTGTAAATGTACTGAAAACTCCTTTACGTTTGTAATTATCAAATTGTCCATGATAATTATAGTATGTAATAATTATATAATTATATAATTATCTTTCGTATTTATGTCGTATCTTTGTTGTTCGTTCCATAAATTATACCCATTATAATTTATATAAATGTTTTCGTTGTGTTAACGTATTTAAGCCTAAAAGATGTCAATGAGTTGAAAATTATAATTTCTTACATCCAAGGCACTAAATATGCTAATAAGATAGATTTAAAGTTTATAAACATGTCATGGCAAATAAATTTGTTTTAGTCATCTTACATAAGTGATGGCAACATTTTAAATCTTGTGATTTTGTCAAAATGATGGTAATCTTTCCAAATGGTCATTTTTGTTAAAATGTCAATTTCCTTGTAAAAGTATTATTTCCCATGATAATATAGTAATGCTTAATAATTATATAATTTTATATAATTATTTTTGTCATGCTCAAACGTCATAATAACCTTGTGTTCATAAACTATTCCAATAATAGTCTATTTTTAGTATTCCGTCGTAATAATCATATTTTTGTGAATAATAACGATGTAATTTATTCAAATGATTGTAAATATCATCTTTTAAGATACTTCTCACAAAAATGGTGTAATAACTTGGTTATAACCATTTTTGCTAGAAAATAGTACTTTTGTTTATAAAAACGTAGTTTTTACTAGTTTTCGTTCTTATAACGTTTTTACCCAAGATCTAGTATTTTTGTACACTTTATTTGTAGTTTTGTAACTTTTACACAACAACTAGTTTTATAAACTTGTGTAAAGCATCATTTATAGCATTTAAACACATATAAACTTGTATAAAACAACATTTATAGTAAATGAACTTGTATTCTCCCCCAAAAAGGTTTGAAAAGATGAAAATGAGGGGTATGAACTCACCCTTGTAGCGTGCTTTACTTAAAAATAAGGTTGATCTTGCGGGATTTACGGTAGGAAGCAAGATCTAGGCTTCGTAGCTCGAAGGACCCTTGGACAAAGCTAATACCCAATGGTCTTACGTAAATGTTAGTGTGTGTAAATGGAATAAAAGTTGTGTAGAAATGTTCAAAATCACTAGATGAGAGTATCTTACAAAATGCCTTTGAAATAAATCTTTGGAATGAAGAAAGGTGGTGATGGAAGATGGTGGTTTGTGATGATGGTGGATTTTTGGAGTGGTTGTGGTGTGAGACGGTGATGAGAGCCGTGAGTTAGGGTGGAGAGATGAGGAGTGTGGAGAGTTTTCTAGTTATAAATTAGTTCTTTATATATTAAAGGAATGTATGGTGTTTTGATTTTATTATAATATTTTTAGGATTCATAAGCTATTTCCAGGAGTATGGCTCTCAACATGATGGTGAGTTTGGATGTATAGCCTGCCGATTTGTAGAGGGGGGGGGGGGGGGGGGGTAGGGTGAGGTGGTTTTGATAAATAATGCCATTCTTTTATAAAAATAAGTGGTTTTTATAAAATCGTAAAACGTTTTAGTGAAATTTTATGAGTTTTTGAAGAAACAAGGTTCTAAATAATTATTATGTATAAAAACATTGTAAAACATTTATTTACATTGAATCGTAGCTTGTTAAACGATGAATTACGCGTTTAAGCGCAGTATACTTCTGATTTCGCGATTTTCGGCATTTTACCGAAAATTGAATTTGGCTTTGAAATCAAATACTAGATATTATTACGTTACATATTATATGAATTGTCATTTCATATTTGATGTTTAAGGCACCATATTTTGAAATTTGAGTCCAAACCCTGTGTACATTTATCCGTTCACAGCGGTTTAATCGTTATAACTTTCACATACGAACTCCATTTTCGACGTTCTATATATCGAAAATTTCGTATTTACGAGTAGATTGTTTTATGAATATTATTATTCTCAAAATAATAATTGTACGATTATCGAATTTTTACGCTACAGTGGTTTGCCGTCCGTATTTTCGAATTTTAACCAATAATCGTTTGATTTAGCATACGTAATACTTATAATATTAATAATTTACTGCAAAAGTTATGGAATATAACTTTTCAACATATAGATTAACGTACGCTTTGTTTGACTACAGTTGACTTTTGTTGACTAAAATTTACAATTGTCACAGCGGAAGACTTAGTCATTGAAATCCTCGGATGCAATACAATCACGTCGTGCTCCAAGCTCAAGCCAGCAGTTACCTAAAAAACAGTTAGGGTAAAAGGGTAACCACAAAGCTTAGTGAGTTCCCCAAAAATACCACACGATCCATTACATAAACATCGTCGTCGACTTTCGTCGGCAAACATCCTCATCGGCTTTCGCCGACAAACATCGTCATCGGCTTTCAAGCCGGCACTGTCGGCCCATAGTCCGGCAGTCATCGACTTTCGTCGGCAAACATCGTCATCGGCTCTCAAGCCGGCACTGTCGGCCCATAGTCCGGCAGTCATCGACTTTTTTCGTAAAACATGTAAAGCACAAATAATCATATTATTACACAAAGTAATAAAGGCTATCTACGCATGTAACATCACCCATAGTATATTGAAGAAGACTCACCTGATTCGCGACCTTAAGGTAGACAGCACCCCACGCGACTGCCCTCAGATCCCAACAATACGCATTTCCTAACAAGGATAAACCCCACTTAGAACTTCCTAAATCCCGAATAGGATAATCCTATAAGACCGGCATCCAAAACCCTCAAATTTGACAAAAAGTCAAACTGGTCAAAAAGTCAACGGTCAACGGTCAAAGTCAACAAAGTCAACAGTCGAAGTTAGCACCGCTAACTCCCCTATTCAGCCCAAAAGTCCATAAAGTGCTTAATCCATTCAGCCAAAGGCTATAAGTTTCAAGGGTTGTCCTAAACAGTCCCTTAACTCATAAAAACGTGAACTTTGCCAATCAATTATTGCCAAACAAGCTCATGGTGACAAATCTAATTCCAAAATGAAGATTAACAAACTCAAACTTCATCCAAATGACAACAAGACTAGGCTAAGGTTTTTCTCAAGGATTCAGAAGCTAAAGGAAGAAGAACTCGTCCCTTAGTTCCTAAATCCCACCTCATTCCAAGAAATGGAGCCATCATCGTCTCAAGAAGTTCTTACAAGCATCATAACTCCAATTTCATCCAAAATGCTCAAGGAGAGAGAGATTGAACACTTACAATGGTCCAGAGCACTAAGTGATCAGATCTCCTTGTTCACAAAAGCTTGCTTAGCACCTTTGCTTCCTCCTTCTTTTCCAAAAACCTTCAAAACTTCAAGGAAATGATGCAAGAACATCCATGGAGGCTAGAGAGTGTTTCCTGAGGTTTTCTCTGGGTTAAACTAAATAATTATGAACCCCAAATGAGTTATAAACTTAAAAATGGCTTTGTACCACGAAAATATGGATTTTTCCCGCTCAGGCAACATTAACGGCGCTAACCTGAAAGTTAGCGACTTAGCGTCGCTAATATCGAGTACATCCAAGATCTGTATCTTTTTCCAGACTGCTCGCGACTGAAACGCGATTCCTTCGTATTAGCGTCTCTAATCATAGGTGTTGAATAATGTTTTTATGTTTTTATGTGACCATCACTGAAATAAGTCGAAATGTTTTTATTAACAGTTTATTTCAGATTGCATAAATTCGAGATCAACCAAACCGGAGAAAGTAACGCTTCAAACCAAAGAGCAAAATACAAAATATCACACTGCTACAGCAATCACGACGCGACGGACCATATGGTCGCGACGCGAGCCCTGTGTTCAGTGACTATAAATAAGATGCAAACCTCTTGCCATTCTTGTGCAGAAAATCATACACCACACCATACCCTTCAAGCACCAATATTACCCTACGTCCAAAGAGTGAAAAACCTGCCAAAACTATCTAGAAAACTCTTTTCAACCAAAGAAAATCCACATCCAAACAAAACCGCTACACCCATACTCTACCCGACACCAAACAAAACCTCTACCCAACACCATACAAAACCTCTACCCGACACCAAACAAAACCTCTACCCAACACCAAACAAAACCTCTACCCGACACCAAACAAAACCTCTACCCGACACCAAACTTCAAACCTCTAAACAACCTCAACCCGAATACCAAACTACAAAACCTACACACCCACTACCAAATACATACACGAAAACTAAACCACAAAAACCCCGTGCATCTCAATTAAACCGACACCAAAACCCATTTCACCAAACACCAAAAACTACCAAACCTCATTCTACCGTAAAGAACGAGAATCGATGCTTCAAAGAAAAACGCCATATTCATCAGCTATCGATAAGTTCTTTTGAAATTATCCGTGTTGTTTTTGATTTATTCAAACTGTTATAAATCAACTGTACCAAATATCCAATACATCCGAATTGAACCTTGACAACGAAAACATATGAGGACTGTATTTAACCGAGACATCTAACTTCTAACTTCTAACTTCTAACCTTTTTATTTATTGTAAAAACACGTTATCGTTGATAATGGCGTTTATTACATCTAACCTCTAACTTCTAACATTTACTTTATTTACCGCTTTCTGTCTATTTAAATACTGTCTAGCTTAGATTTACCGCTTTATTTTATTCCGCAACTCTTATTTATTCCGCATAGTATAGATAAAATACATATCTGTCACACGGTAATCGGCTTAAAAACCTTACTCGTGGAGATCGGTAAACGTATATTTTCAACAATTGGTATCAGAGCTTGTGTGATTTAATCTGAAATTTTTGTCGAGAACTTTTGTGTAGCGTTTTTATAAACCACCAATAAGTTTCCTTTAAAAATTTCATCTTAATATCACTTGTTCAAAAAAAAAAAAAAAAAAAAAAAAAAAAAAAAATTAAATTTTTTTTAAAATCTTAAAATTTTCAAAAAAAAAAGAAAAAAAGAAAAAACAAGATCTTTCACTAATAGGTCTTCAACCCATCAAATCCAAATTACCAACCAAAACTCCTTTTACGAGAAAGGCAGTACCTCTAAACCAATTGCTCTTCAAAAGGAACAAGGAAAACCCAAAGTTTTCAAACAAACCCAAGAGAAACCTTTGAAACCAGTCTTTGTGCCACAAAAACAAACTTTGAATCCAAAACAAAAACAAAAGAATTTTCAAAACCATCCAAATCCCAGATACAAAGAAAGGTTATCAAACAGATCTTCACATATAAGATACCTTTCACAAAATCAAAGACCATTTCAACTGACAGGTTTTCAAAAACAAATCTTAAATTGGGAAAATCTGATAAGTCAAATCAAGCCTCAACCACTTCGTCCAATTAACAGAAACCATAATGATTTCAGATCACCGAAAACCATTAACAAATCAGGACCCACCATGATTTGGGTACCTAAACTTTCTGTCTAATTGCAGGTACTTTGTGCTGGAGACGCCAAGGATGATATATGGTATATCGATAGTGGCCGTTCCAAGCATATGACAACAAACCATAGCCTTCTACAAGACTTCAAACCCACACTACCTCCGATGCAGAAACTTCACAATCAAACCAAAATGATGCGGATCCAGTCGAGGGGGAACCACCAAAACCAGAACCCTCCTAAAATACCCCAATCCACCTGTCCAAATGATCCCAATGCATCATTTATGGGAGAACCACCAAAACCAAATTCCTCTTTAAACAATCCCAATCTACCTATCCAAAATGATCCCAGTGCATCATTTATGGGGGAACTCTCTTTACCCCATTCTCACCCCCAAACCGAAATTTACCAAAAACATTCAAATAACCAAATTTTTCAAAAACATCCACAAAATCAAAAATCAAAAAAATTGAATAAAGTTTTATCCTTTTAAAAGCTTTTATAGAACCATGTGATTAACATCTTCTTGACTAAATTTTCAGATACTTATGCTCGATGAATGTTCTCAGTTATATTGATTCTTAATTAAAGAAAAGGTTCAAATTTCAAACATTTTTGTTGAGTATATTCTCCTATTCCCTTTGAATTTATTTCAATTATAACGATTTTATCTATTAAGGGACATAAGATCAGGAGATTCAGATGAAAACCAAACCCATGTGAGAAATTGTGCCTCGTCTTTAACTGCTAAATGGAATTCATTTCTGTGAGCAAAGGTGTTTTCATTATGACTTATAGGATTTATACTCTTATACCATGATGCTAGTCTCATTTTTGCTTAGATATCAAAATGACCAGGGACGATACAATCATTTCCTTATATATTAGACAAACTGTCTATTATATCACCTATCCCTATCCTCAATCAAACCACTTCAAAGAAAAGACTAATCATCTGGCATAACGAATCTGACAAATGAAGAAACGAGAAAGTCATATCCAACAAATGCTGTCAACAAATCACAATTGGTAACCACATCAGATATCTTTTACACAAGGTGTATTAGCGAAAATCAAGAAGAGATAAAGACAAAGGTGAACACATCACCAAAGAAAAAGAAGATTTACAACAACAATCCATCAAGACAGACACCTCTCAAAACAACAAATTCTCAAAATGTTTTATCAAATATAGCTGTTCAAAACCGAAGATTTACCGGGATACTGTAGCCTTCATAATTGAATATTCTTAGTTGCACAAAGCACTACGAAAACTTCTAAACCCCTCTACATGTATTTCCCGACGGAGAGAGAGTGAACATCAATGGCATGAATGAAGAAACCCTCTGAGTAGTGCCGAAACCAGTCTTATGTGATTGATTATCTAATATGAAGACCAAGTGACTAAAGTATATAGGTATAAATCCACATTAAGCATAAGTCAACACCTTCAAACTGAGAGATATCACTCATCTTTAGTGATTATACACCCGTTCTGCACCCAGAACAAACAAACACCTCAGTCAAGTGTGAGCTATACCTATGAGCGTTCATCTGAATCGACCTATTAAGATCAATTGTCGTCTTTATAAATGCTTTAAAATCTTAAGGAATATTATGAAAATACATATACAAAAACCTTTTGATAATCGAACTCGAGACTTTGATTAAGAAACAAATATTCTTGACAAACATTTTTCAAAACACAAGTAAAATCTAGTCACACTCTTTCAAAACAAGTGATATGGTTTTATAAATGTCTTATCCAAATTTCAAGAATTTCAATCAAACATTTTACTCCTCATTTCATTAATGATCACATAGGGGGAAATTGTTGAATAATGTTTTTATGTTTTTATGTGACCATCACTGAAATAAGTCGAAATGTTTTTATTAACAGTTTATTTCAGATTGCATAAATTCGAGATCAACCAAACCGGAGAAAGTAACGCTTCAAACCAAAGAGCAAAATACAAAATATCACACTGCTACAGCAATCACGACGCGACAGGCATAGTGGTCGCGACGTGAAGAAGAAACAAAGACAGAAGACCAAAAATGCCCAGCGATCGCGACGCGACGGCCTTCCTGGTCGCGACGCGAAGAGCTTGAACGCGAAGCTCCAACGTGACACCACCAACCTTCTAATCGCGAGACTACCAACCCAATCCTTCGCGACGCGACCAAAAGCAACGCGACCAAAAGGAAGCGCGACGAAAAGCTCGACATACCAGCGAAGACGCACTGACCCGACAAAAAGCGCACCGACCACCAGCTATTGACCTTCGCGACGCGACGGACCATATGGTCGCGACGCGAGCCCTGTGTTCAGTGACTATAAATAAGATGCAAACCTCTTGCCATTCTTGTGCAGAAAATCATACACCACACCATACCCTTCAAGCACCAATATTACCCTACGTCCAAAGAGTGAAAAACCTGCCAAAACTATCTAGAAAACTCTTTTCAACCAAAGAAAATCCACATCCAAACAAAACCGCTACACCCATACTCTACCCGACACCAAACAAAACCTCTACCCAACACCATACAAAACCTCTACCCGACACCAAACAAAACCTCTACCCAACACCAAACAAAACCTCTACCCGACACCAAACAAAACCTCTACCCGACACCAAACTTCAAACCTCTAAACAACCTCAACCCGAATACCAAACTACAAAACCTACACACCCACTACCAAATACATACACGAAAACTAAACCACAAAAACCCCGTGCATCTCAATTAAACCGACACCAAAACCCATTTCACCAAACACCAAAAACTACCAAACCTCATTCTACCGTAAAGAACGAGAATCGATGCTTCAAAGAAAAACGCCATATTCATCAGCTATCGATAAGTTCTTTTGAAATTATCCGTGTTGTTTTTGATTTATTCAAACTGTTATAAATCAACTGTACCAAATATCCAATACATCCGAATTGAACCTTGACAACGAAAACATATGAGGACTGTATTTAACCGAGACATCTAACTTCTAACTTCTAACTTCTAACCTTTTTATTTATTGTAAAAACACGTTATCGTTGATAATGGCGTTTATTACATCTAACCTCTAACTTCTAACATTTACTTTATTTACCGCTTTCTGTCTATTTAAATACTGTCTAGCTTAGATTTACCGCTTTATTTTATTCCGCAACTCTTATTTATTCCGCATAGTATAGATAAAATACATATCTGTCACACGGTAATCGGCTTAAAAACCTTACTCGTGGAGATCGGTAAACGTATATTTTCAACAATAGGATTATCAGCGCTAATCCCTCTTTTCTCATTTTTGTTTTCTAATTTAATGCTTTCTCCTCAATACCTGGTTCTGGGCTTTACACTTTGACTATTTAAAACTCGAAACTTGACTTCTCGGGATCAAGGTCTTACAACTCTCCCCCACTTAATGGGATTTCGTCCCCAAAATTCTTTCTTTACTTGCCCTAATCGCGCACCAACAGTTTAATCATCCTAGGGTTATTTACAGCCTTACTTAACCGAACCAAAAAGGTCTCACCACCAACTTCGACAAGATCAGGAGCACTTAATTCCTTACATGCCCGAAATTTCCAAACAAAAGGTCTCACCGCAGAACTTCGAAGATTCACAAACACCCTACGACGACTCCTTCTCACCAAACCCACATATTGACGCTCGAGAACCACACCGACCGCCATGCGTCTAATCTACACCAACCCGCAACTTCGGATACTCACCTTCGGAGTATCTTACAAAGCCCATGGCTAGCAATTTAATTGCACCATTTCAAAAGTCACCAACGCATAACACCAGGTCATTATGCATACGGCAACAACCACCATCTTACAGACCCACAAGAGCTCTGTCCAAGAGTACCCGGTCAACCAGGATACAAGCACAAGATGCACCACTCATGCACAACCCATCAAGCTATTCCCGCACTCATCGTTCTTCATGGAATCATAGGTTCCCTGTTCCGTTCAGTTCGCAACCGAACTTGCAGGCTTTTCCATGTTTCATCCATTCAGGTTCTCTGCTCCGCCCAGTCCTCGACTGGACTCACAGTCCTTCCCTGACTCATTCTGATTTCCCTTAGTCGCAAGAACAGATCAGGTGACCGAGACAACGCCTAACACTCGTCTATCCGCCCGCAGAGCTACACACTTAACAATCCCTCCAGGTTCTCGACCTAGGATCAACTTCTCAACCAACCGTAACGAACTCAACCAACGAATCTAAAAGATTCTCCAACGTTGGGCCGCAACCCCGATCCTTTCTACATACCGGAACGAACAGGTCTAATAGAAAACCACAATCCTAAACCGAAATCTTACCGACCCAAAACATACAATCTCCTAAAAATCGAGATCGAACCCGGGATACACCTAAACCATAACCACACCCGCCCTTCTTACCAAAAGCCACCCAACTTCCAACAGACAAACTTCTCAGAGAAGATACTCAACCACCTTGATGATCATAATACAATCCGAAACACGACACTTTAAAACTTCCAGCCAATTTCGGGATCGGTTATCCAACTGATTCTTAGTGTTCTGTCGAGAAACCCCAAAAGCCGAACGCTTCCAATACGACCGCTGCACACATTCAGAAGAGATTCCAAAGAACCGAACCCACACCCTTAACTTTTACTAACGTCTCAGCTACTTACCAGATACCAACTCGACTTCCACATAGCCAACACTTCTCGAGGGAGATACTCAACTGTATCTCGACCATCCTAACCCGGTCTGAACATTAACACGCTAACTCTACTAATCGCTTGCCCCATATCGGTTATTCAACTGATTCTTAATGCCTCACCTGGAACCTCCACTAATAGCGCTTCTTCCACGACTAATTCATCCTCCGAGAGGAAACTAAACCCGAGCCTAGAACTCTCAATGCAGAAGAACCGATGTGCTTTTACTGCCAACGAACGAGCACACTAATAACAATATCTTCCTCACGCCTTCCCGGTTGCTCTGCCGCACGCGCCACCGCTACTACTCAACCCGAACGATAACAGACGAACGAACTTGAACATTATCACTCCAAAGAATTAACTCACGATCACCCTCGATCAAATTAACGGTAGCCCAACGACTAACCCAACTCCACCAGAACCCTACCACTTAACGAAAACTCTAACTTCTTAAAACTAGCATTAAGCAATCAACCTTCTGACGACACCACAGCGTTAACACGAACCTACTCGCAACTCCAGGCAATTCCAATTGATCCTAACATGCATAAGGATACTCAACCGACAACCTGACATTCGGGACGAATAACCGATCACTTTCAACTCAGCAATCGAACAGCACCAGACCGACCGTAAACACCGTCAACTGAACGGAACACACAAGATCACGATCAAGAAAGCACCATCGTCTTCAACCGTCATAATCACCGATGCAATCTTCCTACTCCATGCAATAATTTATAAACTTGACACAGACCCTCGGTCTCTTCTGTAATCCATGCACTCAACGGTTATCCACAAGTGACCATACGGAACTCGACTAAACCCTCAAACCACCAGATGTTGAACCCGCAATAACCCTCAAACAAATGACGACGAAGCACCCACAAGCTCGCTTCTGTTGCGTATGGAAACGTGACACCCGATCAAAATTTTGTACCCTGCTCAACCAGAGCTAACTTCCATTGACTCCATACTACATCACTGAAAATCTCTACCGCATAAAAGAACATCCTCACCTTAACGTCGCAACCTGCGTCCGTTGATCCCTCTTTTTCCTAGCACCGATAACGCATTCTACATGAGGCGATCAACAGAACAGGAGATCTCAACCAAACGCTCATAGCCCAACGAAACGCTCTAACACAATTCTTCATTCTTTACTCAGATAGTTCTCCCCCACTTAGGGTTTGAACCCACCAACAGCTGACCCAACAACCACTGCTGTTCCACTGGCAGTCCACTATGTACATACTGACAACACCACAGACAACCACTTGTCTTCACTCGCACGCTTGAGATAGATCCCGACTATTTACCCGAATATTTAGAACCAAAACAAATGTAACTAAACATGAAATCGATAAAAGTTTAATCGAGAAAACATACCGACAACAACCGACGAGGGTCCACTCCTACATCCAGCTGTTAAGCCCCATCTTCCAATTCCAGGTCCTCCATCTTCACCTGATGAACACCCTCACATTTTAGGACAACAAAACCCGAATTCTGACCAGCATCTCTAGACAATCCCAGACAACTCGCCCTAACGTGGCCAAACTGATTGCATGAAACACAAAACTTCATCTCCAGCTTACCGTCCTGACGGTAAGGGTCCTCCACTCTGTCCGAAACTGCAGCTCGAAACTTCTTCTGTAACGACTGCCCCAATTCCTAATTTCGCCTCTTTTTCCTGAACAAGGTAGAATCCAAACAGAGGGAATAGAGGATTACGAACACAGTCCTAAAGCAAGTTCCGGAGAAAGAAGATAGTCGAGCATCGAGTTCGATTTCCCTTGATGCCACAGCAGACTCAATCCCTGCAAAATTTTGTCCTCGAGCAGCGGCCACCAAACCCGCTGATCTCCTTCCTCATCATAGCCTGGCACCGAGCCATCATCGCCACATCCTTCGCGGTGAACCGCTCCTCAAACATTGCTAACATTTCTGACTTAACCAATTTAATCATCGGAGGAAGCATCTCGAACACAGCCCTAGTCACTTCTGTAGCGACCAAATCCTGAACATCCTCATTGCTCATCTCAGGCCCAACCCGGCCTCGCGAACTCGACCTGAGTCCCGAATCATTCTCTCTCAGATCATCCCTCCTCACTCTGAAATCCGACAAGAAACGAGTTACAACACTCGTCTAGGACATAGCACACACGATTCCCTCGTCTACACACTCCTTAGGTCCCTCGGGTCTCTCTTCGTCCCAGGTACGAATCATGTGCTTCCAATAGTACAGGCCCTTGTACTACCTTCCACACGTATTCGTACTTGTTCTTAAGATTGTCCCGGTTCTCTAAGTTACCTCACTCCCTTCTAAAAGGCATCCATATATCATCCAAACCACCCTGCACCGAAGTGCCTAACACTCTTCCTAGTCTACCTAGGAATTCCACATATCATTCGCACCGTAAGAACTTCTGCTCGTACCATCTGGTCGTTTCGTGAACGTGTAATTGTATACAACAAGAGCATATAGATTGTCAAATAGATGTCCCTACTTCAAAGTCACAACCAAACAAGGAACATGTAGTAAGGCCGGTTCAAGAATTCTAAGGCTATCCGGTCCTCTTACATACAATCCTAAAGCATCCCATCATCTTCCTAACAGTATAAACGTTGGTCCAAAAAGGCACACAAATTCAGCACATAGCAAATAACATGCAGTAAGCATCACACTAGGCAAAAGGCATCCCTATGATTTAGGCCAATTCTACCATGCAATTTCCTGAGCGGATCCTTAGCCTATTTCTACCATATATCATCACATCAGCACATAATATCGTGGGTATTTTGGGAAATAAACACTTACTTGAGCTCCGGCCGACTGTACACAACGCATCTCATTCTTTTCGAAACCTATTATCTGTTAAAAATCTTAAGTCAGGTGTGCATACCATGTTTCAAACCCCCAAGCAACAATCAAACAGGAACATGCAAGGGAATCTTCTACATGTTATTCGGCCCAACTACTTAGAAAGTTTATTTAAAAACACTCTTTCCTTCAAAAATCGTTTTTTGAAAATCTTCAAATCCCTAGTTTGAGTTTGGAATCCCAATCATGTTCATCCAAATCCTCGGAATCACATTCTTGTTCATCTAAATCCCTCAAACCAAGGTTTTGACAACAACTTGTCTTCACCTTTCACTCACTGCCAAAAACCACTAACAACAACTTGTCTTCACCCGCGCGCTCGAGATAGATTTTGACTAACTACCCGCCTTCAAAACAACAAAGAAAAGCAACAAAACCGAACAGCAACAAACAAGACCGCGAAAACATACCAGCAACGAATGACGAGGTTCCATCTCTCCATCCAGCTGCTAAGCCCCGGCTTCCAATTATGGGTCCTCCATCTTCACCTGACGAACACCCTCACACTTTAGGGTAACAAAACTTGAACCCCGACAAGCATCCCTTGACAATCCCAGACAACTCTCCCTGACGTGGCCAATCTGCATGCATGAACACAAAACTTCACCTCCAGCTTACCGTCCCGGTGGTAAGGGTCCTCTACTCTATTTGAAACTGCAGCCCGAAACTTCTTCCAGGACGACTTTCCTATATCCTGATTCTGCCTCTTCTACCCCAGCTGGGCATCGAACTCGATCTCCCTCGATGCAACAGCAGACTCCATCTCAGCAAAAGTCTGACGTCGAGCAGCGACCACAAACCCGCTGATATCGTTTCTCATCATAGCCCAACACCAAGTCATTATCGCCCCCTCCTTCACGGCGAACCACTCCTCAAACAACACTAGCATCTCCGTCTTGACCGAATCAATCACCGAAGGAAGCATCTCGAACACAACCCTAGTTACGCCGTGACGACCAAATCTCGAACATCCTCATCACTCATCTCAGGCCCAATCCGGCCTCACGAACTCAACTCGAGTCTCGAATCATTTCCCTTAGACCACCCTTCCTCATTTTAAAATCCGACAAGAAACGAGCTACACACTCGCATAACACAGAGCACACACGATTCCCTCCTCTACAGACTCCTTAGGTCCATCGGGTCTCCCTTCGCTTCAGGTACGAATCATGTGCTTCCAATAGTACGGGCCCTTGTACTACCTTCCACACCTATTTGTACTCGTTTCAAAGATCATCCCGGTTCCCTAAGTCGCCTCACTCTTTTCTAAAGAGCATTCGTATACCATTCATAGGACCCCGCATAGAAGTGCCTAACACTCTTCCTAGTCTACCAAGGAATTCCACATCTCTCCCGTACCGTAAGAACTTCTGCTTATACCGTAGGCCGTCTCGTGAACGCATAATTGGATGTAATAAGAATAGATAGACAATTGAATGGATGTCTCTACCTTAAAGTCACAACCAAACAAGAAACAGCCAGTAAGGCCGGTTCAAGTATTTTTTAGGCTATCTGATCCTATTACATACAATCCTAAAGCATTCCCTTAACTTCCAAACAGTATGAGCATATGTCCAAAAGGCACACACAAGCATCATATAGCAAGCAGCACACAACAAACAACAATCTAGGCAAAAGGAATCCCTATGATCCAGGCCAATTCTATCATGCAATTTCCTGATTGGATCGTTACCCTATTTCTAGCACATATCATGTCATCAACACATAATATCATAGATATTTTGTGAATTAAATCACTTACTTGAGCTACGGCTGACTGTACGCATCACATCTCATTCCTTTCAAAACTCATTTACCTGTTTAAATCATAAGTCAGGTATTCATACCATGTTTCCAACTCCCTAACAACAATCAAACAAGAACATGCAAGGGAATCTTCCACATGTTACCTTACCTAAGTACTTAGAAATGTTATTTAAAAACAGTTTTCCTTTAAAAATCATTTTTGAAAATCCTCAAATCCCCAGTTTGAGTTTGGAATCACACTCCTGTTCATCCAAATCCTTGGAATCACATTTTTGTTCATCCAAATCCCTTAAACCAAGGCTCTGATACCAACTTGTAACACCCCAAAATCCAGAGCAAAAATTTTCAATCTAAAACGGTTTAAATACATAAACCGGGTTGTCCAATAAAAACCATTCAAATTAAAACTTAATATTTAAACATATAAAATCGTATTTAACAAAAACATTTGCAATTATTATCCAGCGGAAGACTTGATTAACAAAACCTCGAATGCGGTACAGTCGTGCCATGCTCCAAGCTCAAGCCATTAAACACCTGAAAAACAGTTAGGGTGAGAGAGTAAGTACAAAGCTTAGTGAGTTCCCCCAAAAGACCACACGATTTATTCCATTCAAACAAATAAGTCACATATGACATCCAGGAATGACTGGTCATGCATCGTCATTTCGTCATTAAATATCCTCGAGTGTCCAGGTATGCCCGGTCATGCATCGTCCTTTATCATGCAGCAACTCTTGGATTTATCAACTCATTATTTGATCTTCGGGTACCCACATACGACCGATTATGCATCGTCCTTGATCATGCAACAACCCTCAGATCTATCAACTCATTCTTCAGTCGCCAGAAGGAATCCAACGACTGTCACATACAAGCACAACAATCTAAACATACAGACTAACCCATCGGGTTCCTATCACCAATCATACAGTCATAAACGTAAGGCACGCTTAGCTAATGCACATTACTACACATAGTAACTACAGCTACCTACGCATGAAACTTCACCAGTAGTATAGTGAGAAGACTCACCTGATCCGTAAAGCCAAACAACACTCCTCACGTGCGTGTTCAGATCCCGACAACGCGAACCTCAATGTTCCATAAACAAGAAGCTTTAGCTGATTTCCACTTGAACAAAGCCTCCTAGCAACACCATACATCCTATAACATCATAATATATTCAAGAATCCTTTCAAAAGTACCAAGATCACCAAAAATCACTCCAAATGAGCTAGAGAGGGAAAATGACGAGTTTGGGGGCTGAAATGACTTAAATGGTGGCTGACCTAGGGTTCCCCACCCCTATATATGGCCCAAACTTCAAATCTAGGGTTTTTGCCCAAAATCAGCAGCTAGCGTCACTAATTCTAAAGTTAGCGCCGCTAACTCCACATCGTGCAAACCCACCATCGACCAACTTAGCGACGCTATCAGCTTAGCAACGCTATCTAGAAGATTAGCGTCGCTAACGCTATGGTTAGCGGCACTAATGACCTTCTCACCTAATTTTCATACTTTGATTCTTTTAAGCCTTGGATTCTTGACCTCCAGAGATTAGGGTCTTACAGTTTCGCTACACACAACCTTCTTATGTTACATTATTTCTAATAGAATTGTGTTTATGGATGGTACAGTTTTCGACGGCGGTTCGAATGGAGCAACATTTGTTTCTACATATTCTCACCGATGTCACGAATATGTCCGAATTTATACAACAATGTCCCGACACGAGTGGTACATAAAGTTTTGGTTCCATACAAATATATGCAGTTGTGATGCGCCAACTAGCTAATGGTTTTGTATAAGACCCATAGGAAGAATATTTCCACATGTCCAAGCGGAGCACACATGAAAGCCTCGAGGAGTTTTGTAGGTGCTTCGTTTCTATATACGGTCTACGATATTTTCACAAGCCTACGTTCAGTGACGTGTAGACACTATATGCTCATCACGCACATGTTCATGGATTTATTGGCAAGCTTGGAAGTTTGTATTATCTTCACTGGGAATGGAGTGGTTGTCCTACTGCATGGCACAAGCAATATATTCGGGGTGATAAAGGTTACCCGACAGTCATCCTCGAGGCCGTTGCATCACAGGATCTTTGGTTTTGGTATGCTGTAACACATGGTTTCTCATACGAAGTACACCCAAAAATTTTCAACAATTATATAGGAATACTTGTACTCAAACCAAGGATCAAGATGTTATCAACATGAATATTTATACAACAGGCCTTAAAAATTTTAACCAGGCATTACAATTTTAAATCTAATTCAACTAAAGGACAGGCTCTAAACTTGTCCGTCTTTCTTTATCACATGTCTTCCCCTATCACTGCTACAGATACCTGCAAAATAACACAACACTCAAGTGCAAGCTTATAAAGCTTAGTGAGTAATCTCAATCATATTCCACAATCTCTCTCAGTAACTCTCTCATCATTCTTCTTTGCTAGTCTCATTAGCAAACATCCGCTTCCTCTAAACTCTGAAACCTGCAAACATATTAGCTTTACAAACACCAGTTAATTTGTAGTAATATCGACTCAATAATAAGTATCACAACTGATACTACTCACAAACTCAATCACACATACTCGTATATACTCATTTCACAATCCATTATACTCAGTTATAACAACCATCATAATTGTAGAGATCAAACTCAAAGACTCTTTACCTCACTCACTCTAGTATATACTATACTACTATACTCAAATATAAGATTATAACTCGTCTCTCGTTATCCATAGATAACAAAACCATTCTAACTCTAAGCTACCTCAATATCAACATAACACGCATATATGTAAAACATATATATATATATATATATATATATATATATATATATATATATATATATATATATATATATATATATATATATATATATATATATACACACAAACACACAACAAGGTATAACTCTTACTCAAGTATTCAAAAGTACTCACCTGATATCGGATTAGTATATGGAACCCCTAATTTACACATACCGGGCTCCTGTTCGCTAGACTTGGTTATATCACCATAGTCTAATTCAATTCTCCAACATCCACAATCCTCTCAATAACATCTATCTCAAATATGTATAAATTAAAAGAGGAAAAAGGAGTGTAAACGGTAAATATCAACTCCATATTTACCGAAACCCCAAATCCGCGGTTCCACTCATTCAACTGTAGAAACTCGACAATAATCACACCAATAACTCTAAAGGCATCCACTAACAATCTACTAACAACATATATAACAATATATAGCTAAATCACTGAGATCAAAGCTAGGGTTTCGAAACCTCCAAAATGAAGAAATCACTCACCTCGACGAATTCGGAAGCAAGAACGTGTTTACGGGGTTAGATCCGCATCACTCTACACTTCCCTACGAATCTCCAACTTTAATTTGATCCAAAATCGCCTCCTTAAGCTCTGAAAATCGATTTTGGGGTTTCTCTCTTCGAAATGAAGTTTTTAGCCTTAAATGGGGTTTGCTGCGTATATATAGTCTGCAGTCGTAACCCGACCCGGGTACCTTTTACGACTTTTATTTTCGTTTGTTCAGTAGGTACAACACAACCCGGGTTGGCTCTTTTTGGCATTTTTCAAACTCAAACTTCTCCCAAAATGTCCTCTAACCACACTAACACATATAACAACTTAACTAATCTTAATTATATCAAGATTAGTACATAAGAGGGATTCCAACTCTTCTCACTCATCAACGACTCAAAACTCGAAGGCAATCAAAAGGATCGCCACACCTTTTACGCTAAGCAAACTCATAGCTAGAATCATACCTACTATAAGGTAATAACTCTACTTATCTTAATAAGCATCTCAAAATAAAAATGAGTCTTACATATGCCTACTTTGGTGCCCAGGGTTCAAACAATGATATCAACGTTTTGCAAATGTAACCTTTACTCGACAACGTTTGCAACAGATCGACTCCTAGTTGTCCATTTCAAGTAAACGGATCCACATACAAATACGGGTATTACATGGTAGATGGTATATATCCTGAGCATGTTGTGTTTGTGAAACCTTTGTCATGTCCAGCTAATCCAAAATGCTTGAAATATAAAGCTGCTCAAGAAAGGGCTAGAAAGGATATTGAAAGAGCGCTTGGAGCACTTGAGAAGCGTTGGCACATATTAGGCAGGTCGGCAGGACCCGAGATAAGGATAAACTCGCTTTTATTATTTATATGTGTATTATTTTACACAACATGATTTTAGAAGACGAAGGAAAAGCAATATGTAAGTATATGGAAAACGAACACGCCTCCTCATATAATATCGAGCCGCTAATAAAACTTGTTCCCCAGCGTACATCCAAATAAGATGGGAGCTCCGTGACATTAGAAAACATCACGAGCTACACACCGTCTTGGTGGATCATATGTACCAAGTTAGTCATATCGATTTCAATGTGCCTCCGGTGGACGATACGAAAGACTTTTCAGATTTACCATGTTTTTAATTTTATTTTATGTTTTTTCTTTTTTAATTTTAATGTAATGTTTAAATTTTAATTTTAATGTAACGTTTTTACTTTTATTTTATGTATTTTAAATTTAAATGTTAGAATTTAAAAAAATAAAAAAATCAGATGGTATAGAATGACATCCATCCCCTCATGTAGGCATACAAAGGCATTGTCAATGACATCCTACGTGATGCCTATGTGGCAGTCAATGTTTATAGGTTCGTAGGTAACCATACCGTTTAGCCCGAAAAAAACACCTTACTCTTATACGGACATATTTACTCTTTTGCGGACATATTTAAGAGACGGCTTCACTTGGAAGATTCTAACTTTGAACTTATATGATAATAATACAAATTTACAATTGAAACATGCATTTCATGTGACATCCTCTCCTCTAACCTCCCCATATATTCTCATGTAACCATCCACTTCTCCATCTCTTTTTCCGATGTATCATCCTTCCAAAATGCAGAATCTTCTCACCACAATCGTCATCTTCTTCCTCCCATTCATCTTCTTCGATGGTTATGCGGCGTTGGGCGGTTGGAAGCCAATTGTCAATGTGACCGACCCAAAGGTGGTGGACATCGCAAAGTTTGCTGTGAATGAGCATGACAAGAAGGATCAAGCGTCTCTTAAATTCATAAAAGTCGTAAGTGGAAAGAGCCAAGTGGTGGCCGGAATGGATTACAATCTCACGATTATGGCGGTTAATGGCGGTCTAGAGAATAACTACGTGGCTATTGTTTGGGATAAGCCTACGCAGAACTTTAGACAGCTGATGTCGTTCAGGGGACCCATTTGATGAACGAAGTTGGGGTTTTGTGTTTTTGAAATTTGTTTCTAGTCATGATATGTAATAGAAAATTAAATAAACAGAGACAAGGAGATATATATGATACATCAAGTTCAGGGTAGGGTGTTTAGATTGATATGTTCGTGTTGATTTTTCATATGTTGCTTTACTTGTGTTCAATAGTTTTATGACTGTTAAAAAACAACAAAAGTTTAAAATCTTTTGATTGCCTCGTTGTGAAATCATCAGTTCGTTATTAAATATTTTAAGATTTTCAACAAGAGTAAATCATCATTGCATTGTTATATCCTCTATCAATCTCGCGAGCGAGTGTTTAATTGTTAATTTTACAAAGAACTTCCTTTCAAAAGAAGATATTATTTTCCTTCTTACAATTAAAAATAAGAATGTATTTGCATCTTTTTTCTAAAAAAAAGGAAATATCATTAAAATCAATGTTTTAAAAACCGGTTTTATAATAGAACCGGTCTGATGATCTTTTCCGGTTTAATGACCGGTTTCTAGAATGTTTATATGTTTTACTATTTTCCCACATACATATGTATATATAAAACCACGAATTTGACATCAATAAGTTCAACTAATAAAAATACAAATAACAAATAGAACAACGAAAGTAAATCAAAATTGAGAATACGCAACGCGGCAACGTCACATACGGTTTATTTTTATTATAGGCTATTTTTAATTATACTAGTTTAGACTTAGGAGTATCTATCCAAACCAAACACAAAAGCCCAAGATAAAGCCCTTCCATTCCGGTTCACTACAACCGGTTCAACCGATTTTTTTTACTAAAATCGGCCGGTTCATTTCGGTCAAGAAATCATTATAAAATCGGCTCTAATAGAACCGTACTCATCTCCGGTTCCCGGTCCGACAGACCGGTTTTTAAAACATTGATTAAAATCATGCAAAAGACCATGAATTATTCGTAGACACGGGTCTTAGGCTCTAAAAGAATCTGGCTTCCTCCTTACTGTGAGGCTCTGATTGGTTTTGGGGCAGTGGGGGCGCATAAAGCACGAAATGTCAAATCCATACTTCAATATGAACAATAAACAGCAAACTCAAATTCACAGGATCTTCTTGATCTTAGTGAATGGAGAACATGCTATTGCAATTATCGAAAAAGAAACACACCTCCATGAAGCTAAAAGACCTGATCAAAGTTAGTAACAGTAACATCAAGCAATCTAAGAAGAAAATTGGTGAAGACAAGAAAAACATCTGTGAGAAATCAAAAAAAACAACAAATGTCGTCTGAATCGTCCGAATCGTGTAATTCCATTGATCTTGAGACTCAAAAAACTATGGAAATCGGAAGAGCAGTGGGATTCCAAATGGATGATGTTGGCAATATTTTGAGGAAGGAGATTCAAGGTGATGGAGTGAGAAGGGGAGGTGGTTGGAGATGGCGGTATGATAGGTGGGGTGGATGAGTTTTTTTTTAATGTAGTAGAGATATGGGAGGTAGAGATAGACGGTGAGGTTGAGTGAAAAGGGGCTGTAGGTGGTGGTGTTTGAATGGGGTTAGAGGACGGGGCATTTTGCTAAGGGCGACGGGAGTAGGTTAGGCGGAAAGTGGGAGGGGAGGTTAGAGATGGTAGTGGTGTGTGGGCAAGTGTTTGTGGGGAAGTGGGATGTTGTGTTGAAGGTTGGGTATCTGGTAAAGGAGTGTTGGTTGTGGTAGCAGGGTGGTAGGGTGTGGGCGAAGGGGCAGGTGGCACAATCATTGGTTTTGGGTCTGATGGTGGAGTAGAGGCTTGAGGAAGTCATCAGTGGAAGGTAGATTGTGGTCTTTTATGCCATGGGATGGAAAAATATGTTCAATAAATTAAACATGGCGAGAGTGATAAAGGCGTTTTGTGAGAGGATCAAAACACTTGTAGGCTGATTTTGAGGTGGAGTAACCAAGGAACAGACATGGAGCGGATTTTGGGTGTAGCTTAGAGGAAGAGTATGGTTTTAGCCAGGGATAGCATAAACATCCAAACGGTTTCAGGCGGTGTAGTTTGGAGGTGTATGAAACAGACGTTGGAAAGGACTTGATTATGGAGAACATGGGTGGGAAGTCTGTTTATGAGATAGACTGCCATTTGGAATGCGTGCGTCCAATTGGTGAGGGGAAGTTTAGCATAGTGAAGTAAGGCAAGTCTGGTTTCGACAATATGACGGTTTCGACAATATGACGGTGTCGACGTTCGGCGACACCATTCGGTTCAGGTGTGTGAGGTGGTGTAGTATAGTGAGAGATGCCATGGGATTGGAGAAAGGGCTGAAGTCCTTGGTATTCCCCACCATTGTTTGTGAAGATAGACACTAGAGGAGATCCAAAAAACTTTTCAACAAGTAATTTAAATTGTGGAAAAATAGTGGCAACATCAGATTTGCGCTTCAAGGGGTAAAACCACACATACTTTATAAAATAATCCACAAGAATGACATAATAGGTGAAATGATCAATTGATGATTGAACAGGGCCCCAAACATCAGAGTATAACAACTGTAAGGGTTTTGTAGCAATAAATGAATTTGGGCCAAATGGTAACTTATGACTTTTATTGATTGAACATGAGGGACAATGTATGTGAGAATCAGAAAAAGACTTGGAATTGAGACCTAGACTAGAAACAAGATTTTTGAAAACTTTGAAGGAAGGGTGCCCGAGCTTGTGATTCCAAGTGAGTGGAGAGGATTTGGTAGTGACATGGAGTTGCAAATTGGATGGTAGACGAGCATGATAAACGTCTTCACTGTTCTCCCCCCGCAGGAGAGGCGCCCCCGTGCTTAGATCCTTCACAAAAAAATATGTGGGAAAAAATTCCACAGAAACTTGATTAGTTTTGCATAATTTAGCAACTGATATAAGATTACGTCGTAAACGTGGAACACATAACACATTTGGTAAGGATAAAGGTTTGTGTAGTGTGTTAATGTGTTTGGAACCAATATGAGATATTTGTAATCTATTACCATCACCAAGTATTATCTCATCAGGGCCACCATAGTCTGAGAGGTTTTGGAGTGTGGATCGGTCTGATGTAACATGGTTGGAAGCTCCACTGTCAAACAGCCATGTTGGTGAGATGGGAGACGAACCAGTGGTGGTGACATTGGCGACGGGTGGGGATGGTGAAGCAGAGGTAATTGTGATGTTGTTGTCGCGTAGAAACCGAGATAATTTTCTGCAGTCGCAGGTGTTGTGACCCGGAATATTACAGAACTGGCAGAAAGTGTTGTTGCGGGTTTGACGGTTTCCATTTGAAAAATTGTTTGTGCCTTGGTTTTGGTTGTAATGGTTCCTGTTGTTGCTCCGATTAGGTCTCGAAAAGGAACCGTTGGACTGCTGGCGGTTGTGTTGTCGTGCGGTGTAGTTAACAGTGGTCACGGGAGGTGTGGTGATTGATGAGGTTTCTTTGAGTGCTCTTTCAAAATCAGTGAGTTTGTCAAACAATTCTGAGTAGGACAGTGGGTTTTCACGCACCTTAATAGCAGCAACTATCGTGCTATATTATTCTCCAAGCGGTGACAAAATGTGCACAAGGAGGTCTTCTTCAGCAACTGGGCTTTGCGCAAGAGCAAGGTCATCTACAATTGACCGCATGTCTTGGAGGTATTCTGAGATTGAGCGGCTAACTTTCGGATTTTTGATTAGCTTTGATTTGAGTGAGATGATGCGAGATCGTGACCCGCTTGCAAAGCTAGAATTCAGTCGCTCCCAAGCATCCCGGGAGGTAGTAGCCGATGAGATTAACGGTTGAATAGAGTCCGCGCAGCTTCCAAGGATTGCACTGATTATAACTTGATCTTGACGATACCAGAGAAGAAGAAATTCTGGATTTTGTTTTTTGTCATCAAGGAAGCATTTGGGAGGTTGCTGATCTCCTATGATGAATGCGTCAAGTTCGAGCCCAATTAGGGTTGACTCCACCTGACGACGCCAGACCGGAAAATTGTTTGGCGTGAGTCTGATCGGGAAATGAGTTGATGCAGTGATCTGAGTAATTGATTTCAAGGCCATGGAAGCACCGAGAAGGTTAAATCGCAGGTATTGCAGGTGAGGCAAGAATTAGGTTTTGTGTGCGTGTTGAGAATTTCACAGGCAGGAGCAGCTCTTGAGAGCAATCAGACGCTCTGATACCATATAAAGGTATTAGGGCTTGAATGGTATTTTCTATATGTTAATCGAGTTACAGAGATGGGTATATATACAGGATTGACCAGGAGGAAATCTAGGAGCTAAAATAGCCTGTACAACTGTCTAAGCTAATTGTACAACTCTCTAAGCTAATTACAAGGAGGTAACTTCTCTAATCTTTGACTTTTGTAACAGCAATCACGGTGCAATGTCATTTAGTCGTAATAATGGTGTACAAAATCGGTCCCAATGAATTTACTCACATACAACATTCGTGGTGTGGGGGATTCAGAAAAAGCCTCCCAGGTTAGGAATCTCAAAATTCGTCATAGTATTAATTTCCTCTGTATACAAGAAACACAAATGGTGAACACTGAGAGCATTAGGATTGAAGACTTTTGGGACAATGAGTCGTTTGATTATAAGATAGATCAATCGCTTGGGAGATCTGGAGGTCTGATTAGCATATGGAACACAAACACGTTCACGAAAATCAACTCAATCTCAAAATCTTATTTCATCATGATTTCTGGTCTTTGGAAAGATAATAGTGAAAGGATTAACTTTGTGAATGTATACGCACCGGTTGATTCTCACGAAAGAAAAATCTTATGGAAAGATCTGCTGGAATTAAAAGACATAAACGAGGGTAAATGGGTGTTCATGGGAGATTTTAACGAGGTTAGAAGTAAAGATGGTACATTCTCTTCGTTTTGCTGTGAATCTACTTCAAAAGATTTCAACAATTTCATTGTAGATGCGGGTCTTGTAGGGTATAATATGGGAGGAAGAAGATATACATGGATTAGTAAAGATAGCAGGAAATTAAGTAAACTCGACCGATTTCTTGTATGCAACCAGTTTATGAACAAATGGCCAACTGCTACTGTGACTGCACTTCCCAGATACTTGTCCGATCACAGTCTTGTAATTCTCATTGGTGCTCATATCGATTTTGGACCATGTCCATTCCGGTTCTATAATTCGTGGATAAACATTGAAGGATGTAAAGAAGTAGTTCTTAAAGCTTGGGCTAATTCGAGAGTTGAAATCAACAAAGACAGGAACTTCATGATTAAACTCAGAGGGGTAAAAACTGCAATCAAGAATTGGTGTGCGGAGACATTGGAATCGGAGAAAAAAGAAGAAAAATCACTAAAATTTGCAATTGAATCACTAGAGGAATTGGCTGAGCAAAGGCTTTTATCGTCTCAAGAAAGGACCGATTGGAAAAATCATCAAGCGAAACTTGTTAATCTTAACAATTGCAAAAAGCTCAATCTAAAACAGAAAGCGATGCTTAAATGGGAGGTAGATGGAGATGAAAATTCTAAGTTCTTCCATGCTATAATCAATGGCAACAAGAAAAATCCAGAATTAATGGTCTAATGGGCGATGACCGTTGGATCGCTGAGCCGGAAGAGATTAAGAACGAAGTCTAGAATTTTTTTGCAGATAAATTCGACAATCCAACAATAATTAGACCAAAGCTCGTTTGTGATAAGTTTAAAAAGATTTCCGAGGAAGATAAAAAATTTCTTGAAGAAGAATTCTTTTTCGATGAGGTCAAACGGGCGGTCTGGGATTGCTCATCGGATAAAGCCCCCGGGCCGGATGGCTTTACGTTCAAATTCTTCAAAGAATTTTGGGATGTGGTCAAAAAAGAGTTATTTGAAGCAATAAAAAATTTGAAGAATCTGGGCAGGTGGTTGTAATGCTTCATTCATTTCTCTTATTCCCAAGATCCGAGATCCATCTACACTCAAAGACTTTAGGCCGATAAGTCTAATTGGTTGCTTGGCAAAAATATTATCTAAAATTCTGGTGAATAGGCTCAAAAAAGTAATACACAAGGTGATAAGCGAAAGTCAATCAGCATATATACAAGGAAGAAGCATAATGGATGGTCCGTTGATAACAAACGAACTCTATAGCTGGGAAAAAAGAACGAGAACAAAATCACTACTTTTCAAGGTTGACTTAGAAAAAGCGTTTGACTCGGTGGACGACTGGGGGTATTTGGATACAGTTTTGTAGCAAATGAACTTTGGTTTTAAGTGGAGGAAATGGATCTCTGGTTATCTCAAATCAGGTAGAAGTTCTGCCTTGGTAAACGGATCCCCAACGAAAGAGTTCAACATCAAAAGAGGGGTAAGGCAAGGAGACCTGATATCACCATTTCTCTTCATAATTGCAATGGAAGGTCTACATATGGTCATGGAGACGGCTAAAGAAAAACACCTCTACCATGGCCTCCAACTCCCAAACAACGGGCCGTGCTGTCACACCTAATATATACGGATGACATTATATTTATCAGTGATTGGTCCCCGGTTAACTTCCTCAATCTCAAAAGAATCTTGAGATGTTTTCACTTTGCATCGGGGCTAAAAGTTAACTTTAATAAAAGTAAGGTGTTTGGCATTGGTGTTGAAGATTTGGAGATCCAGAGGTTAGCACAACATTTGGGGTGTGAAGCAGCTAAATTCCCCTTTATTTATCTCAGTCTTCCAACTGGGGAGAATATGAAAAAATATGCAAATTGGAGCCCAATCATTGAGCGTTTTAAATTCAAACTTAATATGTGGAATAAAAAGACGTTATCATTTTGGGGGGCGACTGACTTTGATAAAAAGTGTTCTTGGAAACCTTCCAACATATTACTTCTCCATTTTCAGAGCTCCCAAGAAAGTAATTGATGAACTAGAAAAGATCATAAGATGTTTTCTGTGGAGTGGCACTGCAGGAAAGAAGAGCATCCATTGGGTTAGTTGGGACAAAGTTACTACTCCAAAAGAGCTTGGGGGCCTTGGTGTCGGGGGAATAAATGAGTTCAACTTAAGTCTTCTTTCTAAATGGTGGTGGAAGATAAAGATTGATAGAACTTCGTTGTGGTCAAAGATAATTGGAAGCATTCATAAATACCATGGCCAAGATGAATGTGCAATGGCTAAAAAGTCCCTAAAAAGTACGTGGGTGAATGTTGTAAACACTGAAGTAGAGTTTCTAGAATTAGGGATAAGCTTAAGAGACTTGTTCGAAAGGAAGGTTGGGAAAGGTGAAAGTACATTGTTCTGGAAAGATACAATGATACGCTTAAAAAAAGATTTCCAACGTTATATGGTCTTGAATCCAACAAAAATTGCTACATTGAAGAAAGGATCTCGTTATTAGAAGATGGTACTAAGCAAACAACATGGGACTGGAAAAGAGAAGTTAAAACAAAATCAGAATTCAAGGAATTGCAAGAGCTGTCTGATGCAATATCTAGAGTGGAAATATCACTAAATGATGATAAATTTAATTGGTTCCTTGAGCCGAATGGAAAATTCTCGGTTGGGTCACTTAAGATGGCTATTGTTCAAGCGAATAAAGACAAGATCCCGATCCTTTTCACCTGGAACTCGTGGGTTCCAACAAGGATTAATTGTTTTTCGTGGAAATTAGCACTAGACAGACTGCCAGTGCAATGTAATCTTGTAAAGAGAGGAATTCAGATTCACGATACTAAATGTCCCCTTTGTGGATCAGTAGACGAATCAAGGGATCATGTTTTTATTGAGTGCAAATTTGCATTCGAAGTTTGGTCTTGGATACTCAATTGATGTTCTATAAGGATGCAAATTCAAACCACGTGGGAAGGGATGGTCCATGAACTTGAAAATCAGAGTAAGATATCTAAAAAACAAAAAATTTCCTACAAGCAGTCCTGCAAGAAACATGTTGGTTCATATGGAAAGCAAGGAATGAGGTCGTCTTTAGGAAGAATAAGAAAAGGCCCACTGCTGTGGTGGACGAAATCCAAGTTAATCTCTTTAACTGGGTCAAGTTTAGGGGAAAAGTGGCAAGTTTGGAATGGTTTTCCTGGTGCGGTTTGCCATTCAGTTCTCGTTCCTTAAGAATTAGGAGAGATGGAGAGTGGAGTGAGTTCATTTAAGGGTTACTTAGACACTATGTAGTTAATCGCGCCGGTATAGCGCCGGTATAGCGCCGGTATAGCGGTTCGCGGTGGTTAGCATAATCGCGGTTCAGTTTAGCGGTGGAAAATAGCGGTACCGGTATAGCGCCGGTATACCGCCGCGATTTACCGCGATTCACCGCGATTTACCGCGATAATGACCGCGATTTACCGCTATTATCCGGGTGGAGGAAATTTTTTTTTTTTTTTTTTGATACTTTGACATTTTCTATATTAGAATGTTATACTATGTGACTTATTTGTTAAATTAAGCATTATGTGATGTTTTTTGAATGACTTTTATGATATTAATTCTACTAGTAATAGTCTAATATATAAATTCTACATATTACTAAAAAACCGCTATATCACCGCTATACCACCGCGAGAACCGCAAAATTAAATATCGGTAGGTTACCGCGATTACGATTTTGACCGCGATAACTGCATAGCTTAGACACGAGCGATGGGAGAGGAAATACTTTGCAAAACTTGATGTCACCAATGTGAGTCATAAGGAAGCTACTGGTTATGGTATGGGTAGGGTTGGGGTATATCAAGTGGTCTTGGTGTATGTTCTGCTCACAAGCGAGAATTTTTGTTCAAGTGTGTCTCTTGGCGTGAGTTTCTATTCATGGGTAGAACATATTTAGGTGCTTATGAGTGGGCATTTCTTTCGTGTCTTGTGTTGGGTCTGTTGTGTGTTTGCGTAGGGAGGGGGTGTCTTGCGCATGCGTTTCTTTTTCTTGTATGGTGTGTGGTGTCTTTCTATACAGGTGGAGATTGATAGATATTTGGCTGCTTCGGTCTTCCTGGAGAGACTTTGGTTTTTTACACAAATTCAATAGTCGCAGAATCTTTATTTTATTTGATGTCTTGGCATTTGGTGATTTTGGCAATCCAGTCTCAATTGAGCTCTGGAGTTCTTTTGGAAATATTTTTGAGCAATTTATCAGTTGGTTGAAATTCCCCTGTTTGTGGGATCCTGTGGGTCTTTAATTTGATGAGATGGTGCTGTCTGCTTGATTTTCCGGCTATTTGGACGAAATTACCCCTGGCTGAGCTTTTGATGATTTGGTGCTGCTGATGGTGTCAAGTGCTTATTTTGATTTTCTTGTTGTAGCCGGTTTGTGGTTGCTGCGAGTCTTCAATTTGATGAGTTGGTGCTGTTTGATTGATATTTCGGTTGTTTGGATGAAATTGCCCCTGGATTGTTTTCTTTGTTCTTGACTTCCTGTTTGGTGAATGTGATGACCTGGGGTGGAGCTAGTATTTAGCTTACTTAGTGGTTTAAAATTGCTTGTTTTGAAGCATACAACACATTATTGGTTCTAGTCAATTTTTCCCTTGGTCCAAGTGGTTAGCCAGCTACAGATTCTTGGTTGGATGGATGGTGTGATAAGTTCTCTTTTAGTTTTCGAAAAGGGATAGATATTGAATTGGCGCTGATTGGTTGGTTTGGTGCCCTTGGTTTGGTGTCCTTGTTATTTTATTTCTTATTTTAGCTACAGTAGCTTTAATTGTTTGATTGTTATATATGTATAGCAAATAGCAAAAAGTATAGGGTCATTTAGCATATGTTTCTTTTCGGCGATGTACTGGTTTTTGTTGTTTCTTTGTTTTTGTTGTTTCTTTGTTTTGTGCCAGCGATTTGCTGGTTTTTTAATAATATTGTTGTTCAAAAAAAATTAAGTTATGGGTATCGATAAAAAAACCCCCCATTTGATGGGACATGTGTGTGTAAAGTCAAACACACACACATACACACCTACATACATATTTCACCTCACGTGGAGATTTATTTAAGATTACCCTTAAGCTATTTGGGTGAAACATGAGCGTGTTTAGTAGAGGTTCTACTAGTTCAAGATTCGATGTTGCATAAGCCTTCATGCAACATCTATATAGACATTTTTAGGGAAAAGAAAAAGATGGTTTGTGCTGAAGATCTTCATCAGACCTTTGGCTTTTTAGAGATCCTTCATTAAGGAATATAAATTAAAATTATATAGTGATTACTTAGGAACACTGGAACAGAAATAAAAATACGCAAAGTTTCCACGAGTTCAGTAATACCAAAAGAAATACAAATGAAAGATGCCTCAAAATGTGTTTGTTTTCTTATTATGTTATTAATTAATCCCCTGTGTTATCAATGAACAACCCTAAGAATTTGCTATCAATAACTTATGCTTTATTGTTAAACAGTTTATGATTGTGTAATCAACTGCACGCTAGATAGTTGATAGCACGATAGCATAGATGTATACCTAATAATCTTTTAGCCTTATGTCTCCTAATGAATTATTGATGCTAAAGAATTGCAACTAGCTATATTTATACAAGCAATGACACAAACTTTTTATGATATTGATTCTACATAGTAATAATACTCTAATATATTAATTCTACATAATTATATTCTAGATAACAAAAAACGTATACCACTACGAGAACTGCTATTTCAAATAACGATCAGTGGCCGCTATTTGATTTTTAACCGCGATAACTACATAGTATGATAAAGAACAAATAAAAAACATACATGAGCACGCATGCTAGAAAAAAATAATTAAGGAAATGGTAGTTTAATTAAAATGAGTCGAATGAGACAAATGAGATAAAAAGCAATGGTATATAAACCTCCAACCTATCACTATATCTATCAAGTATTCTTCATATTAAGTAAAAAAGAAACATATATTTATATCTTAATAAAATAAATGGTATTTTTATAAGTCTATTAAGGCAAAAAAGAATCGTTACTCTTATAGGTACAAATTTTCATATAAGAGATTGTTTGACTTGAAAAGATTCTAAAGTTAAAGTTATTACGAATACAAATGAAACATGCATTTCATGTGACATCCTCTCCTCTAACCTCCCCATATATTCTCATGTAACCTTCCACTTCTCCATCTCTCTTTCTGATGTATCATCCTTCCAAAATGTAGAATCTTCTCATCACAATTCACAATCGTCATCTTATTACAACCATTCATCTTCTTCGATGGTTATACAGCGTTGAGCGGACAGATTCTCAATGACGAGTGGAAGCCAATTTCCAATGTGAATGACCCAACGGTGGTGGCTAACGGTAAGTTTGGTGTGGATCAGCGTAACAATCTCACAATTATGGCGGTTAATGGCGGTCTAGAGAATAAGTATGTGGCTATTTGAGACAAGCCTATGGAGAAATATAGAGAGCTAATTATGTTCAAGGGACCCATTATTTGATGAACGAAGTTGGGGTTTGTGGTTTGAAATTTGTTTTTAGTCACGTGTAATAGAAAATTAAATAAAGTGAGACAGAGAAATAGGCGATACATCAAGTTCAGAAACAACAGAAGTTTAAAAACTTTAGATTGCTTAGTTTTTAAATCATCAGTTCGTTATTAAATATTTTAAGATTTTCAACATGAGAAAATCATCATTGCATTGTTATATCCTCTATCAATTTCGAGAGTGTTTAATTGTTAATTTTACAAAGAACTTATTTTTAAAAGAAGATATTATTTAATCAATCCCCTGTGTAATCACTTTTTTTTAACAAAGATTATGACCATATAAATGTTGGGATTGGAAAATTCTTCTATTCAACACTAGAACAGAATTACAATAGGAGGAGCAACTCTCACACTCGACTATTACAAAAAACCAACCCTCTAACTAACACTTACACTCTAAGTGTTATGCTCACTAACTCTATGTGTTTGTGATGTTTGGGATGTCTAAGAACTGAAACTTAAGCCTCTATTTATAGCTAAACTAGCTACTAAAACTATAGTATATGAACACATTGAATATTAGAAGGAAAGATCAAAGTTTTCCACCTTATTTAATAAGGATGGCTTCTAGATGGAGGGCTTCTAGATGGAGGCTGGAAATCAACAAATCTCCCCCTCCAGCCTCTGTTGAACAATCCTTAGCCCAACTATGTCAGCACATAGTTTGTGTTTGTCTTGTGTCACCACCTTGGTCAACATGTCTGCAAGATTGTCATTTGTGTTGATCTTTGACAACTTCAATTCTCCTCTCTCGATTGCTTCTCTAAGCCAATGATAACGGATATCGATATGCTTAGTGCGGGAATGGTACATCGAATTCTTGCTCAGGTCCATAGCACTCTGACTGTCGCAATGAATGATGTATTCTGCTTGTGGAAACCCCAATTCTTGAAGAAACCGTTTTAACCATATAAGCTCCTTCCCAGCTTCAACGGCAGCAATGTACTCGGCTTCTGTTGCTGACAGTGCTACACACTTCTGTAACTTGGATTGCCATGAGATAGCTCCCCCTGCCAAAGTGAAAACATAACTTAATGTAGATTTGCTATTATCAAGATCTCCTGCCATATCAGCATCTGTATAACCTTTCACGATTGGCTTTGCTCCCCCGTAACATAAACATAATTTTGAACTACCCTTCAGGTATCGCAGTATCCACTTGACTGCTTCCCAATGTTCCTTTCCTGGATTTGCTAGATATCTACTCACAACACCAACAGCATGAGCAATATATGGTCTTGTGCATACCATTGCATACATAAGACTTCCTACGGCTGAGGAATAAGGGACTGCTTTCATTTCGTCTTTTTCTTTACTGGAAGAAGGACAATTTTTCTTACTTAACTTGAAGTGATTTGCCAACGGAGTGCCAACAGGCTTGGCGTTTTCCATGTTGAACCTTTTGATCACACGTTCAACATACTCCTCCTGTGACAAGAACAATTTTCTTGATTCTCTATCACGGATAATTTTCATGCCTAATATCTGTTGATCTGGGCCTAAGTCCTTCATATCAAAGAACTTAGACAAATATTTCTTCAAGTTGTTGATCATGGTTGCATCTTGACCGACTATTAGCATATCATCCACATAGAGCAAAAGGATGACAAATTTCCCATCTGGAAACTTCTTCAAGTACACGCAGTGGTCTGCAACAGTTCTTTTGTACTCGTGACTTGCCATGAACGAGTCAAACTTCTTGTACCACTGTCTTGGGGCTTGCTTAAGACCATAAAGGCTCTTCTTCAGCTTGCAGACGAGATGCTCTTTCTTTGGGATTTTAAACCCATCGGGCTGCTCCATGTATATTTCTTCATCCAAATCACCATGGAGAAAAGCTGTTTTTACATCCATCTGATCAAGTTCAAAATCTAGACTGGCTACCAATCCGAGCATGACTCGAATCGACATCATCTTCACAACCGGCGAAAAAATCTCATCAAAGTCAATTCCCTCCTTTTGTTGGAATCCTTTGACAACGAGTCTTGCCTTGTACTTCATAATGTTTCCTTTGCCATCTTTCTTCAACTTGAAAACCCACTTGTTTTTCAAGGCTTTCTTTCATTTGGGAAGTTTCACCAACTCATATGTTTGATTCTTTTGCAAAGAATTCATTTATTCTTCCATGGCCTTCTTCCAATTGGCTTTGTTAATATGAGATTGAGCTTCCTGAAAGCTCTCTGGCTCCCCCTCGTTGGTAAGAAGGATGTAGTTTGAAGTTGGGTATCTTGAGGAAGGAACACGAACTCGATCAGATCGTCGAACTTGAGTTTCTTCATTAGAAACATCTGGCAATGACTCTGAATTATCAAGAGGTGGAAGCCCCCCCTGCTCAACACCTCCTTGATCTTCATCATCAACTTCATTATTCTGTTCATCGGTCGGAACATCATCTTTTGTTTCAGATATCATTTCTGGAACTTTGAAGCTTTGTTGCTCGTTAATCGATGCCTTGAAATCATAATACTGGTCTTCATAGAAAACAACATCTCTGCTTCGAATAACTGTCTTTAGTTCTGGGTCCCATAGCCTGTACCCGAACTCTTCATCTCCATATCCAATAAAGATGCATGGAGTGGATTTGAGGTCCAACTTCTTCCGCAATTGACTTGACACATGTGCAAACGCCTTGCACCCAAATACTCTCAAGTGAGAATATGTTATGTCTTTACCTGTCCATATCTTTTCTGGAACTTCAAAATTCAATGGAACTGAAGGTGACCTATTTATAAGGTAACAAGCTGTCAATACAGCTTCACCCCAGAATGGCTTTGGTAGTTTAGCCGCACTGATCATACATCGGACCTTCTCAACAATGGTATGATTCATTCATTCTGCTACACCGTTATGCTGTGGGGTACGTGGGACAGTCTTTTCATGCCTGATACCATATTTTGTGCAATATGTGGAGAACTTACGGGAATAGTACTCACCTCCATTATCTGATCGGAGACATTTCAACTGCTTGCCAGTTTGTCTTTCCACCATTGCATGAAAAGCTTTAAAACGATCAAATACTTGATCCTTTGACTTGATATAGTAAGCCCATACCTTTCGTGATGCATCATCGATGAATGTTACAAAATACCTGCTTCCACCAAGAGATTCTACTTCAATGGGTCCACATACGTCGGAGTGGACAAGACTCAACAATTCAGAGCGCTTATTTCTTGTGGAGCTAAAGGAAACTCTGTGTTGTTTCCCAAATAAACAGTATTCACAAGGATCCAGGACAACATCTTTTTCCATGGAAATGGACTTCTTCTTTTCAAGAGTTGTTAACCCTTTCACAGTCATGTGGCCTAGTCTTCTATGCCACAGATTTAGTGATGTCTTTTCTTCTACTGCATTGATACTTGGTTGAATCAACTTTGCATATGACTTATAAATAGTACCACAAAGCTTTCCCCTTGCAATGACCATAATGCCTTTTAACAACTTCCGGTTGCCATTTCCGAAGTGGTTGTCATAGCCCTGAAGGTCAAGAGCTCCAATTGAGATTAGATTCATTCTTAGCTCCGGAACATGTCGAACATCTTTCAACACCAATATACACCCTACATTGGTCTTTATATGTACATCACCGATACCAACAATGTTAGAGGAACCGGTGTTTCCCATCCTCACGGTACCATGGTTTACGGATTTATATGTTGCAAATAAATCCCGGTCCGGAGTGGAATGATATGATGCAGCGGTATCAATCACCCACTCGTCATCACGAGCGCCTACGTGTAGGCATGCATCCTCCTCGCATGCAACAAGGGCAATGTCTTATGAAATGTTGGCCATGGTCTCACCATCCTCCTTGCTTGAACTAGTACTCGTTTCAGCCTGTTCTCGTAGAAACTTTCGACAATCGCTCTTTTTTTGGCCATAATGATTGTAGTAGTTGCAGTGGCCTTCAAACCATGTACTTGAAGACTTTCCCCTTTCTTTTGATCTTCCTCTAACTTGAGATCTTCCTCTACTTTGACCACGTCTGCCTCTACCTCGACCTCTTCCTCTGCCACCAGTTCTACCTCCGCCTCTTTCTTTAGCTTCCTCGTTCATGAGAGCGTCCGTGACCATCTCCATTGTCACTTTGCCACCGGGGGCAGAATTGCTGAGAGTAACAACAAGTGTTTCCCAATGATCAGGTAGAGAAGTTAGCAACAATATTGCTTGCTCCTCATCTTTGAGAACCCATTCGGCAGAACTGAGCTGATTTACGAGATCTTGGAACTGACTCGTATGCTCGGCTATGGATGTACCACTTTGTAACTTGTGGTTTACCAGGCGCCTCATTAGTAGGGTCTTGTTGCGTGCAGTCTTTGCTTGATACATACTCTCAAGCTTTTCCCAGAGTTTGTATGCGTCTGTTTCTTGAGAAACATGATGAAAAACACTCTATCAATCCGTTGTCGAATTTGTGCCATAGTTTTCTTATTCATTCTCATCCAGACGTCGATTGTTGTCTTTTCAGGTTTTACGCCCTTGGTTTCTAAAGGTTCTGCTAGATCCTTTAGATTCAACAAATCTTCCATCCTCGGCTTCCACATATTATAATTTGTGGGCGTAAGTCGGACCATTATATCCGAACTTGTAGATTCCATGAGAAAGACTTTGTAGTTTGCGTTTTGTGAAATTTTAGGATGGAATTAGGCAAAACCGAGATCACGGTTATTTCTGAAAGGGTCGAAATAGGTGGGATATATTTTTTCAGACTAAAATGAACTTCTGAAAAAATTATAGGCCAATTTGAAATGTTTAAGAAGTATAGGGGCCAATCTGTAATTTGCGGAATTACAGGGACCAAACTGGAAGGTTTTGAAACATAGGGACCTTTCTGAAACTTTTCAGAAGTATAAGGACCAAAATTGTAATTTTCAGAAAAAACTGGGACCAAAACGGAGTTTTATAGAATTAGAGGGACTTGTTTGCAACTTTCTGGAATTTCAGGGGGCCAAAATGCAGTTTTCTGAAACTTGCTACAGTGTTGCTACAGTGTCGCTACAGTATCGTCTTCTCCGATCGTCTTCTCCGGCGAGTTTTCCGGCGAACTGGTTTTTCCGGCCACTATTCCGGCAAACCTTTGACCGGACTTTTGGAGGTCTTCCGGTAGTCGAAAAATTCCAAAAAAATATTTTCGGAATCGTGGGAACGAGTACTTTACAATGGTGTGCCCAGAAATCAATTTTGAGACAAAAAAAGTTTGACCAAAAAACGACCGGTACCGAAACGAGGCTCTGATACCACTTGTTGGGATTGAAAAATTCTTCTATTCAACACTAGAACGGAATTACAATAGGAGGAGCAACTCTCACACTCGACTATTACAAAAAACCAACCCTCTAACTAACACTTACACTCTAAGTGTTATGCTCACTAACTCTATGTGTTTGTGATGTTTGGGATGTCTAAGAACTGAAACTTAAGCCTCTATTTATAGCTAAACTAGCTACTAAAACTATAGTATATGAACACATTGAATATTAGAAGGAAAGATCAAAGTTTGCCACCTTATTTAATAAGGATGGCTTCTAGATGGAGGCTAGAAATCAACAATAAACTGGTGGGAAACGAGTAAAATGGTAAACTAATTAAAGAAAATTTTAACCTTCGTTTAGGATAAATTTTCCAATTCAAATGAATATTTCAAGACACAAACAACAAAGTATTCTAAAAGCAAAGAAAATCAAGCACAAAAAATAAATCCCCTGAATATAAGATGATACACATCTTGTACTTGGCACTTTCTTCAAAGAAGTGTCAATAACCTTCATGACTTCCAAACTCCGCTGGATGTAAGAAAATCAACATCTTCCAACTGCATTATAACTTAAAAAACCACATAAGAACCAATCCCACCATCAATTTGCAAGATGAATTGATTGAAGAACCAATCTCTCCATCAATTTGCAACATGATCAATCAACAACTCCCAGTTGTATCATGACTATGTAGTTTCTTCTACCTTCTTTTTAGAATCACCATTCTCCTTGAGGGTTTTTAATCTGCCATGACGAAACACTGCATACTCGCATCATTTGTTCCTACCACAAACCACAATCGATTGCATAATAAGAAATCTGGTTATCGACATAGTGTCGTCATACAAACATGGATCATAAATGGCGCCCTGTATAATCTTCAATTTCTCGGAATTCCAAAAAGTGAAAAGGGGATTTCTTCACCTCAAAGGAAACGTAACGATTAAAACCCATATCAAAATTGAAAAAGGGGTTTATAAACACAATAGAATCTGATTGAAAAACCCATTAGATTGGAAGCTCACAAGTATATTAGATCTAATGAAAAGCATTTGATTACAGGTTTGCCATCGACCATTGATTTCTTAAGGGGTATCAGGGGTAACCAACTATTTGTTTTGTTCACGTTTGGTCACTTTCCTTTTTTCGTGTTTTATTTGTCATTAACTATTTATTTTGTTCATGATACATCATTATGACCGGGAATAGCATGTTACAGCCTAATTGACTTCTATGTACGTGGCAAATAGGTGGCATCTACGTGGCTTTTGAGATGATGGAAAATGACTTATAAGAGTAACTAACTATTTGTTTTGTTCACATTTGGTCACTTTTCTTTTTCTTTTGTGCTTTATTTGCCATTAAACTATTTATAACCTAAATCCTTACGACCGACAATAACAAGTATTATCAGTTATTAAAGTTTAATAACTGTCGTAATACAAGTATTACATGGGTTGATTACATGTATCATTACGTGTAGCAATGTCATCACCCCTGAAATTTGTATCCTACCACATTATACAGACACACAACTAGGAATTATATAATGCCTACAATACATATATTCCCTTTGAAAATGGCCACTTAATCACCTTATAGCTCTCATGATACACGTAATACTTGTATTACGACATTGAGTGATTAAACCGACAATACTTGTTATTGTCGGTCATAAGGATTTAGGTTGAACAATATAAATTGTTTAATGGCAAATAAAGCACGAAAGAAAAAGAAAAGTGATCAAATATGAACACAACAAATAGTTGGTTACCCTTATAAGTCATTGTCCATACCCTCAAAAGCCAAGTAGATGTCACATATTTGCCATGTAGATGTCAATTAGGCTGTAACCTGCTATTCCCGGTCATAAGTATGTATTATGAACAAAATAAATAGTTAATGAAAAATAAAACACGAAAAAAAGGAAAGTGACGAAACGTGAACAAAACAAATAGTTGATTACCCTAATAAGTCATTTTCCCATTTCTTAAAAACAAACGGTCTGATAAGAAGATATCATAGTCATTATGTATGGCTCACAGATATATATCACATATATCACACGAGTCCCTCTGATCAAAACGGTATTGCAAATCATGTGGGTAAGATTGTGCAATGGCACTCAGCCCCTAAATCTTTCGAAAATCAATCAATTTTGAAGTTTCGAAAATAGTAAATTACATAAAAGTCATTAACTTTTTCAAAACTCTCGATTTTGAGACTGGGTTTTTAATTTTTACATTTAAGTTATTATGTTTTCTGAAACATTGCAAATATGACCATATGACCGGTTTGTTTATTTTAGTGCAAATATTATAAATAAAAAATATCGAATAAACTTAAAGAAACGAAAAGACTATTTTTTAAATAGTCAAAGAAAATTCAAACATGATGTTAAATGTAAAATGTACACCAAAAATGTCCCAAAACTATTTTTCAACGTAATTAAGTTTTTCCAAATAAGTGATTTTAAAATTAATTATCAATAACAATAGTTAAAATAACATAAAATTTTAAAATTGGTTACGTTACCTTGTCTACTACTCATCCAAAGAAAAGACAATTCCTGAATAGTATCTACCATCATGTTTTTCTTGATCCTCCTCGTTCCATGCACCACATCATTCCGAAATTTTCAAATGTACCAAAGACCCGTAAATACAACCACCTCTATGACCTTGCGTTTCTTAGCATTAACTTTTAAATCATCTACAACATGAAGTAAATCACCCGGATCACAAAAACAACCCATTTCAATGTCTAACCATTTAAATAACGCCTCCCACACCTTACCAGCAACTTCACATTAGACAAAAAGATGTGCGAACGTTTCCTCCTCCCACTCACAAATAGGACAAAGCACATTAGAGATCTCAACCCCTCGTTTTACTAACTCCATGGTAATAGGAATCTACCCAATAACAGTCTTCAAACAATGAATTTAGATGAGTTTATATTCCAAGTCCTATAATGTTTTTTGAAATCCTTAAATCCAAATAATTATAGATATTTTATCTTAATAATAAGGGTAATATAACAAAAAAGTAACATGTTTCTTTTCTAAATAATAAAGGGTTATTTACAGAAAAGTCTCGATATTTTGGGGAAATTAACGAAAAAGTCCTAAAATATTTTTTTTGAATAGAAAAGTCCAAGAAAGTAGAAAAATTATTCAATTTAACCCTTTTTTTACCGGCTACCGGTAAAAGGGCTAAACTGAATAAATTTACCAGTTTTTTCTGGGCTTTTCTGTCAAAAAATTATTTTGGGACTTTTTCGTTAATTTCTCCAAAGTATCAGTTTTGGTCCTTCATAATTTTGGTCCTTAACAATTTTAGTCCCTAATAGTTAATCCTTCACAGTTTTGGTCCTTAAAAACTTTGGTCCTTTACGGTTTTGGTCCTTAACAATTTGGTCCTTCACAGTTTGGTCCTTCACGGTTTTTGTCCTTTACAATTTTAATCCTTAACAGTTTTGGTCCTTCAAAGTTTTGGTCCTTAATCCTTAATTTTGTCTAAACTACAGGAAGGGATAAAAGTTTCAGAAAGTCATGGAGAGGTTATGTGACACAAACGATGTTCTTATGCAGGCCCTATGTACTCCAGAAAATCTTGGGCATATACGTAGGATGGGAAAATATGTAACCCCGCACCAGTTTTTTTTTTTTTTTGCCAAGACCATTAAGCACTACATGAACAATGAGAAAAAAAGTATTGGTGCGAGGTTACATATTTTCTCATCCCACGTACATGCCCACAGTTTTCCTGAGTACCTAGGGTCTGCGTAAAAACATCGTTTGTCCCACATATAACATCTCCATGAGTTTCTGAAATTTTTAGCCCTTCCTATAGTTGGGACAAAATTAAGGTTTAGGGACCAAAACTATGAAGGACCAAAACTGTTAAAGATTAAATTGTGAAGGACCAAAACTGTTAAGGACAAAAACTGTGAAGGACCAAACCGTGAAGGACCATAATTGTGAAAGACCAAAGTTGTTAAGGACCAAAATTGTGAAGGATTAACTATTATGGACTAAAAGTGTTAAGAACCAAAATTGTGAAGGACCACAACTGATATTTTGGAGAAATAAACGAAAAAGTCCCAAAATAATTTATTGACAGAAAAGCCCAGAACTGGTAAAATTATCCAGTTTAGCCCTTTTCTGCCGGTAGCCGGTAAAAAAAGGGTTAAATCGAATAATTTTACCGGTTTCCTGGGCTTTTCTGTTCAAAAAAAATATTTTGGGACTTTTTCGTTAATTTCCCCAAAATATCGGGACTTTTCTGTAAATAACCCAATAATAAACACCTAAACAGTCACATTAGAACTACACATGTTTAGAAAATAAAAATATAATAGATTGCTTATATAACGAAAAACAAAGCTAAATCAAAATTCTTAATCAACTAACCACATAAACTAAAATAGTAATTTTTTTTATTAAATGAAATTTGAAAAAGCCATCACTGATAATTATCAAAGCTTTTAATCAATATGTCAAAATTAGCTAGTTACAAAATTTATAGAGAAATATGAAAATATTGTTTATGGACAAAAGTATAATAAAATATTTTATATTTTTCTATGGTACATATATTTATGCTTGTTAAATCGTAGTCCACCGTCCAATTCGTTTGAACACACGAACCCTAAAGTCTTGTTTCTCCGCCTCTTTCGTCTCTTCCGCCTATCTCCTCCGCCGCCCCTCTCGACCTCGCATCCATCAGCGATTCCGGTAGCTCTTTGCTTTGTAACCGCATAGTCAAAATCAGGAGAGAACGCTCGAGATCATAAACTGTAAGTTTAATGGGGTGATTCCAATTTATGAGCTTTCTGGAATTCTTAGCATTCTAGTGTTTATATCCGTAATAATGCAAATGAATTCTTGTTGAATCTATAGTTACGATTAGTATACAAATACTAAATTGTATCGAATGTCTCATTGGATCTTTCAAAAATGCCGTTTTGGTCTATCCCTGTCTGAAAAAAATTAGAAACTGACTTGACTTAAATTGGTGATGGAGAAGAACAACGACCAAATTAAACTATATGAGAATGAACTTTTGCCTAATTTCCATAATAACCCACATTTTAACTAAACAATGTATGCGTTTATTCTGATCAATTGATGTTTGCTTTTAGTTGTGAGGAAATTTAGGAGAAAGTAATGACCAAGAAGAAAAAGGGAGAGGAGAGCTTTGCTTGAGCACATTTGTCTTCTTTTTATAAACACGGACAATATGAGATCTTATTGTGATTGTCTTGCATTGTTTATTGAAATGGGTGGTCTCGGAATTATAGTTGTGGCTGTAGATAAGGATCTTCAAGGTAAAAGAACTCAATTCGTTCGTTGTATTTTTCTAATTTACTTTAAACTTATCATTATTATTTTGTTTTGTGCAAATCAAACTAATTGAAGATTATATGACATATTATATACCCATACATTTAGTAAAGTATGTTGCTGATTGGTTAAAACTTTGATTTTTTATTTTTGCCCCTCAAGTTTACTCATAACTTTAAATTCATCCTATAATTTTTCTTTTTTCAAATTTAGCCTAATTTTAATTTCTTTTACAAATCTAATTTTTAGTATAATTTTACTAATTGAAAATTTCACATTACATCCCCAACTTTAGTAATATCTCATTTGTTCATCCCGTAACTTTTTTTTAACGATTTTACCAATTAAAATTTTCATGGTACCTTCCCAACTTTAGTAATATTTTATTTGTTCATCCCATAACCTTTCCCTTTTACGATTTTAGCCTACATTTTATTTTTTTACAAACCTATTTTTTTCTTACAATTTTGCCAAAGTTTTAATCTTTTTTATCATATGGTATTAAGAACTTAGCTTTTTCAATATTATATAATTTTCATCATTTTTTCATCGTATTTTACAATTTAAGTTTTTAAGAATTAATTTCTACAAAATTACTTATTTTACGTATTTGTATGCATAAATGTTTTTAAAGAGTTTTACTTTTTACAAATGAATTCTTTTAATTTTTTTCAAACTTTCTTGGTTTTCACTACAACGCGCGAGCTGAAAACCCTAGTTGTATATATAATACAATTCTGTCCAATGGGTTAAGCTAAAATGCACTTGATAAAGATGCTAATATGCACCATGCTAACATGTATCAATGATAATGTTTGCCTTTGCCCCTTCAACTTTATAGTTTTATACTTTTGGCCAAAACTTTTGTTGTGTCACTCTTTGCCACATCCAGTTTTGCTTATTAAAATTTATGTCCCCATTGACTTTTTTTTTAAATACTTTTAGCTAATTTTTATATTTTGCAACATCGAATTTTTCTATTTTTACAATTTCCGTTCATATTTTACCTTTTTATTGATTTGATGCCAACTTTTTTCATACTTTTCTCCTACCCTAGTTTTATATAATAAAGGGATAAAAACGTTATAAATATCTTGAATAAGGACCATCATTTTATTTGAAGTTAAAAATACATTGCTATATTCTTTGCCATGCATCCATCAATAAAAAGTTAATTTAAATGTCTGATATAATAAATGGACTACAATAGTTAAAGAGATGTCATGGTAACAAAAAGTGAAAAAATTTAAATTAAAAAACTAAAAAAAAGCACAAACAGTCACCCATTAGGGACAAAGTTGTCAAGTTTCACTCCAAGACTTCATGAGGAGCTTGGAAAGGCCTGGTCAGTCATTTTATATAATAAAGGGTCTTGAATAAGGACCATAATTGCAAAACAATTTTTATTTGAAGTTAAAATATATTGTTTTTTGAAGCGATTTAGCCATTTAGAGTTGTAGGAGCCGGGCATATAGTGTTTCTCCCCTGCTATATTATTTGCCATGCATCCATCAATATTATTAGAAAATGTTTCTTATTTACTTAATAACTCAATTAGGATAGAAATTAGGAAAACAACCTAATTTCCATGGTATTTATTTGATTTTGCTATAATCTCATGATCATTTGTAAAAAAAAACTCAAGCAACTTACTATACCCTCTGATCGAATAGGGAAGGCAAATTTCCTTTGATGAGATGATGGACATGAACCCTTTCTCTTTGCACGATGATGTACGATGATGGATACCTACGTGTTTTCGAGGTAAGTTTTTTATTTTTTATTCTTCCTTTTTTCTTGCTACTACCTGATGTTTGTTATGGATATACAAATAAAATTATAAATAACTATCAAATCTAAAACAAAGGGTGTCACTCATTTTATATATAATACAATTCTGTCCAATTTGCCATGGGCTTAAGCTAAAATGCACTTCATAAAGATGCTAATATGCACCATGCTAACATGCATTAGTGATAATCTTTGCCTTTGCCCCTTCAACTTTATAGTTTTATACTTTTGGCCGAAACTTTCATTATGTCACTCTTTGCTAAATCCAGTTTTGCGTATTAAAATTTATAGTTTTTTTATACTTTTAGCTAATTTTTATATTTTGCAACATCGAAATTTCTATTTTTACAATTTCCGTTCATATTTTACCTTTTTATTGATTTGATGCCAACTTTTTTCAACTTACTGTGTTACAAGTTTTTTATACAAATTTAGTTTTTTTTAGATGATTATTTTCTAAATCTTGTGCTTTTTATTTTTTAGGTACGATTGTAATTTTTTCCGATTTTATATATTCGTTGTCCAAATCATTACCTCATATCCGTTTTCAAATTTGTGAAGGTTTCATAAATGTTGCATTTTCTTATGCAGTTGTTTTTGTAAGTAAATGAATTTTTCAAATCACATAATATGAATAATTTCATTTTGATTGGAGGATTATACAAGTTTGAAGTCAAGGGTATTGTGGTCAATCTAATTTTTATTAATAATTAAAATAATTTTAAATATTAAAAATTGATTAAAAATGACTATAAAATGTTTAAAAAATGGTTTTGGACAAATATGATATTTTTGGATGTTTATTTAGGGTACATATGATATTTAAATTTTAGATAGGGCAAATATGATATTTAGCTCTTTATTTAGGGTATATATGATATTTATTTTTTAAAAACCAGGTATTGTATATGTTTCACTTTAAGCCCCTCAACTATATCTTTGTTTAATTTTAACGTGAGATTTTCATTTTTTACAGCTTTCTCTTTACGATGATGGATACCTACATGATATTGGGGTAAGTTTTTTTCTTTTTTTTTCATTCTTTTCAATTTTAACATGAGATTTTCATTTTTTAAAAGCTGGGTATTGTATATGTTATGTTTTAAGCCCCTCAACTATATCTTTGTTCAATTTTAACCTGAGATTTTCATTTTTTACAGCTTTCTCTTTACGATGATGGATACCTACATGATATTGGGGTAAGTTTTTTTCTTTTTTTTTCATTCTTTTCAATTTTAACATGAGATTTTCATTTTTTAAAAGCCGGGTATTGTATATGTTATGTTTTAAGCCCCTCAACTATATCTTTGTTCAATTTTAACCTGAGATTTTCATTTTTTACAGCTTTCTCTTTACGATGATGGATACCTACATGATAATGGGGTAAGTTTTTTTTTTTCTTGTTTTTCAATTTTAACCTGAGGTTTTCATTTTTTAAAAACAGGGTATTGTATATGCTTCACTTTAAGCCCCTCAACTATATCTTTGTTCAATTTTAACCTGAGATTTTCATTTTTTACAGCTTTCTCTTTACGATGATGGATACCTACATGATAATGGGGTATGTTTTTTTTTTTTTCTTGTTTTTCAATTTTAACCTGAGGTTTTCATTTTTTAAAAACAGGGTATTGTATATGCTTCACTTTAAGCCCCTCAACTATATCTTTGTTCAATTTTAACTTGAGATTTTCATTTTTTATAACTTTTTCCTTTTTTTTTAATTTTAACTCAACTTTTCAATTCCTTTTACAATTTTGGTCCTAACATATTTCCTTAGTTTTTATAAACTTAGACCAACTTTCATTTTCCTTTACAAGTTTGATCCAATTTTTTTATTAAGCTTTCTCCTTTTTACAAGTTTATCCCAATTGTCAATTTTATTTTGCAATTTTGGTCTAAATATCTTTCCTTTTTTATTTATTTATAATGTTGACCCAGTTTCAATTTATTCTACAAATCTAGTCCATTTTTTTGTTTATAAATTTCCCCAAACTTTTTACATGTTCTTATTGTGTCTTAAGAAAATTTGTTTTACAACCTCCTTCATATTTTTTTACAACTTTGTTTTTAATGATATTATATTTACAGAATTATTTCTTACAACTTTTTATATTTTCGTTTTCATACATCGTTTTTTAGATTTTTCCATTTTTACTTCTTTTTTTATGAGTTTTTTTCTTCATTTTGACAGATTAGTTTTTGGATACAAAAATATTTTCTAGATTTTTGTATATATTCGTTTTGATGCATGTAGGGTTTTAAACATACAAATATTTATTTTTTATACTTTCATGTTCATAAATCAATAGTGCAATGTTATATATAATTAAACATTTAAACTTTTTTTTTTTCCTGTAAAACCTTGGCAACGCATGTGCCCCGCTGCATCGCCCTGGGTGCACAACCCTGTTCATACTAAAACACAACAATTGTTATTATGTCTTAAGTTTTATAATTAAGCCATGAATTAGTTTTTCCTTTTATATATATGTACTGTCCTAAGATTCTGAATACTATTTTTTGTAGTTTAAAGCAAATGTAATTTATGGCTAAATGCAAGAATTAACAATGTTTTTTTCTATTTGTTCTTACTATTGCGTTTTGTTTTTATTTTTTCTTATTACATCATCTTACGCTGAAATTGTTTTCATATTTTCTTATTCTAGCATTGTACTTCTATATGATAAACACTCGAGACTAATGATCCAATTCATTCATATAGGAAAAGTTGATTACATGAATGCATGCAACTCCACACCATCCGATTATCACATCTAGTTCAAGTCAAGAGAGCAGACTTTTACGGAAGTACTAGAACCAAACTGTAGATCCTACATGATAGCCTTATGGGGAGAAAATGTTTTGTTTTACTATTAAGGTGGTTGTAGGGGAAAAGACGGACCCCATTGTTGTTACCCTGACATAAAGCTATGTAATGAAAGGATTGGAACCAAACCATAAATCTTACATGCTAGCTTGCTTGGGATAGATGGAGTGGGGAAACCCACAATGATGTGAAAGTTGAATTTTGTATAAGAATGGAAAATGTTCTATTCTATTGTTGAGACAGTTTTGGGTGAAAAGATGCCCGAATAGGTAGCGAATTACCCAAACACAAAGCCAAGTAGTAAAAGCACTCGAACCAAACCACAAATCCAACATGATAGCCTTTTTGGAGGATGGATGAAGTGGGGAAGACCATAATGATCAAATTGTAGGAGACTGAAAAAAATGTTCTATTTTGTAGTTAAGATAAATTAGGGTAAAAGAACCACATTGTTATTAGTTATTCATATTACCTTTGTAACATATTACCTTATCAAAAAGCTAAATAGAAAAAATAAGTATGTAAGAGTTCATAAGCTTTTCAATGTTGGCTATTTTTCGGCTGGTCTAAAATAATATTTGAGTAAATTCTCGACAGTATGACAACTTTTAGGCATTGTTTTTAAGGACCATCGGTGATGTCAACAAGATTTGAAGTTGACTCCATGATATGGTAAAGGGCTTAAATTAATATCATCATTTTGGTGTGAACTTTAATGTCTTGTTGACATCAGCAAAGGTCCTTAGGAGCCTTTCGTAATAAAGATGTCCAAATGTAAGATAGAATGACAAAGGTTAAGATAGAATGGTGACAATGATGATGATAATGACCACACAATCTATGAGTGTTACGTGGGACAAGAAAACCAAAAGAAGCCATATTTTTTTCAAATATTGTATTTTCTTAAGACGGGTTCGTCAATCTCTTCTTCAAATTTACTTTTACACGTATCCATAACTCTTGCTTTTTCATTCACATAATTTGGTTTTAATCATGAACACATTTTTATCTTTCCAATTTAAGATACAATGCCAAAAGAACAAAAGGTTGATAATATCATTTTAAGAGACATACATATGCAAGTGAATATCTATATTTTAATGTAGTTTTTGTCTAAAAAGATTTTTTATTTTTTGGCCTTTAAGTTGGTATTTAACATCTATGGCTAATAATGAACATTTTGATCAAACTATAAATCATTTGAATTTCAGTATCATTTTGAAATAAACATATTAACTTTACGATACATGTTCACATGATAATCAAGATAAATCATATGGCTCTTTTGTATTATAACATGAGGTTGTACATAGCCAAAAAGTACGGGTATTGAGTTTCTATATAGACAACAACATAAGTCTTAGTTTTGAAGAAAATCACAAGTTTAGGTTGGAAAGTCCATGTCTTGTCTATTGATTTCTATTTTATTGGCAGTTAATATAGTCATGTTACCTCTTGATTAAAAAATTAAGATTTCTTACGGTAATCAGCCATGATCCTCCATTTTAATACGTAGTTTTTTCGGACCACCTTTGAGTAAACTTTGATCAGATCAGATAGTTTTGCCTAACTAAGGCTGGATATGCTCGCCTTCAATTATATTAAAATTTAACTGGTTATGTACAACGTTCATTATAAGCAACACCATTTCTTTCTCCGCAAAATGTAAGGGAAGGAAAAACAAAAAGCACCTTAGAACATGTTGCAGAATAGCAATTCAAGCTGCTAACTTTCCTATTAAACCCGGATCATCCAATTGTTTCTTTGTCGTTGAAGTGCACTACGTTTGAATGAAGAAAAACATGTGTAATATAAGTTATCTTTAGGACAAAGCCCATGCATGGATGTTCACTAATATAATTAGCATATTTTGAGGATCGAATGAGAGTAGACAAGCTTCCTAGGGCTATTGTGGTGATCAAGGTGGGGACAATCACGCCTTTTGCTGTGACGAGATAAGAGTGAGTCTTTGTTCCATATACTTGGGTGGGGCTCCAAGTCAAATATCCACCAAATATAGTATATAAATCTAGGGGTTAAAATGGTGCAATTTGGTTCAGTTCGATTTATGGTTTGAACTGAAACAAAACAACTCGGTTTTTGAGTTTTAGAACCCATCTGGATTGTTTTTTTTTTTTTTTGGTTCATTTTTTTTGGTTTTTGTGGGTTGAGTTCCTTTTTTGGTCCAGTTTGGTTTCAAAATTTGAAGTTAGAATCTTTGTATTATTTACATAAATGGTCTCTAGACAACATTTTTTTCTTATTAACATAAATGGCCCCAGACAAATATTAGCATCTTTGTTAGATTTATATAAATAGTCCCTGGACAAAATTTAGCATCTTTATCTTAGCTTGGATGAAACCCTAATTTTAGGATTTGATTGATATTTTGTTATTAATAGTTGTTTAATTTATCTTGAAAGTTTAATCAATAATCCTTATGTGTTAAAGTTTGAACTTTGAATCTTTGCTGCCTATTGATGTGTTATTACAATCTAGAGGACCAATCTGATTGTGTGGGTTGAATAATATATGTATTATGACCATTAGACATATATAACTAGAAATGGACCAAATCTTAGGGTTAGAACATTAAAGCAATAACTTTAATATGTAAGTTGTATTAGATGACCATTATGTGTAATAATTAATGATCATGACCATTGAGATTAATTACCTAATTTAATTGTATCTGCATGATATGAACTTAATAGCTAATAATAGTGATAGCTAGTTTTATGTGACTATTGCGATTAGATATGCTTAGAATTATTAGGATTAGTGAACGAACCAATGCAACTAACCAACTTAAGAATATGTGGATATCGATTAATAACCGTTGCACTTAATAAAAACCAATCGTAATTGAAGGGTGAAATCAAGTTTAAATAAGAATACCTTTAGATAGGTTTCCAAACTAGTTTTCCATATCAGTTGCATTTGCTTGCATTATGTTTATGATTCATTTTATTGCAAATTCCCCATTTCTTTTATGTTTCTAGTATAACTAGTAATCAAATGAGCTAATATGTTTCATTCTCGTTCCCCAAGAGTTTGACACCTTTCATAGCAAAGCTATACTGCTACATGATATGGTTCACTGCGCTAGTGTGCAATAGTCCCTAGTCGATATGAGATCAGTTTTATAAATTCAAACATCTGTCGCTAATGGCATTTTCCAGGGGATTGATTTGCATGCATCAAGTTTTTGACGCCACTGTTGGGGAACGATTTCAAATAGTTTAATTTATTTGTTTTATTTGTTTTTTTATAAATTTTGTACCCATTTTTTTCTATATGATACTGGTTTTGGTGATGGGTTTTGATAAGCTAAAAACGATCATTTTTCGTAAAAAACAAGTTTAAGCGGCAAACGGAAGCGGTTTTAAAAATAACTATTATTTTAAGATCATTTTAAAAAACCACCAAGAGGATCCAATTACATAATATAGAAAGATTATTTGACAACTATAGGATGAAAAAGAAACAACATTTGAAGACTTTGATCCCACTTGGTTTTGGGGAGTTGATGAAGATGGCAAGAGAACCCAAATGAGAGTTCCTCTACACTGTATCCACCACTAAGAGTAAGACACTAGGAATGCTAGTTCCCTTTTGTATTTATGACTTCTTAAGCCTATAAGTGCTTAACACAATTAAGCATTAAAGGAGAAGTACTTCTACACCACTTATACTTTCAAAAGGCTTCAAAAGACATGCAACAAAGGGGGAGAAAGTAAGGAGGACGAATTTTAGTCTTGGAATGAGAAAGAACTAGTTAGTTTTTTGGTCTTACACTTTCTTATATACCCACATATAAGATCTAAGACTCATACCTCTAATAAATGCTAAGTGATGGCATGTAAGAAGCATGGGTTGTGTAAGAAGGAGGTTGGAAAGTAACCTTCCCATCCCTTTGATTAATTGACGAACAAGAGAGAGAAATAATCTAGTTTCCCAAACTAGATGTACTCGTATAACTAGAAAGTTGAGTGGAAACCTAAGTGTCCAAGAATTTGTACATGACTTATTAATTCATACTATATGATATAATAACTAGTTTTTACTCTATTGATTTATTATTTTCATAAAATAATAATTATCTCCTAATCAAATACAAGAGTTGATTATTTATTAATAATCATATTAATAATAAATATTCAATACGGGCTAACTTGCTTAAGGTGTGACCCACCTGCACAAGATTCATTATAGATTGACATAGACACTGGTTGACGTATAGCAACAGATCACTGCCCCCAATAACATACGACGAGGTGCTATCCGTAACAATCAATTCCAAGTGCTCCAAGCCACAATTGGTTATAAGGTATTGGTATCAGTTATTCCTTTGTTACATACATCATGTTGAACATGAGACATGGATCACAATCAATCTCTTATGGTGTTCAACTTTTGAGTAAGGCCTTAGATGTCTAACTCTTAACGAATAAGATGAACAAATCTCATCTTGACTACATACGCCTATCATGTAGTTCATGCAATGCCCAACGATGGCCCTTATAACTGCCTTTTACGGAACAATGTTAAACGATGTCAAAGCACAACAGTTCCTACACTCAAGTACCAAATATGTATCTCATGTCGAAGAATACAAAGATATTATCTTAATCAAATATCACTCATGACAACAAATCATGAAGTGATTTTGATGCGGGTATTGTCGAATACTTATTCTCTAATCAAGTACCTATGAATTTTGGTCACAACCCTTTGCCATTTTCATCTCCATGAAAATCAACCAATTGATGCATATTAGTCTTACCTCGTAGATGCTCCCACAACTATGGACATTTAGAATTACTCAAGGATTAAACATGCTAATATAGAACAAAACAATTATTTAATGAAAAGATCATATCCAATATATCAAGTCATTACAATAAACATTGCTTATTGTTCCAATATCCAAATACTAAATTTAATTTGTATAAATTCTATGAATACGATCATCTCGTAATCAACTTAATTCTAAGTATAGTTGATTATCTTAGAGAACATGATTGGTGTTCAGATGTGACTTACTATCTTTTAGCTTGATCAAGTACATTCTTGAAATCATAAAAGAGTTTTAGGTGATCCATGGGTAGAAGGACTCAACCTAGTTTTTCAGTCAACCTATACACCCAATCATATTAGAATGCGACTTCTAAAGTAGCATTGTATTCTATTTTGTAATGGACTGGATTATAATGCTTTTCTTGGAACTAATTCCATCAAAACTCATTCTTCATTCATAATAAAGTTATAGTCCATTTATAATTCAAAATTATATCTATGTGTTTTGAAGTCAGCATCTTACGTAGCTCTTTACATTAAGATCTTCTTCAAAACTGATTAACTCATATACATTCTCTTAGTGCTTCTCAAGTACTCTTAGAATGTCCTTTTAGTCATCCAATGACCATCCCATGTATCTTGTTGGTATCTTATGATATGATCATATCATAATCATATACCTAGTCTTCGCATCATATGATATAATGATGAATTCATTTGTCAAAGAAAATGGAATATAAATAATTTTACCTTGTGCAGATCTTTGTGCTAAGTCATTTTTAGGCAAACTCAAAATAGTGGTATGTGGCATTGACAAGGATCCTTCACAGAAACCTTGCATCTTGATTTCTATCAAGATATTGTAAATATATGTACAAATATTTAAAACTTTAACATTCATGTTGATCTATCTATATAGTTTTACATTCCAATAATGTATTGTTCTCATTCCTAAGTCTTTAATTTTATAAATACTTTCCAAGTCAAGGCGAAACGTCCCTACGTAGTCGGAATGTAATTGTTATGATTAAGTATGTCTTATTCATACAAGATTAGGAATATCACTATGCTCATACTAGTTCTGAGTAAACAAAAATATTTATCATCCTTTTGTTGTAAAACAAACTTTGTGTTTTCACAATAAAATGATAATTCAGATGTTGAGATGTTTGTCGTATATCCAAAGTGGATTGTAAAGCTTATACACTTTGTTAGGATATATTGGATTAATAAAACCTCCAGGCTAAACTATATAGACATCTTCAAGAATGTGTCTATAAAGGAAAGCGGTTTTCTTGAAATCCATTTGACATATCTTATAATCACATTACGAGGTAATGGTAAATATCCTTGTAGTTCTAATCATAGCCACTTCAGAAAAGGGTTAGTCATTGTGACACCCCATTTCTACTGTTTGCAAATACTATGGTTTTCCATATAAATACAGGAATACAAAAATACGGTTTATCAAAAACCGATAACTTAAATGCTTTAAACAATGGGTGTACAAATCCATATCAAAACTAACCATAGTAAGCAAGAAAGGATTAAACCTTGAGACCAAGATAGGAGCTAACTCGAGCTCCACTCCAGCTAAACTTCATCCAATTATAGCATATTGTTTTAACCTGGAATACATGGCAAAAAATATAATACGTAAGACAATAATGCCTCGTGAGTTACATGAGTTTTAGACTCAAATCTTTAACTTCTTTTTCCAACTTTTATTTAACATTTATCACATAAAGCATATTTCAAAACTTTATAGTAATGATATACTATACTCTTTACTTTTCAAATCATTTCATAATATACTTTGCAAAAAAAATAACATCTTTCAAAACCTTATAGTAGTAACATACTATAACTCTTTGCTTACTCAAAATCATTTCGTAATACATTTTGAAAAAAAAATAGCATCTTACTTACTTTCTTTGACTGGTTTTATAAGCTTGCTGGATTTTTATACTTAGGGCTTTAATCACCATAAGTGATACCCCAAGTCTCTATGGCTAGAAAGAACGAATCAATCCTCACCATAGAAGTGCTGAGGCAATCTACTTCGCGATGGGGTTTTTCCCCAGTAGACCCCTTACCTAACCCGGGTAGGTTGGAACATAGTTCCCTTACTAACGCTGCTTGCTACAATTACCAGTCATACAAAACATTTTCTGCTTACTTTAACATTACTTACTTACATAGTGGCTAATTGCCAAACTTCACCATTTCTTGTCTTTATGGATGAATGCCAAATTCATAACTTTTGTTTCACATAAACCATATGTTTAAAACATGTCTTTATAACATTTTAACTTAATGCCAAATCATACTTTCCAAACATCTTATGGCAATATGCCCATTCATACTTGAAAACATATACAATTTGTAACCAAAATATACTTCTTAAACACATTATGGCTATATGCCTATCCATACTTTCAAACATGTATAACTTGTATTTCAAAATATACTTTCACATAATTGGTACATAGACCAACATACTTTCACTTAATATAATTTGTAATTCAAAACTTAGCTTCAAATATAGCATTATACTTTCACAATAATTTAGAAACAATACTCTTGCATATAGTTTCACATATAGAAATTTTATAGGAAAATCTTGAAAATACTTACTTGCCATGTACCCCAGAATGGGTAAAAATACTGCATGTACTCACCTCATATATTGCTAGTGGATTGACTACACGTTCCTTGTATTTATACTCTTTTGATCCAATAATGATTTGTCATGAACCTATAATTACATGTTATACATTAACATTCATTATAACTGATTTTACAACTCATTAGAGTCCTTATGATACCAATATAGATCATGGCTAGATAGAATCCTTAAAAACAACTTTATATTCATTTTATACATCTCCGGTGTACACGTATTGCTCTACTGTGCCGTCGGAGAGTCGTATTCTAAATTTTATATTTTTCCAGGACTTTTCATACCATCATGGACTTTTAGTTAAAGTTTGAAGTCAATCGGACATGTCTAGCATCAATTTCAAACTTCAAAAGCCCCTGAATAAACACACGACTCGTGCAAAATTAAGCCTTGAGGGAGCACGACTCGTACATGAATTAAATGACAATGTACTTTCATCAGCAGGAGGTGCACGACTCGTGCATAAAGAGCACGACTCGTGCCCTTGCTGCAGAGTCGGGTTTCAGTCCGATTTTTGCACTGTAGCGTCCTGTTTTCGCGTTTTAAGTTCTTATTTCAGTTCTTAATCACTTTAGGGTTATTCCATGACTAAAACCATCCATTAACATCTGTTTTTAACCCATTAGAAACACACTTGATCATATGAACTTGTAAATTAGGGTTCTTGAGCCAAAAACCCCAAATTACACAATTTCATCAAAATCATTTGTTTCTAAGGTATGTTCTTATCATGTAAACATGTTCAGAACTTAGAAATCATATGAACATCCCGGATTATAACTAAAACTCAGTTTTCCAGTTCATCCATGAAAACCCATCCAAGAACTTGACTATAAATTCAATTTACTAACCTTATTTGATTTAAAATCTTCAATTCCAAGCTATAAATCCGATTCCTTGCTTCAATCTTCAAAAACTTGCAGCAACCTTGTTTGAGAATTCCTTCCCGTAGCTTCTCCAATGTTCAGCCAACTATGTGAGATATTTTCTCCCTTTTATACTTCCCATTCTTACACTCTAACCCCTCAAGTTCCATTTCTTGAACTTTGGCCACAAAAATCAAGTTTTATCACATAAAACCTTATTTTCTTATATTTTTGCCACAAGCAAACAATATTTTTTACATATTTGGTCATTCTCATGGTCAAATGACCAAATTACCCTTTTATGGTAAAATGACCAAATTACCCTTTTATGGTAAAATGACCAAATTACCCTTTTTACTAGAATTAACTTTCAAAATTCTTGGTCTTTACCTTGAGCATTATCTCGAATATAAATTCAAGATTTCTGGGTCGTTACAACTACCTCCCCCTTATTGGGATTCCGTCCTCGGAATCATCACACAACTACTAAGTTAAGGGATCGCTTTTTCCTCCTTATCCAAGGCTCACAACTAGAGTTGGGTTCCTAGCAGATACTTTCTTTTTCCCAACACATAAACGTATTCTTCATTCTTTTATCTTTTAATCTTTCCTTCTATATTTGCTTTTAGTTCTTTAATCAACTTTTAGTGATTTCTACTTTCAATTCTTTTAATATTACACATGAAACATATCATGACTTTTACTATTTTCTGGATTTTACTCGCATCTTAGCATCTTTCAACTTTTTATTTATTTTATTAGGGTTAGGACATTTCCCCAGCTCAACATATAGTATACGTTATACTGTATCTGAACTGTTTCTGCATATCGCTTAAGCCTTTTAGTCATTCTTTCATACTTCATACTTCTATCAAATATAACAGTCTACTTTATGATTCTTCTCACATCTTTATTAAGACATGTGAGGTTATACTCATTGTATTCTCTACTTATAAAATTTTCCAAATACCATTAAACATAATTATATATATAATTCGTATTTATACGATTTCATAGATATACAAAATCTTTTCTTTGTATAAATTTTGTCCCTTAATGGACATATTACTTAAGCAAACCTCCCTTTTTTTTTAAAAAAAAAAACTTCAGTTTATTCCTCTTTATCTCTATTACCAACTGCTGACTCATTCCATTTATAAGGAATGTATTTTCTTTCTTTTTGTTACACTTTATATTCTCACTCTAGAAAAGTCAAAATGACATGCCGCTTTTTGATTTAGAAACTAGACATCCATAGTTTTCTTTTTATGTATACTACATAATTTTCGGTCTTGTATATTTGTACAGTTTTCGTGTTGAAATTGAGGTATTATTTTTGTCAACTTCTATATTCTCTACCCTTGACATTTATATTACGGATTTATATACTTCTTTTACTCCCTACTAGCTTTCATACGTTTACATTGGATTATTATTATCATTATTTCCTACTCTGCATTCTACATGTATCTATTTATACATGTCTTGAATCTTTCTACTTTCACATCATATTATTTATTAATGACTCAATTTACAAATTTACATTTTCACATACCTCTTAATCATTTCTTGTACATTACATGTACTGCTTTCTCTACATATCTCGTATCACTCTTTACTTGTATTACTTTCACATTTCGACATCCTAACATTCTAAATACTTCTTTCACCCTCTTTTATGAGATTTCGGTCTCATTTACTCATTACTTATTAGTATAAACATGTCTTTCTCATTTCTTCAGTTTTTTATACAATACTTTCATAAGTATACTTCTCTTTCCTTTTGGGACACTCTATGTACCCTTCTCACATTAACACTTTATATTTTTATACTTTCTTGAAATTTGTATTTCTTGCACTAGTGCTTAGTTAGCACTCTATCTCATATTTATTCTTTCTCTATTAGTATTTCAATTGTTTACTATGATTGATTCCATTTTTCAAACGACTTTTAAAGTCTCATACATTTTGTATATGAACATTCACATTTTCTTACTTATTACTCTTTCATGATATTATCATCTTGTAGTATAGACAGGTTCCATGAATCATGTTTACTAACTTCTTGGTTATAAATATAAATTTCCAAACTTTTGTCCCATTTTAGACTTTTACAAGTCAATTTTGTCCTTCTTTTTACCTCTTGACTATTACCTAACAAATCAACTCTACAAGGTTGATTCTTTGGTGTTTCTAACTTATTACATATGGTATTCCATCATTCCAAAATCAGTTTCAATATACCTTGTACATACTTCAAATCATTTTGTGGTTACATTCTAAGTTTGACGCTTATAGAAGTCAAAGCTGTCAAGAATTTAATTACTAACTTTGTACGCTTTGGGTCATATTATGATTCAAATTTGTCAATAAGATTCAGCTCATTGTCTCAAACAACTTCTTGACATATATTTACAAGTTCTTAATTATATAATACTCATGTATATTTACTTAATTCTCTTTTAACTTAAGAACTCAAGTTAAATACTTTACCCATTTTTGTTCCATGGTAATTAATTGACACTACATTCAACCACCACGTTCACTCATTGATAGTTTTCATCTTTTCAGTCTTCTTACTAATATGCATTTTTTTTCTTTTTTTGACCCCATAATTACTTGCTTTACCTCATTATACTTATTAAGCATACTCTATCTTCAATTTTCAGACTTGTTAACTCTTAACTTCGACAAATTTCTAACTTTGTCACGAAAAAGTTCCTTGGAGACAACCAAGAATCTTCATAATCGCCTTACACGTTGCAACGCCTGTCATAACTTACAAACGGTTATAGTCTGCTACTACTTTACATTAAGTAATATTCTTTGCAGACACTGCTCCACGTTTACTTATTGTAACGTTACTTCTGTTCGAGTACATCATGTATGTGCATCTTCATTTGAATACCACTTCTTTTACAGACCGATTCGTGCCAACAACTTCCAAATTTATATGGAAATATAGCATTCAACTTATCTCCTCAAAATGGTTTCCATATGCTTATGTTGTATTAACAAGACATAATATCCTTGCGAAACTATCGGACTTTTATACCGATCATTCCTCATTCTTCACCTTTATTTACCCTTCACTTAGCCTGCTGCTTGTCACTTTACTTGGCCCTCCATTATTCTTATGACTTATTCACTTGTCCAATCTTTGGACACATTTATTTAACTTCTTTGATCAATCTCGACAGTTAGTCTTCCACTCTCTGCTACCATTGTCATTATGACACCCCATTTCTACTGTTTTCAAATACTATAGTTTTTTCGTATAAATACATGATTACAAAAAAATACGGTTTATCAAAAACCGATTATTTACATTTTTAAAACTGTGGGTGTTACAAATCCATACCAAATCTAACCATAGTAAGCAAGAAGAGGATTAAACCTTGTTTCCAAATTAGGAGCTAACTTAGGCTCCACTCCAGCTAAACTTCATCCCATTGATAGCGACTTATTTGACCTGGAATACATCGCAAAACAAATAACACGTAAGACAAAAATTGTCTCGTGAGTTACATGAGTTTTAGACTCAAACCTTTAATTTCTTTTCCAATCTTCATATAAAACTTATGACATAAACATCTTTCAAAGTTTTAAAACATTATCATACCATAGTTCTTTATTCTTTTCAAAAATCATTACATATCATACCTTGCATAATTATCTTATTTCAAAACTTTATAATAGCAATATAAAATAACTCTTTACTTCTCAAAAATCATTCTATGACATACTTTACGAAAATAACTTCGTTCTTACTTTCTTTGACTGGTTTTATAAGCTTGCTGGATTTTTATACTTAGGGCCTTAATCACTATAAGTGATACCCCAAGTCTCTATGGCTAGAAAAAACGGATCAATCCTCACCATAGAAGTGCTGAGGCGATCTACTTCGCGATGGGGATTTTCCACAGTAGACCCCTTACCTAACCCGGGAAGGTTGGAACATAGTTCCCTTACTAACGCTGCTTGCTATAATTACCAGTCATACAAAATATTTTCTGCTTGCTTGAACATTACTTACATACATAAAACTTGTGGCTAAGCGCCAAACTACATCATTTTATGTCTTTATGGCTAAATGTCAAATATAGCTTTCATCACATAATAATGATATGTTTAAAACATATTTTTCTAACATGCTAAGCTTTATGCCAAAACATACTTTCCAACATCTTATGGCTATATGCCATTCATACTTGAAAACATATACAGTTTGTAACCAACATACTTCTTAAACATTTTGTGGCTATATGTCATTCATACTTGAAAACATATATAACTTGTATTCAAAATATACTTTCACTCAATTGACTCATAATCCAATATATACTTTCACTTAATTTGACTTATAGTTAAAAACATAGCTTCAATTATATCATTATACTTTCACAAATAAGTTAGAAATAAAACTTTTGCATATAATTTCACATATAAGATTTGTTGGAAAATGTTTTTGTATGTGACCATCATTGAAATAAGACGAACTGTTTTTTATTATCTAACAAATATTATCAGTTCATTTCAGGTTGCGTGGATTCAAAATGAAAAACGAGAAAAATAAGAAAAAGAATTTTAAAGTCAAAACAAAGGAAAATATAAAAGAAAATTAAATTTAATCTATTTAAAATGAATTTTTGGAAATATAGTTTCTAAATAATTTATTTTATTAGATTTAATTAAATTTATAAATTAAAAATGAATTTTCCTAATTTATTTTAATTTATTTCGGTTTTTTAATTTGAATTTAAATTAAAAACCAAAGGAAACAAGCCAGCCCAAGCTTCCAGCGGCCCAGCCCAAAAACCGGAGCCCAATATGCCTGATCCATTCGTCTGCGACCCGCATACCGTATCCGCCCCGAACCCGTCCGACCCAGTGCTCCGTTTCGTCTCACATGAAGATCCGCGCGTTGACCAGCTAGCCGACCCGGTCCGAACCGCCTCCAAGATCCGGCGCACTCACAAGTGACACGCGGATCTTACCCGCCCATTTCCCGATCCGACCCAGTCCGACTCCGAACCGTTTATACTCACATCAGGCCCGCGCTAAAACCCGATCCGAACCCGACCACCTACCCGACCCAAAGTCCGCGTGTTTCTGATGAGAATGTTACAGTTTTGGTCCCTAAACTTCCGAAAACTTATCAAAACAACCCAAAACCCTTTAAAATTCATATATAAACCATTTCAACACCATTTCTTTCATTTTTACCACAAAAAATTCACCAAATCCTCTCCAACTTCCACCATCTTATTTCCAACTTCCAAACACTCTCCAAAACACCAACAACACCAAGAACACACACCAAAAACACCAAGAACACCAAGAAAAACACCAAGAACACCAAGAAAAACACCAAGAACACCAAGATCAACACCAAGAACACCAAGATCACCAAGATCACCAAGATCATCAAACAAGAACAAATAGAGACACAGTCTATTAGAAATCCAGTCCAACCCTAAGCCAGTTCAGTCAATTTATTTGACGAACCTACTTGATAGACCAGTCGTTCCACAATCCTGTTATAAACCAGTTCAGTCAATCTATTGACGAACCTACTTGATATATATATATTTATATAATTATAGTCATTTACATTATTTATCGTTTTATGTCTTTTAATTATAGTCATTTATATTATTTATCGCTTTAAGTCATTTAATTACTGTAATTTATATTATTTATATATCTTTCACACAGTAAACGGTGCAAACCTTTATTTGTGGCGATCAGATTATATATTTTTATTCTGCAACTCTTATTATTTATTCCGCATTTATCTTTAATATATATATATATATATATATATATATATATATATATATATATATATATATATATTTGTCACACAATAAACGGTGCAAACCTTTATTTGTGGTGATCATATTTTATATTTTCAACAATTGGTATCAGAGCTCGTGTGATTTATATTGAAATTTTCGTTGAAAAACTTTTGGTTAGCGTTTATATAAACCTTCCATAAGTGTTTCTTTGAATATTTCATTTTAATATCACTTGTTAAAAATCCTTTTTTTTTAAATTAAAATTAAAAATCTTAAAAACATGTCTTCTGCTAATTATTCTAACATGAATTCAGTTTCAATTGCCAACAGCTTAGGATCTGGTTCACGGGCACCCATACTTATACCTGAAGAGTATAATTCGTGGGTTGGCCGTATGAATCTTCATCTTAACTCCATAAGTGAAAATGTTTGGAAATGTGTAGAAGGAACATATACTTCTCCAGAGGATTTGTCTACCCTTGCTACAACTCAAGCAACTCTTGATGAAACCGAGAAAAGGTTGAATCTCCAAGCCAAAAAGGAGCTTGTGTCCGGAATTCCCCACAGTATTTTAAGTCAAATGGATGACATAATACTGTTGACTGCGAATCAAATTTGGGAAAACTTAAAAAACCGTTTTTGTGGAAATCAAAGAATTATTGGAAATAAAATGATCTCTGAACTCGGTTTTTCTAAAATACTTTTTGAGTCCCATATATCCAAAATTGAGAAAAGTTTAGAAGCTGATCTCAAGAAATACCATGACACAGTGGTTAATTCTGAAATCTTCAAATGTGAGTTACAAACCCTACAACTCAAATTTGCAGAATTAACCAGAACAATGACCAAATTGGAAAGAGACGTTGAAAGAAAATCAGAAGATTACAATCACGTCTTTGAACAATTAAATCAATCTCTAATTCAGAAAAAGGAATTGGAATTAAAAAATCAATCAGTTATTTCTTTTGAAACAAAAGATGTTTTAGAAATGGAAATCATTCAGTTGACACAAAACTTTCAAGAGTCAACTGAAAAACACAAAATCTTAAATGAAAAACTGACTGATTCTTTAAACCAAATCACTTTTCTTGAATCTGAAAACAAAAGATTGATACAGAATGTGGAATCTATCAAAATTGCCAGAAAACTCAGTGATGATATATTCACCAAGGCAAACACCTTGGGTACTAGAAAATTTGATACGAGTTACAGACCAGGAATTGGTAGAGAAACCTTTGTAAAAGAACATCCGTTTTAAATGAATTCGATAATTTCAAGATGCTTTCATCAGAAACCATCCATGATGCACATGATAGGTTCAATTTTATCATGGTAAAATTGAATAACTTGGGCATCAAAAAGACACAGCACGAGATCAATCTCAAATTTCTAAACAATCTTTACGAAAGCTGGAAGATGGTTAAACTCATCATTCAGGGAAATCCTGCCATTCATACGGAAACTCTATACAATTTGTACGGAGAACTTCAATCGTATGAATCCTCGATTGACCCACCAACCTCTACAGCTTTTGGAGGACCACTTGCTCTTGTGTCCACATCTTCTCAAAACCAAACACCTTTCAACGATCAAAACTTTAATCATTCTAATCAAACCACAACTTTTCAAAGCCAAGATTTTGTAAATAATTGTTTTAATCAGTTCAATTCGAACGATGAAGCAGGTTATCAACAATTGTGTGCTTTGGTTGCAAATACAAATCTCCAAAGATTTATTCCAAATCTTGGTCAATCGAATTTTAAACCAAATTTTCAAAACCGACCACAATTTGGACAAAATAATTCTGGATTTCAACCAAGACCACAATTTGGTCAAAACAACCAAGGTTTTCAACCAAGACCTTATTTTGGACAAAATTCGCAAAGACCCTCTTTCCAAAATAACTCAAACCAGAGATTTCAAAACAATCCCAACTCAAATCATCAAAACAATAACCAAAACAACGGTCTTCAAAACCAAAACCGGGGATTCCAAAATCAAGGATACAATAATCAAAATTATGGTTTTTCAAACAACCAAAATTCTGGATTCCAACAAAACTCCTCTCAATCTTCCCAACAAATCCAAACTCAAACACCAGAACGACTTCCAATCAAAAGTCAAAAGGAAGAAAGTGATGAAGAAGTGATTATCTGTCACAATTGCAAAGGAACTAATCACTACGCAAGAGAGTGCCGAGCCAAAAACAAGACAAAAATAAAAGACTCGGCATACTACGCTCAAAAAGCCGATGAGTTAAAGAAAAAGGAAAACCAAGAAAACCAAAGAGCTTTGATGGCAATCCACGAACCAAATGTGGAATACTGGCCAACCTCTGAAGACGAAGCCGACAATGAACCGACATAATCCAACTTCTGCTTCGTAGTTGGTACAACTTCAAGAGCTCCAAATGTCATAGAACAGGGATCTAATGCTGGAGAACCCAAGGATGATACATGGTACATTGATAGTGGCTGCTCCAAGCATATGACAGGAAACAGAAACTACCTTCGTGACTTCAGACCCACCCAAACCAATCAAGACGTTACCTTTGGCAACAACATGACGGCAAAAATCAAAGGTTATGGAAACATAACTAATGGTAACTTCACCATAAAGAAAGTTGCTTATGTTGATGACCTGAAACACAACCTCATCAGTGTTGCTCAACTCTGCGATAACGATCTTGAAGTCCTATTTACCAAACAAAGAAGCTTGATCATGGACGCCAACTCCAAAGAAATCATTGTTGATTCACACCGTGCCGGAAATATGTATCCACTAGACATGGATCTTATTTATGGTAAACCCGATATTTGTCTGCTATCCAAAGCCCCAGCATATATTAGTTGGTTATGGCACCGCCGCCTTTCCCATCTAAATTTCGGGTACATCAACAAATTGATCGGCGATGATCTAGTTCGAGGACTGCCACTTCTGAAGCTCGACAATGAAACTCTTTGTGCCGCTTGTGAAAAGGGAAAACTTTCCAAATCCTCTCACAAAAGCATTACAGAATCTAGTGTATCCGAACCACTAGAATTGCTGCACATAGACCTCTGTGGCCCCGCCAAAATCCAAACAATACAAGGGAAGAAGTATGTCCTTGTCATAGTTGATGGCTTTTCTCGATTTACATGGGTCTTTTTCTTAAGATTAAAATCAGAAGCACCAGAAGAGATGATCAACTTTATAAAATAGATCGAACTAAAGCTCAAACGACCAATTCGAAGAATCCGAAGTGATAATGGTTTAGAGTTCAAAAACATAACTCTAGACTCATTTCTCAAAAACAAAGGCATCGAACACAACTTCTCAGCCCCTTACACTCCTCAACAAAACGGCGTTGTTGAAAGAAGGAACCGAACTCTGTGCGAAGCTGCAAGATCAATGCTCATCTTTGCTGATCTGCCACAATACTTCTGGGCAGAAGCAATTGCCACAGCTTGCTACACACAAAATCGCTCCTTAATTCACAAAAATCTTCATAAAACACCATATGAAGTCATTAACAACCGAAAACCAAATATCAAATTTTTTCATATTTTTGGTTGTCGATGCTTCATAAAGAATAATAAAGACCACCTTTCAAAATTTGAATCAAGGTCGGACGAAGGAATTTTCCTTGGTTACTCATTTTCTTCAGCTGCTTATCGAGTACTAAACAAACGTACAAGAGTAATTGAAGAAAGTACCGATGTCCACTTCGATGAATTTTATGTCAGAAAATTGGATCGTGAACATTTTGGTTCACAAATGATAGATAATATTTTTCAAAATCCAATTCCACAAACACCATCTCCTGACATAGACATTGAAGTTGATATTGATTTACTTTTTGAACAACCTAAAACTGCTTATAATTCTGAAATTCTAACTACTCAAATTGATCCTACAGGAACACCCACTGAAGGAACTACACAAAGAAACAGAAATGTTGCAGATCAAGTTGAGGGGGAACCACAAACACATACTTCCTCATTAGAACAAACACTAAATCCTCCTTTAATCACTCCAAATTTAACCACCCCAGATTTTACCACTCCATCCCCAAATATCCAAAACAATCCCGATGCAACATTTATGGGGGAACCTTCAAACCTCTTCCAAGAAGAAACTACTGGAGAAGAACAATGGGATACTGAAAATCCTATTATTACAACGGAAGAAAATCGTTTAATAAAATGGACCAGAAATCATCCCACTGACCTAATCATCGGAGATCCCAATTCAGACATCCAAACTAGAGCCGCAACTGCAAATGAATGTTTATTTGGAGCCTTCCTATCCATGACTGAACCCAAAACCATACATACTGCTCTCAAAGACCCAGACTGGGTAAAAGCTATGCAAGAAGAGCTAGCTGAATTCGAAAGAAATGACGTATGGAATCTTGTTCCTACACCACCCGATGTTACTATCATAGGCTCAAGATGAGTATTCAGAAACAAGACTGATGATCAAGGAGTCGTGTGTCGAAACAAGGCACGTCTCGTAGTCAAAGGCTATTCACAACAAGAAGGAATAGACTACGATGAAACATATGCTCCAGTCGCCAGAATAGAAGCTATCCGCATCTTTCTCGCGTATGCTGCACATAAGAACTTTAAAGTTTTTCAAATGGACGTTAAATGTGCATTCCTACATGGAGAGTTAGATCGTGAAGTATACATCCAACAACCACCAGGCTTTGAAGATCCCAACTTTCCTCATCACAGCTTCAAATTGCAGAAAGCCGTCTATGGCTTAAAACAAGCACCCCGTGCCTGGTATGCCACCTTGTCAACATTCCTCGAAGAATCAGGTTTCAAAAGGGGTTCAATCGATCAAACCCTCTTTCGAAAAATCTATAATAAACATCTCTTAATCGTACAAATATATGTTGATGACATTATTTTCGGTTCTACTGATGAATCTTTGAGTGTTAAGTTTGCAGATCTAATGAAGAGCAAATTTGAAATGAGCATGATTGGGGAGATGACTACTTTTCTTGGACTTCAAATCAAACAGTCAACTGATGGAATTTTCATCAACCAAGAGAATTATGTCAAAAACCTACTCACTCGATTTTCAATGGACAAATCCAATACCGCAAAAACACCAATGGCTTTTGGATACAAAATTGATGCAGACTTAAATGGCAAACCCGTTGACCAGAAAAGATATCGTGGAATGATCGGATCACTATTATACCTCACTGCCAGCAGACCTGGCATTATGTTTTCTACTTGTGTCTGTGCCAGATACCAAGCAAATCCTATGGAATCTCATGTCATTGCTGTGAAACGCATCTTCAAATACCTAAAAGGCACTCCCAAACTTGGCCTTTGGTATCCAGCTAAATCCGATTTTCAGCTGAACGCTTTCACCGACTCAGACTATGGAGGATGCAAGCTAGATAGGAAAAGTACATCTGGTAGCTGTCAATTCCTAGGAGGTCGACTAGTGAGTTGGTCTTCAAAGAAACAGAGTTGTGTATCCACATCAACAGCAGAAGCTGAATACGTCGCTGCCGCCAGCTGTTGTTCACAAGTCATATGGATGCAAACTCAACTGCGTGACTATGGCTTCATAGTTTCACAAATTCCCATATTTTGTGACTCAACCAGTGCAATAGCCATTTCTCACAATCCCGTTCACCATTCCATGACAAAGCACATCGACATTCGATATCATTTCATCAAAGACAACATTCAAAAGGGTCATATCGAATTACACTTCATAAACACCGAAGATCAAATTGCCGATGTCTTCACTAAGGCTCTCGATGAAACAAAGTTTCTATACTTCCTAGGCCGTCTAGGAATGTTAAATCCAGATATCATCCATCCTTAAACTTTTACTTTTTGTTTGCACAAACGTGTGTTTACTTTAATTCAAAAAGAAAAACAAATAAAAAAATTACAAAACTTCAAAAGACAAAAAGATTTTAGATTTTTATAATTTTCATATCTTTCATTCAAATAACCAAAATTTCCAAAAACATTCAAATAACCAAAATTTTCAAAAATACAATAAAAGACTTGCCATAATAAGCTTTTATAGAACCTTGTGATTAATCGTCTCTTGACTTAATTTTTCAGATGCTTATGCTCGATGAAGATTTTAAGTCATATTGATTCTCAATTGGAGTGAAGGTTCAAATCTCCTACTTTTCATAATGTATATAACTTTATTTCCTTCGATTTTATTTCATTATTGACGATTTTAAACAATCAAGGGACATAAGGTTAGGAGGTTCAGATGAAAACAAAAACCCATGTGAGAATTTGTGCCTCGTCGATCTAAATAATTGTGGAATTCAATTCTTGTGAGCTTAGGTGTGTCACTATTGCTAATAAGGTATACCCGATTATACCTTCTCACGGTCTCATTTTTGCTTAGATATCAAAATGACCAGGGACGATACATTCATTTCTTACATACTAGACAAAATGTCTTTTATGCCACCTATCCCTACCTAGTTAAAAGCCAATAAAAAATGAAGACAGCCGCAAAAATAGAAACACTTCAAACAGCGACATATCCTTACAAGAAAATCAAAGGCGAAACAAAGATCTATCAACAATTCTCAAAGACGAATTAACAAGAAAGTCAAATCATTCACCGAAGAAATACCCAACAAAACAAAACTTTCAGCCAAATGGTTATTTCAAAAAAAAAAAAAAAAACAACAAAAACAAAAAAACAAAAAAAAAAACAAAAAAAAAAACAAAAACTTTATTCTCAGTTGTAGCAAATTCTCAATGCTAAAACAAACTATCTTTTTACAATAAATCGATATTGATCAACAAACAGGCAAAGAAGAAGCTGCAACAATAATGGATTTCCCGGGATACTGTAGCCTTCATCACTGAAGTTTCTTAGTTGCAAACTGCACTATGAAAATTGTTAAACCCCTCTACATGTATTTCCCGACGGAGAGAGAGTGAACGTTAATGGCATGAATGAAGAAACCCGCTGAGTAATGCCGAAACCAGTCTTAGGTGATTGATTATCTAATAATGAGACTAAGTGACTTTACAGGAAAAGCATAGATGAACACCTCCAATATGACTGTGAGTCGTCAGAGAGAGATATCACTCATTTTTAGTGATCATTAACTTGTTCTGCTGCCAGAACAACCAAACACCCAAGTGAAGTGTGAGCTATATCTATGAGCGTTCATCTGAATCGACCTGTTAGACCACTTGTCGTCATTGATAATGCTATAAAATCTTAAGAAATTTCTTTAGATACATATATGGCTACCCTTTGATAACCGAACCCGAGACTTTGATTCGGAAACAAACATTCTTCAAAATCTTTTTCAAAACATAAGATATGTAAAACCAAGTCCCAAACTTTCAAAATGATTACAATGATTTTATAAATATCTTATCATTGACAAAACTTTTATCTCAAATCTTCAATGTTAAAATTGTTAATGTGATTATATCTGTCCTTATTTCATCAATGATCACATAGGGGGAAATTGTTGGAAAATGTTTTTGTATGTGACCATCATTGAAATAAGACGAACTGTTTTTTATTATCTAACAAATATTATCAGTTCATTTCAGGTTGCGTGGATTCAAAATGAAAAACGAGAAAAATAAGAAAAAGAATTTTAAAGTCAAAACAAAGGAAAATATAAAAGAAAATTAAATTTAATCTATTTAAAATGAATTTTTGGAAATATAGTTTCTAAATAATTTATTTTATTAGATTTAATTAAATTTATAAATTAAAAATGAATTTTCCTAATTTATTTTAATTTATTTCGGTTTTTTAATTTGAATTTAAATTAAAAACCAAAGGAAACAAGCCAGCCCAAGCTTCCAGCGGCCCAGCCCAAAAACCGGAGCCCAATATGCCTGATCCATTCGTCTGCGACCCGCATACCGTATCCGCCCCGAACCCGTCCGACCCAGTGCTCCGTTTCGTCTCACATGAAGATCCGCGCGTTGACCAGCTAGCCGACCCGGTCCGAACCGCCTCCAAGATCCGGCGCACTCACAAGTGACACGCGGATCTTACACGCCCATTTCCCGATCCGACCCAGTCCGACTCCGAACCGTTTATACTCACATCAGGCCCGCGCTAAAACCCGATCCGAACCCGACCACCTACCCGACCCAAAGTCCGCGTGTTTCTGATGAGAATGTTACAGTTTTGGTCCCTAAACTTCCGAAAACTTATCAAAACAACCCAAAACCCTTTAAAATTCATATATAAACCATTTCAACACCATTTCTTTCATTTTTACCACCAAAAATTCACCAAATCCTCTCCAACTTCCACCATCTTATTTCCAACTTCCAAACACTCTCCAAAACACCAACAACACCAAGAACACACACCAAAAACACCAAGAACACCAAGATCACCAAGATCACCAAGATCATCAAACAAGAACAAATAGAGACACAGTCTATTAGAAATCCAGTCCAACCCTAAGCCAGTTCAGTCAATTTATTTGACGAACCTACTTGATAGACCAGTCGTTCCACAGTCCTGTTATAAACCAGTTCAGTCAATCTATTGACGAACCTACTTGATATATATATATTTATATAATTAGTCATTTACATTATTTATCGTTTTATGTCTTTTAATTATAGTCATTTATATTATTTATCGCTTTAAGTCATTTAATTACTGTAATTTATATTATTTATATATCTTTCACACAGTAAACGGTGCAAACCTTTATTTGTGGCGATCAGATTATATATTTTTATTCTGCAACTCTTATTATTTATTCCGCATTTATCTTTAATATATATATATATATATATATATATATATATATATATATATATATATATATATATATATATATATATATATATATATATATTTGTCACACAATAAACGGTGCAAACCTTTATTTGTGGTGATCATATTTTATATTTTCAACAAGATTTTATAAGAAATCTTGAAAATACTTACTTGCCATGTACCCCAGAATGGGTAAAAATGCTACATGTACTCACCTTATAACTCTTGAAAGGTCATTTAGACGTCCCTCGGTTCTTTACCCTTTCGGTGTCCAATTACTTGACTTGTACCTATATATAATATATGATACATTATTTACATTCTAATTGACTCTATAACATGTTAGAGTCCTTATTATACCATTAGTGGTCAAAACAAGTGTATAACTCTTGAATGACCAACTTTAGTTAACTCGTATATTATACGTATTTTTCTACGGTACCCTCGAGGGGTCGTATTTTAATTCCGATAATTTTCTGTGAAGTTTTGGACTATTTTGGACCTATGTTCAAAATTTGGGGTCGTTTGAACAAGTATAGGACCAAATCCCAAAAACCAAATTCTCTTGGCAGGGGACTTGAAGAAAAACTGCATTTTCACTCTGCTGCAAGGGCGCACTGCGCCCAGGTGAGGGGAGCATCGCGCCTGATGTGCCACAATGGCGCACTGCGCCCAGGTGAGGGGCGCATCGCGCCTGATGTGCAGCAGTCCGGTCTTTCCCGATTTTTGAGCTGCAGACCTCTATTTTGACCTATTAAGTGCTTAATACTTAACTTAATCGTTTTACTATCATTCCATGACTAAAACCCTTGCTTTACATCAGGTTTTAAGCCATGGAATCACTGATTCCAATTCCAATTTCACAAAAACCCGTTTTTTGATATTTTCACCAAAAATCCAAATCTTTGAAATTAACCACTTATGAGTGTCTTAATACATCCTAAGTGATCATTTGGACCCAACAAAACCATAAAAACTGGTCTTGATTATGTAGACCCGTGAATTACGGTTCTTGGCCAAAAATCTTCATTTTCCTTAAATTCAACAACATTCTTTAAAAGATATGTGTTTGCTTGATGTTTTGAACATAATTCAAGGAATGGAATCACTGGAATAATCCTATACATCCTTAGAATTTCGGATTTCAGTTTCTCTCATGAAAAAAATGGGTTATACACAAACTAAGATCATGATTTCTTACCCTTTTGAAGCTCAATTTCTTCAATCCTTGGAGTTTTGATCTTCAACTCTTCTTGACCGCTCGTATACTTCACAGAGCTCTCTCGTTCTCTCTAGAATCCTCCACAAGTTTTTCTGAAAATGAGAGAATTAACTCTCATATGTATTTATATTTAATGTTTATAAAATAGTTACATTTTAGTCCCTAGCCTTCTTCCTTTGTTCAAATCTAGTCCTAAAACCCATAATCTTACAAACAAGGCTCCACTAACTACCAACTTAACATTTTCTTGACAATTTGGTCATTTTCATGTCAAATGACCATTTTGCCCTTTTTGGTCAAATTTCACTATTCATGCGGTAAAACTTCAAATTTCACATAATCTCTTATTTCTTATATTATTATTTCACAAAAACATATTATCTTACATAATGGTCTTATAATGGGTCGAAAGACCATTTTACCCTTTTTCAACTTTTTCGCGGGTTTTCCTTACGTATTTTCTCGAATATAAATTCGAGATTTTTGGGTCGTTACAATTACCTCCCCCTTATTGGGATTCCGTCCTCGGAATCATCACACAACTATTAATTCAAGGGATCACTCCGTCCCGTCTTCAGAGGTTCTCAGTCCAAGTTTGGTTCTTAATTAACACTTTCTTTTTGCCAACACATAATCATATTCTTTGTTATTTTATCTTTTAATCTTTTCTTCTTTGGTTGCTTTTGATTCTTTAATCGGTTCTTAACGGTTCCTGCTTTCAATCCTTTATAAAGGATTAACATAATTTCTTTAAAACTTTATATCGTCCCAGTTAACCAAAATATCATTTTGGTCATTTTATCTGTTTTCTCGACCTTTTGGTCATTCATTTATATTTCATACTCTACATTCTAGTTTCTTTCCTTTCTACCTCATTTCATTTATATAAAATCTCTAGTAAACTTATTTTACTAACTAGTTTCATACTTCAATATTTTTTTTATCATAAATAGCAATCTACTTTATAATTCTTCTCATATCTTTACTAAAACATGTGAGATTATACTCACATCATTCCTTACTTATTAAGATTCCAATACCATTAAACATAATCATATATGTTTCGTTTTTTTTAATTCATAAATACACCGAAATCTTTTTCTTGTATAAATTTTGTCCCTTAATGGACATTTTACTTAGCAATCTTTGCACTTTCATTTAATATTGCTTATTTATTTTCACACTTCTTTTCTTCTTATTTCTTTACTCATTCGTTACTTTCTAGACAATCCACTGTTATTTATTCTTTACAGAAGTTTTACAACATCTTATTTCTCTTACATTTGTTTTTAAATCTTTTAAATTTCAGTTTATTCTTCTTTATCTCTATTTCCCACTACTGAATCACTATTATTTATAAAGGATGTATTTCCTCCTTCTTGTTACACTTCACATTCTTACTTTTCAGATTGGGACAGAATCTGTCGAGTCATCATATTGCTCACGAGAATCTACTTATCTGGTTCTGAAAGTGTTGAAATGATATACCGCTTTTTATTTTAACAATTAGACATCATTAACTTTCTTTTTATGTATAATACATCATATTTAACCTTATAAACTTGTTATAGTTTTACTGTTGAAGTTGATCTTATTTCAGTCAACTTCCTTCTTATTTCTCACTTTTAAGGAAAAATCATTTCTATTACATTTTTCATCTTCTTATGTACACCGTGTACCCTTCTCATGTTATTATTTACGTTTTAGTACTTCTTTGCCAATTCTTAATTATCACATTAGTGCTCAATTTAGCACCTGATCTCCTGCTTACTCTTTCCTCACGGTATTGAAATTGTTTACCATGATTGATTCGAAATTTGTCTTTTTTTTAATTCACTTATGGGACTTCATATATGTTACATACGATAATTTATATTCCCATACTTACTACACTTTTTATAATATTAATATCTTGTGGTGTATTTATGTTTCATAAACCACATTCATTAACTTCTTGACATATTCTTACAAGTTCTTAGTTGCATAATATACACATATGTATATACTTGGTTCTCTCTTGGTTTAAGAACTCAACTAGATATTTTTAACATTTTCGTCCCATGACGAATTCTTGACATAACCTTCAATTACCATTACTTCTCATTACTCTTTACTTGTTATAGCTAATGCTAAAACAATAATTTTCTTGCCTTTACATCTTTTACCATTTCTGTCATGTGTTATAAGGCTACATGCCTAACACATTTTGTTATTCTTTCATTTAAATTCCATTTCTTTACACTATATATTTCTTTATATCATTATATATTTCATATAAAACTTACTTCTTATGTATCTTTAGGTGATACACAATTGTCGTTTATTTTCTCGTCATCTTTTGTTCTTTTGTATTTCGAGACCGTATGCCCGATACATTATTTTACTCCTTTGCTTCATACCTTATAGTATTTTAATTAGAATACTTATTTCATAACCACTTTTATACTTTTGTACATCATATTTATATATATCCAAAAACTTACTCATGCTTTCACATTTATAAACACATATATATACACTTCTTTGTATTTCATAGCCACTAGCCATGTACTAACCATTTCTCACAATCTTTGGATTCCTTTACCCATCATTTCTATTCGGAAGTAATAGTTTCCTATCTGTTTATTTTAGTTTTTATTTTATCTTTGATTCTTCGTCTAATACTTTTTTTTTACCTCTACTCTTGTTCTTTACTTCATATTAATTATGACCTTTAGTCATTTTCCTTACATGTTTTTGATTTTTCTTCAGTTAACATACTTCACTATACTCTTTTATTATTGGTATTTCTTCTTATACTTCCTTCATTTGGTTGCGGAATTTGATTCCTTACAACCAATATCTTTTCATTATTTTTTTCCAAATTCTCATCATCAGGTACTAGATCTAGCACCTCTTACTTAAATATTTTATTTATCCTGGGACAACTTTTAATATTCTTCTTTTAAGAAACAAATTACCAATTTACAACTCGTACTACTTCCTGTACAGTCTGCCATTACTTTACATTAATTAATATTATTTGCAGAATTTGATCCACAATTACTTATCGTTACTTCTGTTCGTATATCTCATGTATGTATATCTTCATTTGAATGCCACTTCTTACAGGACGATTCGTGCCAACAACTTCCAAATCTATATGTAGATATAGCATTCAACTTATCACCTTAAAATGATTCCCATATGTTTATGCTGTAGTAAACAAGGCATAATATCCTTGCTTTACTTAAACTTCTTTCTTTTCGACTATGCACCACGAAGCTATTAGACTTCTGTACCGATCATCCGTCATCTTTATTTACTCTTCAGTTATCCTGCCGCTTGTCCCTTTACTTGACTCACCACTACTTATAACTTATTCAATTGTCCATTCTTTGGACACTTTTATTTATCATCTTTGTTCAATCTTGACAGTTAGTCTTCCACTCTCTGCTACAATCGTCATCTTCTATCTTTAGCTTTTCTCATAGTTTTAATATTAGCGTCTTACAACAATATTCTGCTTCCTTTATATATTTATTATTCATACATCTTTTAAAAATTTTGAAATTTTAATGGTCATGCTCGAGGCACACCACCTGCTTGCATTAAACTCTTCTTTACCACTCTTTTATTTTTTACAATTCTATGTACTATCAGTTTACTCTGCTTAAAATTTTCATTCTTCATGTAAGAGTCTTACAACTCCTATATAGGTAATCAATACCCATAATTTCTCTTTAAATTACTCTTATTCATACTTTTTCTCGCCTTGACAGGCATATATTTTGATATCCTTCCATTTGTCTAAGAAATATTATTTATCACTTTATTTCTTTTACTTTACCATACTAAGTGGTATATTTATATACCCACTGCATTAGCTTTTAATACTCATAACCTTACCCACCAGAAGACCATAATTCCTTTGTGATTCCACCAGTCTCAATACATATCCTGTGATTATGATAATACGGGCCCATATTACCATAATCACCTATACATATTGATTCTGCTGTTACCACAAGGTCTCACGGGATACTGGTTCCTTTAACATATAACACCATTATAAATACATAGTGATCAATACTAAAAATCTTACTACTTTATAAACATAACCTTTAATAAGTTTAGACGGTTACGAAAAATATCATATAATTTTCCTAACGGTCAAATTGTTGTTCACTATAAACCTTAGCTTAACACTTCTTAGTGTTATATATCTACATATTTTAAATAATGCATTACGTCTTGATCATTTAAGACATCATATAGCATACTTTCATAAACTATTATTTCTATAGCATGAGTTTAAGCCTAGGAGTGGAACAAGCCAATCCTAATTCGCTTAAACTATGGCTCTGATACCAACTTGTGACACCCCATTTCTACTATTTTCAAATACTATGGTTTTTTCTTATAAATACATGATTACAAAAAAAATACGGTTTATCAAAAACCGATTATTTACATTTTTAAAACTGTGGGTGTTACAAATCCATACCAAATCTAACCATAGTAAGCAGGAAGAGGATTAAACCTTGTTTCCAAATTAGGAGCTAACTTAGGCTCCACTCCAGCTAAACTTCATCCCATTGATAGCGACTTATTTGACCTGGAATACATGGCAAAACAAATAACACGTAAGACAAAAATTGTCTCGTGAGTTACATGAGTTTTAGACTCAAACCTTTAATTTCTTTTCCAATCTTCATATAAAACTTATGACATAAACATCTTTCAAAGTTTTAAAACATTATCATACCATAGTTCTTTATTCTTTTCAAAAATCATTACATATCATACCTTGCATAATTATCTTCTTTCAAAACTTTATAATAACAATATAAAATAACTCTTTACTTCTCAAAAATCATTCTATGACATACTTTACGAAAATAACTTCGTTCTTACTTTCTTTGACTGGTTTTATAAGCTTGCTGGATTTTTATACTTAGGGCCTTGATCACTATAAGTGATACCCCAAGTCTCTATGGCTAGAAAGAACGGATCAATCCTCACCATAGAAGTGCTGAGGCGATCTACTTCGCGATGGGGATTTTCCCCAGTAGACCCCTTACCTAACCCGGGAAGGTTGGAACATAGTTCCCTTACTAACGCTGCTTGCTAGAATTACCAGTCATACAAAATATTTTCTGCTTGCTTGAACATTACTTACATACATAAAACTTGTGGCTAAGCGCCAAACTACATCATTTTATGTCTTTATGGCTAAATGTCAAATATAGCTTTCATCACATAATAATGATATGTTTAAAACATATTTTTCTAACATGCTAAGCTTTATGCCAAAACATACTTTCCAACATCTTATGGCTATATGCCATTCATACTTGAAAACATATACAATTTGTAACCAACATACTTCTTAAACATTTTGTGGCTATATGCCATTCATACTTGAAAACATATATAACTTGTATTCAAAATATACTTTCACTCAATTGACTCATAATCCAATATATACTTTCACTTAATTTGACTTATAGTTCAAAACATAGCTTCAATTATAGCATTATACTTTCACAAATAAGTTAGAAATAAAACTTTTGCATATAATTTCTCATATAAGATTTTATAAGAAATCTTGAAAATACTTACTTGCCATGTACCCCAGAATGGGTAAAAATGCTACATGTACTCACCTTATAACTCTTGAAAGGTCGTTTAGACGTCCCTCGGTTCTTTACCCTTTTGGTGTCCAATTACTTGACTTGTACCTATATATAATATATGATACATTATTTACATTCTAATTGACTCTATAACATGTTAGAGTCCTTATTGTACCATTAGTGGTCAAAACAAGTGTATAACTCTTGAATGACCAACTTTAGTTAACTCGTATATTATACGTATTTTTCTACAGTACCCTCGAGGGGTCGTATTTTAATTCCGATAATTTTTTGTGAAGTTTTGGACTATTTTGGACATATGTTCAAAATTTGGGGTCATTTGATCAAGTATAGGACCAAATCCCAAAAACTAAATTCTCTTGGCAGGGGACTTGAAGAAAAACTGCATTTTCACTCTGCCGCAAGGGCACACTGCGCCAAGGTGAGGGGCGCATCGCGCCTGATGTGCCACAATGGCGCACTGCGCCCAGGTGAGGGGCGCATCGCGCCTGATGTGCAGCAGTCCATTCTTTCCCGATTTTTGAGCTGCAGACCTCTATTTTGACCTATTAAGTGCTTAATACTTAACTTAATCGTTTTACTATCATTCCATGACTAAAACCCTTGCTTTACATCAGGTTTTAAGCCATGGAATCACTGATTCCAATTCCAATTTCACAAAAACCCGTTTTTTGATATTTTCACCAAAAATCCAAATTTTTGAATTTAACCACTTAGGAGTGTCTTAATACATCCTAAGTGATCATTTGGACCCAACAAAACCATAAAAACTGGTCTTGATTATGTAGACCCGTGAATTAGGGTTCTTGGCCAAAAATATTCATTTTCCTTAAATTCAACAACATTCTTTAAAAGATATGTGTTTGCTTGATGTTTTGAACATAATTCAAGGAATGGAATCACTGGAATAATCCTATACATCCTTAGAATTTCGGATTTCAGTTTCTCTCATGAAAAAAATGGGTTATACACAAACTAAGATCATGATTTCTTACCCTTTTGAAGCTCAATTTCTTCAATCCTTGGAGTTTTGATCTTCAACTCTTCTTGACCGCTCGTATACTTCACAGAGCTCTCTCGTTCTCTCTAGAATCCTCCACAAGTTTTTCTGAAAATGAGAGAATTAACTCTCATATGTATTTATATTTAATGTTTATAAAATAGTTACATTTTAGTCCCTAGCCTTCTTCCTTTGTTCAAATCTAGTCCTAAAACCCATAATCTTACAAACAAGGCTCCACTAACTACCAACTTAACATTTTCTTGACAATTTGGTCATTTTCATGTCAAATGACCATTTTGCCCTTTTTGGTCAAATTTCACTATTCATGCGGTAAAACTTCAAATTTCACATAATCTCTTATTTCTTATATTATTATTTCACAAACACATATTATCTTACATAATGGTCTTATAATGGGTCGAAAGACCATTTTACCCTTTTTTAACTTTTTCGTAGGTTTTCCTTACGTATTTTCTCGAATATAAATTCGAGATTTTTGGGTCGTTACAGTCATCTTCTATCTTTAGATTTTCTCATAGTTTTAATCTTATCGTCTTACAACGATATTCTGTTTCATTTATATATTTACTATTCATACATCTTTTTAAAGAAAATTTGAAATTTAATGGTCATGCCCAAGGCACACCACCTGCTTGCATTAAACTCTTCTTTACCACTCTTTTATTTTTACAAATTTATGTACTATCAATATACTCTACTTAAAATTTTCAGTCTTCATGTAAGAGTCTTACAACTCTTATATAGGTAATCAATACCCATAATTCCTCTTTAAATTGCTCTTATTCATACTTTCTCTCGCCTCAACAAGCATATACTTTAATATCTTTCAATCTGTCTAAAAATATTAATTATCACATTATTTCTTTTACTTTACCATACTAAGTGGTATATATCCACTGCATTAACTTATGTTACTTATAATCTTTCTTGTTCTTCTTACATAGGCATACAATTCCTATGTTATTCTTACTACTCTTTTCACAAATCTTACCCACCAGAACGCCATAATCCCTTTACGATTCCACCAGTCTCAATACATATCCTGTGATTATGATAATACGGGCCCATATTACCATAATCACCTATACATATTGATTCTGCTGTTACCACAAGGTCTCATGGGACACTGGTTCCCTTAACATATAACACCATTATAAGTACATGGTGATCACTACTAGAAATCTTACTACTTTATATGCATAGCCTTTAATAAATTTAGACGGTTACGGAAAATATCATATAATTTTCCTAACGGTCAGATTTTTGCTCACTCTAAACGTTAGCTTAACACTTCTTAGTGTTATATATCTACATATCTTAAATAATGCATAATGTCTTAATCATTTAAGACATCATATAGCACACTTTCATAAACTAACATTTCTATAGCATGAGTTTAAGCCTAGGAGTGGAACAAGCCAATCCTAATTCACTTAAACTATGGCTCTGATACCAACTTGTGACACTCCATTTCTACAGTTTGCAAATACTATGGTTTTCCGTATAAATACAGGAATACAAAAATACGGTTTATCAAAAACCGATAACTTAAATGCTTTAAATAGTGGGTGTACAAATCCATATCAAAACTAACCATAGTAAGCAAGAAAGTATTAAACCTTGAGTCCAAGATAGGAGCTAACTCGAGCTCCACTCCCGCTAAACTTCATCCAATTATAGCATATTGTTTTAACCTGGAATACATGGCAAAAAATATAATACGTAAGACAATAATGCCTCGTGAGTTACATGAGTTTTAGACTCAAATCTTTAACTTCTTTTTCCAACTTTTATATAACATTTATCACATAAAGCATATTTCAAAACTTTATAGTAATGATATACTATACTCTTTACTTTTCAAATCAATTCATAATATACTTTGCAAAAAAATAACATCTTTCAAAACCTTATAATAGTAAGCTTGCTGGAGTTTTATACTTAGGGCTTTAATCACCATAAGTGATACCCCAAGTCTCTATGGATAGAAAGAACGGATCAATCCTCACCATAGAAGTGCTGAGGCAATCTACTTCGCGATGGGGTTTTTCCCCAGTAGACCCCTTACCTAACCTGGGTAGGTTGGAACATAGTTCCCTTACTAACGCTGCTTGCTACAATTACCAGTCATACAAAACATTTTCTGCTTACTTTAACATTACTTACTTACATAGTGGCTAATTGCCAAACTTCACCATTTCTTGTCTTTATGGCTGAATGCCAAATTCATAACTTTTGTTTCACATAAACCATATGTTTAAAACATGTCTTTATAACATTTTAAGCTTAATGCCAAATCATACTTTCCAAACATCTTATGGCTATATGCCCATTCATACTTGAAAACATATACAATTTGTAACCAAAATATAATTCTTAAACACATTATGGCTATATGCCTATCTATACTTTCAAACATGTATAACTTGTATTTCAAAATATACTTTCACATAATTGGTACATAGACCAACATACTTTCACTTAATATAATTTGTAATTCAAAACTTAGCTTCAAATATAGCATTATACTTTCACAACAATTTAGAAACAATACTCTTGCATATAATTTCACATATAGAATTTTTATAGGAAAATCTTGAAAATACTTACTTGCCATGTACCCCAAAATGGGTAAAAATACTGCATGTACTCACCTCATATACTGTTAGTGGATTGACTACATGTTCCTTGTATTTATACTATTTTGATCCAATAATCATTTGTCATGAACCTATAATTACATGTTATACATTAACATTCATTATAACTGATTTTACAACTCATTAGAGTCCTTATGATACCAATATAGATCATGGCTAGATGAAATCCTTAAAAACAACTTTATATTCATTTTATACATCTCCGGTGTACACGTATTGCTCTACAATGCTGTCGGAGAGTCGTATTCTAAATTTTATATTTTTCCAGGACTTTTCATACCATCATGGACTTTTAGTTAAAGTTTGAAGTCAATCGGACATGTCTAGCATCAATTTCAAACTTCAAAATCCCCTGAATAAACACACGACTCGTGCAAAATTAAGCCTTGAGGGAGCACGACTCGTGCATGCATTAAATGACAATGTACTTTCATCAGCAGGAGGTGCACGACTCGTGCATAAAGAGCACGACTCGTGCCCTTGCTGCAGAGTAGGGTTTCAGTCCGATTTTTGCACTGTAGCGTCCTGTTTTCACGTTTTAAGTTCTTATTTCAGTTTTTAATCACTTTAGGGTTATTCCATGACTAAAACCATCCATTAACATCTGTTTTTAACCCATTAGAAACACACTTGATCATATGAACTTGTAAATTAGGGTTCTTGAGCCAAAAACCCCCAAATTACACAATTTCATCAAAATCATTTGTTTCTAAGGTATGTTCCTATCATGTAAACATGTTCAGAACTTAGAAATCATATGAACATCCCGGATTATAACTGAAACTCAGTTTTCCAGTTCATCCATGAAAACCCATCCAAGAACTTGACTATAAATTCAATTTACTAACCATATTTGATTAAAAATCTTCAATTCCACGCTATAAATCCGATTCCTTGCTTCAATCTTCAAAAACTTGTAGCAACCTTGTTTGAGAATTCCTTCCCGTAGCTTCTCCAATGTTCAGCCAACTATGGGAGATATTTTCTCCCTTTTATACTTCCCATTCTTACACTCTAACCCCTCAAGTTCCATATCTTGAACTTTGGCCACAAAAATCAAGTTTTATCACATAAAACCTTATTTTCTTATATTTTTGCCACAAGCAAACAATATTTTTACATATTTGGTCCTTCTCATGGTCAAATGACCAAATTACCCTTTTATGGTAAAATGACCAAATTACCCTTTTATGGTAAGATGACCAAATTACCCTTTTTACTAGAATTAACTTTCAAAATTCTTGGTCTTTACCTTGAGCATTATCTCGAATATAAATTCAAGATTTCTGGGTCGTTACAGTCATAGTCATTAACATGAGTATAAGAAAAGCCTTTTACAACAAGTCTTACTGAAAGTGTATAGATTCCTGTATTTTTCTTTACGAAAGAACCACTTACTCCTTGTAGTCTCACTATAGGGCAAATACTTTATTATTATACATAGATAGTATGTCAATGTTCATGGCTCAAAGTCATTTATCGGATTCACAATCTGACCTAATATTTTGGTAATTGATAGATTTACAATAAACTATCAATAAAAAACATCAATGAGAGATTCCATAGTTCTCATGCTATAGATGATTTCTACCATACATGCGAACAGTTACTGTTTTTGAATAACTATTATTCATGTTCAACAATTTCTTGTTGAAACTAGTGCCAACTCTTGCTACATTAGGCTATGGTTCTTGAACTACTTCAAGTTCCATATGCCTCCCACTTGCTTTGTTATTCGAAATTTAATTTCTAATAACTTAGCTTTCAGAGGAATAAGTGAACTTATTCTTGGTTGGTTTGTATAATATAAATAACCCTTTTTTAGAATATTCTACAAATACGTACTTAGTAGATTTTGGAAGCCTTAGTCTTACATAGGCTTCTAAAACATAAAAAAATGTTTCATCTACCTATTAGTTGGAGTTTGTATTCGAAATACAATTAATAATGATATGAACATAAAACCAAAAGGATAAAGGAAGATAATTTCTATCGATTAGTACGTAAACCATATCCAATAAGGTTTAGATTATCCTTTATAATCATCAAGGATGATACTTCTGATTTGATTCTCAACTTCTCATTTGAAAACTTCTAAAGGTTTCAGTTTATCATATAAAGTACAATGACTGTAGTTGTTAAGGAAGTTGATGAGGTATCTCGTACTAAATCTAGATGTTCATTAATAATGAATTCACACATCATGGTGTATAGTTCCTTCAAAATTATTTTCTATACTATTTAATAAAAATATAATTAGTAATCTTTTATAGATAAGATTCACATATGTCAAATAAAACATCTTTATTTGCCTTCAAAGACTATTTCTTGAAGTTGGAATATGTGTATTATATTTATAACAAAGATAACAATGTCATAGATAATTTTGATCCAAATCATATTTGAGTCAAAAGGGGTTTTCTTATACAACTTATAATTTTGTAAAACAATTGATATTTACTTCGTTATTCTAGTATGAGATCTAGTTCTAAAAATAAGAATAATTATTTCGGAATATGAATGTGATAATTATGAAAAATGATTAAGTAAATAATCAATTCACTGATATATAAAATTTAGACAAGCTAAATTTAAAACATATATTATTCAAAACAAACATTGTTTTACAATACAAGTCTTTGATGAGTTTTGATAAATAAAATAGAGCGTTTTACGCTAAAACGACAACATAAACTTTTTAAAATAACTAGTTTATTTTAGACCATTTTAAACAAAACCATCAAGGATCCATTTACATGGGTAAGAATGATATTTAAAAACATCCATAGGATGTTTTAGAGTGATAACCTTTGAAGCCTTTGAACCCTCTTGGTATTGGGGTGTTGAAGTAGATGGCAAAAATCAAGAATCTTGATTTGCTCTATAAGTATCCACCACCAAGGTAAAGGCACTTGGAATACTAGTTCCTTCTTGTGTAAAGAACTTCTTAAGCCTTTAAGTACTTAAAAAATTAAGTAATAAAGGAGAAGTTCTTCTACACTCTCAAACTTGGAACAAACTTCACAAAATGAGAGGGTAGAGGGAGAGAAAAGGTTAGCCACGTTTTTGAGAGAAAATGAGAGAAAAACTAGATGCAAACTTTGCATCTCACTCTATTTTATACTCACAAGAGAGTACCATGACCCATACTATCATTAAATGCAAAAGATATGATCTTATAGATGGAATGACAGTTAAAAAAATACGAAAAAATGTTACTTGTTACATTTGTTAATATAATACATAATAATATAAACATTTCTATTGATTAGAACAAAATGATACTTGTCCACACATGTTGTAATCATATATGATTAGAACAAAGGTTATTTATGTTTATGATTTAATTTGGTATGCTTGAAAGTAAGATTTGGCATTAAGTCGAAATATGTCTTGAAAGTAAGATTTGCCATTAAACCGAATATGTTTTAAAAGTATGATTTGACATTAAACCTACTATGATATGAAAGTATGATTTGGCATCAAGCCCACAATATGTATGAACGAATGTTTTGGCATTAAGCCTATGATATTTATGAAAGAATGTTTTGACATTTAGCCGATGATATTTATGAAAGAATGTTTTGGCATTTAGTCCATGATATTTATGAAAGAATGTTTTGGCTTCAAGCCCCGCGATATGAATGAAAGAATGTTTTGGCGTTTAGCCTTATGATGATTATGAATGATTGATTTGATAGCTAGCGACATTATGTTTACGAATGACTGGTATTTGATGCAAGCAATGTATTGTAATGGAAAGTAATGTAAATGAATTAAAAATGTTCTGCCTGGGCCATGATGTTCCCGTAAGGGGAATCTAAAGGAGTCTACTGGGGTGGTACCGACCCCTTCGCGAAGTAGATGTCCTAAAAGCATAAGATGCTAGGGTGGACAGATTGTGTTCTTTCCATCCTAGTCTAGACTTAGGGTAGCACCTAAGGTGATTAATGGCATAAGTATAAAAAAATCCCGTCATAATTGAATACCAATAAAGTTTAAGTAACGAAAATTTTATGTTGGTAAGATTTTTATTAAATTGTTATGGAAAGGCGTTGCAAGCAAAATGATATTGTATTTCAATTATAAAGGTTTTGACAACAAGTATTATGACATGATTTCGTTTATGAACTATCTGACATAAAGTGTCAATACATGATTTGATTACAAAGGTTTTGAAAATGATATTTATTATGTTTACAAATTCTTTGAGTCTAAAACCCATGTATCTCACGAGATGTTTTCGTCTTATATATTTTATTATATGCCATGTATCCCAGGTTCTAGACATGAGAGATAGATGCAAGTAGATGACCGAGGAAATTGGGATTTTAGATGGAGCGAATCCTGGCTGATGGAATGGTTTGTAATTCCTAACTTGCTTTCTATGGTCTAGTTTAATATGAAGTTGTAACCCCCTAAGTAGTTAAACATTCTTAAAACTTAAATAGTTTTTATTGGGACCGAAAATTATAAGACATGGCTCGAGGTCATGAGAAAAGTTTTTAAAACTTGACATTTTATTCTATAAAGAAACACGTTTTTTTTAAACATGAGATTTTTCCACATTAAATTTTATTAAAATATTACATCATTTAAGGTGTATGAAAATTGGGGCGTTACAGGTTGGTAACAGAGCCATAGTTTAAGCGAATTAGGTGTCGAGACTCGAACTTAGGCTTATACTGTGTGAGACTTAAGTGAGAATACAGACTTAAGATAAGACCGTAAGCATGAAAGGTTGATGAACCTAAGAATTTAAGAAAGGTTGATGAATCTAAGAACTCAAGATAGGTTGCAGACCTATAGGAAGGTTAGACTGTTGAGTCTAAGATAATGCTGGACTGTTAAGGAATTATGTGTTTATTTTCCATAAATGTTTATAGCTACGCAAGTATTTGCTTATGAGCAATAAGATTCCATGATACATGTTAACAATGTATATATTGTAATGCATTAAGCTAACTTGAACCAGTGAACCAGGAGACCTAGTGGTGATGCCAGAATCAAATATATATAGGTGGTTATGATAATATGGGCTCGTATTATCATAATCACATGATATGTATTTGAGATTGGTGGAATCACGAATGAATCATGGGAATCTGGTAAGGGATACAAGTGGAAAGTAGCAAAGAGAAAATAAAATTTCGAATGACGTATGATTCTTATACCTATGTGATAAGGTCAAGTATGACTCAAAAGTATCAATAATAATATAGTGGGTATGTACCATTTAGTCTGGAAATTTAAAATGAACAAATGTGACAACTCGTATGCCTTATGTAGGCTGCTGACCACTACAAGGTATGCTTATCAAAATAAGACAAAATATGAATAAGAACATTTAAGGAAGTATGATGGGTATATGCTACCCAAATAGGGTTATGAAGCAGTTAGCCCGAAATGTAGATGATAATGAGTAGGGTATTATTGGAGTAGGGTATTATTGTCAAGGGAACGATCTCGATTTCATAACTTTTGAAGATCGATTCAAGTTTCAAGGATTGTTGGTGATTTTTTCATGATTTTCAGTATTCATTTATCTTTTTGGGTTATTATTCATCTAGTTTGTTCTTGGTGTTCATCGTATTCATCCATTGTGTAGATCTAGAAATTTATTTCTCTTTCCTTAATACTAAAAATCCAAATCTAGATCTGAACACTATTCAATATCCAAATTTGTGCACAAAATTCATATCCAAATTGATTTTTCACGATTCCATATTATTTGCCCTTATCCGTTTGTTTGTTAATCTCGTGTTCTTATTTCTCACATGTTCACTGTTCAAACCAAGTATTTTATACCAAATCTGTTCAAATCTGAAGTAAAATACTTGTAATAAACATCAGTCCTTTTACCAATACATATCCAGATCTATAAATCGAATTTTCACTTTAGATCTCGTTTTGGGTTCTCATCAAATCAGTATCTCATTAATGTGTTATCGATTTCTTATCCTCTTCATTTTTCTATTATCCATTCCAAAATGAACGTCAATACTGAATAGAAACAGATTAATGAAGAAAGATATTGAGATTCTCTTGTTTTAATTTCGTATTCCATCCTGATGTATCATCCCGATGAAATCTACTCTCCGATGAACTTGCTCATCAAAGCGATACACATATCTCATCTCGTTTATCCAAGCCTGTTCCTGAACGATATCAAAATCAATAACAGCAAGTTGAAAAAGGATAAAATTACTCGGTGGTGTTGTTGGTTCTGAAAATAACGATGGGCCATTGAGGGTACAAATACAAAGACCAATTGCTGATGATTTTTTTTAGACATGATTAGAAAACGATTCTATAATCGAAAATCAAAGTGTACTGTACAATGTGTTAGGATTGAAGATCGGAACCACCTGTTTTGGATCGAGAATCGATTGCAGAGATGAGCTTTTGAATTGTTCTTGACCTTGACTTTAAATATTTTGACGTATGTTCCCCCAGATCTTCAAACACACTGTTGATTTGGCGAATGATGTTTCTGATGCTGGTTGTGTATAAACGAAGTCGTTTTGTAGATGTGATGTAATCAACAACCACAAAGGGAGTACGACGTTGTAAACTGTATGGGATGTGAACACAAATGATATTGGCTTAGATCTGATTGAAGAAAATGATTTTGAGGTACTGTAAATGATTCGGAACTGTGTGAAATCAAGCCACGAAGAGATGAACTCGTTTTTGGGTAATCATCGGAACACTGAAGTCTTATCGATAAATCTTGAAATCAGAAACGGCGAAGTGGGTCGATATGTTGATCCGATTTTGCTGGCTTAGAAGTGTTAATCGGAGAATGACTTTGCGAATTCAGTTGTTGACCGATTCAAATTGATCGAAGATAAAGATTGAACAAAACTGAGAAGTCGGAGATGATTCCGAAGGCCTTCAGAAATTGTCTTCACCGGTGAAAGTCGGATGAAACTAAGGGAATGATGAAATCGGAGAACAGAATCTGAACGTAATCCGAAGACTTCGGATCTGATGGAGATGAAAAGAGAAATCGGATGGATGGAATTGGAGTTGCAATCGTATTTGGTCTTGGACTGAATCTGATCGAGAGTGAAAGGATACGAAGGGAAGACGTGATGAACGCGGATGATGACAAAGCCCTGTTGAGTTTATGGTCAACATATACGCAATTCCTATCCCGCTTTTACCAAATCGGATCACACTAGCCCAACACAGACCCATCCAAACCCAAAACAAAAACACATCCGAACCCAAACATTAAACCCAATCCTTTAACTCATTTGAACCCATTTTAAACCAAATTCAAACCCCCATTTGTAAAATTTTGGACCCCATTCTAAACAAAGTCAAACCCCTACCATTAAACAATTTTCTTTTTTGGTGAACGGTGAACAAAACAAAGAAGAACAAGAACACAAGAAAAATTTTGAATTCCATAATTCATATTGTTACAAAGAAAATGTAGAATTTTTGGGCGATTGATTAATACGCTCAAGTCGAGGGGGATTTTTTATGGAATTTTCCCGTTTGAGCGCATTCTCATTCCCGTTTGGCGCATTCTCAATGGCGTCGGTTTGGGGCTGAGATGCGGCTTCTAGAGCTAGGGTGGTCGACGGTGGTAATAAATAATGCATGTGATCGATCTAAGCAAAAATACAGTGACACAAAAGGGCAATGACGAGACAGCAGCCCCTGGACAATGCTGGTCCGACTTTGAGGAAGAAAGCACCGGCGCCGGCGGTGGTGGGTGCTGGTGGCCGAGTACCGGCCGGTAGAGACCATGGAAGATCCCATCTGGTCCGATTTTCACTAAAATTAGCCTAGAACTTCTGATTTTCTGATTTAGGACCAAGATGAAGGTAAGTCTAAAACCTAATTTCAGATTTTGAAACTGGTTTGGAAACTCTAAATGCATGTCGAAAATTTGATGCTAATATGTGGTTCTATTCATGGATTGAAGTAGAAAAAATCTTGAGGAGGGTACAATATTGTGATTTTAGTCAAGAAGTATCTGATTTTTAAAACCCTAGTTATTGAGTTCAAAATCTAAGATGCATGTTGAAACCACCTTCTGATTTTCAGCTTTGATACTATGAAATTTATCACATAATAATTTAGTTCTTGGAGTTTGTGAACTCAACCCAACCTATTTGCAAGAATCCCAAATCAAGTCCTCATGCATTTACAATTTCTAATTTTTTTAACATGCATGACGACATAAATCATAAAACGAGCCCCAAATTCAACATGCATCTCAGATTTTGAACTCAAGAACTAGGGGGTTCTAAAAATCAGATACGGGTACGGGTACCGATACCGGTACCGGTATCTGTTATATACGATGAATTAGCATAGTGTTTTTATATGTACACATGCCCTCGCAATAGTAATAATAATACGGATAATAACATTAATCATGCTAATAATAACAATAATAAACATAATGATAATATTAATAATAAAAATACCAATAATAATAATAATAAACAAATTAATGATGATAATAATAATAATAAATAAATAAACATAATAATAAATATAATGCTAGTAATAATAGCAACAACAATAATCATGTTGCTGTTGCTGCAATAATAGCAAAAGTATAAAAAATAACATAAGGTATGAATATTGGGTAGGTAAAAGGATCGTATAGAAGTTGGCTTAGTATTGGATCCGTAGAAGCATTATATAAAAAATGCGCCGGTAGCTAATAAATATTTTTCCTACGGAGTGAGTAATAAAATAAAATATGAAGAAAACAAGCCCGTATCTCCCGTAGCAGGGGGGGGGGGGGGTGGTCAACAATCTCTTTGGCAATCCGCCTTGTATGGTAATACATTCAACAACGTGTTATTTGTCATCGCTAATGGCGCGTTTGGTAGGCGGTAATGAGGCCAGGAAAGGAAAGAACCATTCAGATGAAATGATTATTGTGTGTTTGGTTGGAGCAAGGAAAGGATTACACCATTACCAAAGGGAATCCCATTCCCTCACAACGCGGGATTTTCATTCCATGTGGACCCCTGGTTTTGTTTCATTCCATTCACGCTGCATTGAAAATATTCCAGTTTTATTCTTCCTGAAATTAGCACGTTCTAGAAAATCAGGAAACCAATAATCGATTTCACTCCAAATTGGAAAGAAACTTAATGTATTTGTAGCTTGATGTATTTGTAGAAAATCTGCCAGAAACCAATTTATGATTCAATCTTATTCGTGTGTTACTCGAAGGTAGATTTTTTAACGTTCACAATTCTTGATTTACATATTGTACTTCTCATGTTGGTACAATGAATTAAGTTTCTGGCAGATTTTCTAGAACGTGTATTGGTTATTGGTTTGGTAAGAACGTGTATTGGTTTTTGGCAATAATCGATTTCACTCCAATGCGGGATTTGTAGCTTGATGTATATGTTGCACGACAACTGCTCGATCAAATGACTGAACGAAACTGTTGTGAGCTTTTTAGTCTAAATAGGAAAATGCCAAAATGGTATGCATCTTTTAGTCTATTGAGGAAAGTATAGCGATGGGTCACCTGGTAGGGGGAAAAGTAACCAAAAGTCTCCAAATTTTTTTGTTGAGATAACCCGTGTGTGTGTTTTGGATACAAATTAGCAAGTTTTAGATTGAGTTTAGTAATTTTGTTGATTGGTTGGTGGAAATGATGTTTAAATCATCCTCTTTATAATCCTTGACAGAAGAAACATTTTACTTATAATATAATTTACACTTCAACTTTTCATTTAAATTTATCCTAACTTTGTATATATGTTTTAATCGCAGGAATACTTCTGTAGAAAATTTTGAGTTCGTTCAAAATAGTGATTAAATATTAGTTTGGTTGATGTCATTTTTGTTGGTAGTTGTGTTAATATCGCTTTATTACAATATAATTATAATTTTTTTTACTTGATATTGCTGAAAATATCGAATTTTATGATTTTTTTGTTGTAGGGGTATTTTTGTCATTCTTAAGTATTCTCATTCCATTCCTTTATGTCTTTATACATACCAAACAACATGAATGAATGAGTCATTTCATTCCATCAAGGTAACCAAACATGACAATGTAATGGTAATGAATCATTCCATTACCACATCTATTCCATTACTTGATACATTCCATTCCCTTGTTATTCCATTACTTCCAACCAAACACACCCTAAAGGTCATTGTCGTAATAGTGTCGTTGGCAAACCTTAAATCAACGATCCGGGTGGCATTAGTTTTGACTGTTGATGTGTTTAACACAATCAACGGTGGAGGTACACTCGGAAAGCGATCAATTGAAGTGAGGAGTAATAGCGGCAAAAAGTGTCATCAGTAATTGTAATAGCGGCGACAAGTGTCGCGTGTAATGGTAAGAGCGCGGAGTTTTCTCTCATTCGTTTTTCATGTACGTCGCTGAAGCCTTTTTGGGTCGCCACTAATGCTATTAACCTTACTTTACGTTTTGAGATCAATTTTTTTCACCCAAAATTTTTGACTCCCTTCGGATTCTACAAGGACAAACCAATACCGGCGGCTGAGCTTTTACCGACGACGTTCCCCACCACTTGGGACCACCCCCACTGCTCGAGAAATCCCTCCATAAGTTGAGGTTGACGTAGAAACACCGCCCACGTTATTTGGCTTTTAAAACTGGTTTTTTCCAAAAAAAAAAAAAAAAAACACTATTAGCTGCGACACATATTATTGACTACGACTATTAGCGGTGTCATTTGACTGGCCGGTGACATCCATTACCGGCAACATATGTGTTTACCGGTAACGATCAATTAGATGGGTTCAAATACCACGGGGTGTTAGCTGTGACTTATTAGCAGCGAAAAGTCGCTGCAAATACCTTTAACGATAACATTTTTAACATTTAACGACGACACCTGTTACCACTACTGCTTCTTTATTGTGGTGTAAGTCATCTTGAAATGATGTTAGCTAGGTAGCAATTAGATGTAGAAAGACGAGATAAGATGAAGTATTGGCGCTTTTTGCATCAAATTTTCAATAAAAAAACGCAGTGGTCACATCATCCGTATTTTGTAATCAAGTTCTTTATTCTGACAATATTTTACTTGGTCACATTTACTTGTCACCGCCAGCTAACTAATATTAAGATATAACCCACCAACTCTCTATCTTATATACATTTATTTAACTTCAACTATTTGTTATATTATTTCATGTATATCTCCTTAGTTAATTAGCTCTAGGCCCTCGATATATAGATTCCTGTTGTATTTAATTAGCACCCAACAGCAGGACGCTTCCTAAGAAATTGACTTTACAAACCCAAGCAGATGTCTATTTATAGTCTTGCAGGGAAAAGAGCTAGGTCGTACCTTAAATTCCACAACCAATTTGCCAAGCTTGTTCATTTGAAAATACATTCGGAGCAAATGGTACACTAGTCTTTCACCATATCTTTATTATCTATATTTTGGAATTCTTGGGTTATGATCAAATACGTGCACCTACTTCATTCCTTCTTTGCTAATACTTTTTAGGTGTCACTAACATTTTCTTTTGGATCCATATGCAGGCAGCCGGACTTTGGGAATGTATAGGTGGAGCTAGTCGCTGGATAGGCATGCTACAGTCTATAGCCAAATCATTATTATCTATGTTTGGGAATTCTAGGGTTATAATCAAATACATGTATCTACTTCATTCCTTCTTTGATAATACTTTTTAAGTGTAAGTAATGTTGTGTTTTGGATCCATATGCAGGAATTCTCCGAAGTAGAGGTTGGACCTTGGGGAGGCCCAGGTGGAAGTAAGCCCTGGACATTCAGACCCGATGGTAGGATTTCGGAGATCCGCATCAAAAGTGGATTATTTGTAGAGTCCATCAGTTTCACCTACGTGGATTGCAACGGTGTCAATCACGATTCTGAAAGATATGGTAATACTGGTGGCGGAGAACAAAGGGTGAGCTTTTGTTACATCTGTTACCATAGTTGTTAACTCGTGACTCGAAAATGAAAATTTTTGTACGTTACTCGACTCATAAGAGTCATGACACACACACACACACACACACACACATATATATATATATATATATATATATATATATATATATATATGTATATATATGTATATATATATATGTATATATATATATATATATATATATGTATATATATATATATATATAAAATCAAATAAAAAGTAAAATTTTGGTAAGAATGTAAGAAATTTTTTTTTACTTGGTTTTTTGACGAATCACCAAAATAAATCACTAAGTGAATCACAAATAACATGATTCATTGAAAAATTTTTCTAAAAAAACATATTGATAAATCATTTTTTAGTAAATCATGTTTTTATTCACGTTACGGATAGTTTTAATGAATAACAACAAAATCATCGTAAAAAATAATCATCAAGTTGTTTTTTCGAGAACTTTTTTTTGTGAATCGTGTTATTTTTGCATCATCTATTGATTCATTTTGTTGTTTCGCCGAAAAAATATGTAAATAAAAAATTCTTACATTCCTACTAAAATTCACTTCTTACCGGATCCCAATTATATATATATATATATATATATATATATATATATATATATATATATATATATATATATATATATATATATATATATATATATATATATAAAGATATGTAAAGATAATATTGTTGAATACTCAGTGGGTTGGAGTGTTAAAGATAATAGAGTAGGTGTTAATGTGAAAAATGGTTAACAGTGGAGGAGAAGTTTTGTACATTTGGTGATATATAAATAAAGATATGTTTAGGGTTTTGATATCAAACGTCATTTTGAAGTCTCTCTCTCCCTCTAAACAATCTAAATCCTCGTCTTCTTCGTCTCTACTTTCCCTTCAACATTTCTAACTTCTCAATGTAGGTTTGGCCAATTTTTGAAACAAAAAAGCCTTCTTACTTCTCTTTTTTATTACTATCTTCAATATTTCTCCCACCACATTTACCAGATGAAGATGATATAGAAATCAATGGAGTTTGTCAGAGATGAAGGGCGATGGTGACAGTCGGTTGACAGATTTTCCCACTAGTTACAAGACTTGTCTGGGTTACGAGTTAACTCGAATCGGTACGAGTTACATATATAACGAATCGCTCTTTTTGTCCGAGTCAGATTCAAAATCGAGTCATGTTGCGAGTCGCATCAGTTTAGGTGTCAAATAACTCGACTCGTGCGAGTTGACTCGTGACTCGTACGAGTTTAACAACTATGTCTGTTACATATACATATTTATGGATCGGAGGTTATGTTCTTATTTTATCTAATATTTGGGCATTCAGCTTATCTTTGCTGATGATGAGAGCCTCATTGGGGTTAGCGGATCTGTCGGAACATATGCCAGACTGTTGCACGGTGATTACGTCATTGATTTTCCAGACCAATAGACGCACATTTGGGCCATATGGCAACCACCACGCGACTACTTTTTCAGTGCCGGTCACTAAAGGTAATTTTGCCGGATTCAAGGGAAATTATGGGAATGTTCTAGACTCTTTTAGCGTGATTCTCCGTCCCTATTTGTAAGACTGATCATGGTGTGTGTGTGTGTGTATATATATATATATATATATATATATATATATATATATATATATATATATATATATATATATATATATATATATATATATAAAAGTTGTGTGACCCGTGTATTACACGAAATGATACAAAAACATATATTTAGTACATGTTGAGACAATAAGATTTCATAGTAGCAACTATACATATTGATCAAGCTATTCGTATATTTAGTTCATTAAGTCAAAAAGACACTATCTTAGCTTCGTAATCAAATTCTTCTATTTGTTATGATAATATTTGATCTCAAAATTACCCTTCCACTCGGTTCAAAATTTAATATTGCTTTTGTAGTAACTTCAAGATTATAATTCTTAATCTTGTTATTGGTTATTGTCCAAAACAAAATGACAAAATTGTTTCAATGACATCATTTATCATAAAAATCTAGTCCTACAAATTGACATAGTAAATTTCTTCAAGCATGAAATCAAAATGTTCTTGATTAATAATAAATAAATTGACACAATGTTCTCAAGTTATACATCGTGAATTTCCTCTGCCAAATAAAACCATAGGTAAGTAAAAAAGAAAAGACAACAATATAGTTAAATTAAAAATAATTAGATATATAAACAAACTATTCATTTACGACTCATCTTCATGTCGTACAACACAAGAAGATGATAATGGCATTCAAGAAGATGATAATGGCATTCAGGTCTTTTGTATAAGAGAGAGAAAGAGTGTGTCCCCATCGTGCCACGTTACATTTTTAGGCAAAACAAAAAATCTCATTTTTTCTCCCTTTCTAAAAAACGACACGTGAGGTGTAAATAGTCATTTATTGAGGTTCTTCTCCTATAATCTACGAACTGATTTCATGTACTATGCATCTATCCTTCATCCATGAGATTATATGGGTGTTTTAGATATTTTATCAAATAATGATTGATGAGTCAAACATTTATGGGATAGGGGTGAATGGTTAATCTTTTACCTTCAATGTCGATATAAAGGGTAGAAAAGATCTCTTTGCAATCCGCATTCATAAAGGTTATTAGGAGCACGATTGATGTAGCCACGAGTATCTATACTTGGCATCGTGAACACAAAATAAATAAGCTTTTAATTATTTCCATTGAAAAAAGAACAGACATGCTTATAAAAGTAAATTGTAAAATATTAATGACTTACGGCACCATTGCTAAAAAGATGTTTAAATACACGGTTTAATATCAAAACATCAGCTATATCATTAACCTGATAGTAAAAAAAAGGATTGATAAGTAGACACAAAACCGAAATTAATTGAAAGGTATTTTAGTCATTACGTACCATGATTTCATCTAAGCATAGCAAAATAGATTCATGAGAGATCTCGCCTGCAACGATTTCTAGGGGGTCATATAGCCCTTTGTGCCTCTGTATTCCAAAAGAACTTGAAGTCAAATAAATTGTTTTAAATAATCATAAGCAATATCGTTTTGTACTAAATGAATACTAACTTCCTTCATATGTAATATTAGTCTAAACAGTTTTCGAAGCACATAACCGGTTAGTTTGACTTCAAAGGTCAAAGTGTACCTCTTTTTATAACAAATATTTTTCTAAGATGATTTTTGTTTTCGACTTAATGGACTTAATCAGGACAAGACTTAATCAAGTAAGTTATATATGAATGTTTCTTTTTGACTTAATGCAGAAAGTACGACCTAATAAAATATTTTCAATTTTCCCCATTAACTTCTAACTTTTACATATTTTATTTGTCCTTCCATCTTCCCAATTATTGCCATTTTATCAAATATTATTTCCAGACATCATTTATTAACTCATTATGTTTTTTTAAAAGTAAAATAGAATCGACCTATATGTGTCCCGATTTATTCATGTCCGTATAAAGTATGAGGGGTAATCAAAGTATAAAAAACATACAACATTATGTATACATATTATAAAAAATGGGTAGATTACTTACAAAACTTACACAATCGATTATATTAAGATTTAGCATTCATAGATCAAAGCTTTTTAACCTTTATGCTATCTTAATCATTGGTTTTTGAAAAAAAATGCATTCAAACATTTATGTCATTTATAACGGATACATAATCATCCTAACCATGTTCTAACTTATGAATGCTAAATATTAAAAGAATCGGTCTAACCTGGTGGCAACCTTATAGAATCAGTGAAGTACTTAGCCACAATAGCATACTTTATAAAAATCATGCTATTCTGTAAATAGTAAAGCACAAATTTGACATTGCTGCTTTGGTACTCTCATACAACAATTAGACTTGTTAGGATCAAGACAATTAGCATACGAACACTAAACTTACACACTCGGCTCACAAATTAAGAACACAAGAATTTAACGTGGTTCGGTCCAAAAATGACCTACGTCCACGGCGGATAACTAGGAATGTTTATTGCTTCTGTGTTTTTATGTTGTATGGTACATGTTGTTCTTCAACTAATGGCCTATTTATACATGTTTTGAGGTGCACTATTAACAATGGAAACATAAGAAATTTTCCTTCAATAATAGGGGCTGCACCAACTTCTTTACCAAACTTATTTGACATTTACCAACCTCACCAACCAAGTTAAAAGTCTTCACTTTCACATAACAATCTCCCACTTGAAGATTTTTAACATCGTAGTCTTTATCTACCGTCCATTTCTTGCAACAATTCTTCAATCTCTCACTTGAAGCCACAGAACAATCTTCACCTGTGCTTCAACTGTGAATTCCAAATAAAACACTTTCGATCTTAGCTCATTCCTAGTTACCCTGGCCTTCTCTTCAATGATCCTGAAGGCCAGTTGAAGCTATGCAGAGCTTCAACTTCTCTAAGGTAACAACCTTAGTTAACATATCAGCTGGATTTTCAGTTCCTTTGATCTTCTTCAACTTCAGAGTGCTATCATTAATTTTTTCTCTGATGAAGTGATATCTCAGCTGTATGTGCTTTGTCTTCGAATGGAAGACAGGATTCTTTGCAAGGTGTATTGCACTTTGATTATCACAAAATAGTGCACAATCAACTTGTTCCTTGCCAAGTTCTTCGAGAAAGTTCTTCAACCATATAAGCTCTTTGCTTGCTTCAGCAACTGCCATATACTCTGCTTCTGTGGTTGAAAGGGCAACACTTTTCTGGAGTTTAGACATCCAACTTACTGCAGTGCCTCCCACTGTAAAGACATACCTGGTAGTGCTTTTGTATGAGTCTTTGCAACCACCAAGGTCTGCATCTGCAAAACCCTTCAGAATGACATCTTTCCCTTTAAAATGCAATGCCACTTTTGAAGTCCCCTTCAAATATCTTAGCAGCCATTTAACTGCTTCCCAATGTTTTCTCCCCGGATTGGACATAAATCGACTAACAACTCCCACTGCATGTGCAATATCTGGTCTAGTGCATACCATTGCATACATGAGACTACCAACTGCAGATGCATAAGAAACTTTAGCCATTTCTTTCTTGTCTTCATCTGATTTAGGTGACTGAACTTTAGAAAGCTTAAAGTGACTTCCCAAAGGTGTGCTTCTGATCTTGGCATCTTTAAGGCTGAATTTCTCTAACACTTTCTCAATGTACTTCTCTTGAGAGAGTGTCAAAGAGCCGTCTTCTTTGTTTCTGAAAATACTCATCCCGAGTATTTGGTTTGCAGCTCCCAAGTCTTTCATCTCGAATTCTTCAGACATTTGCTTCTTTAACTTCTTGATCTCTGTCATGTCTGAGCCTGCAATCAACATATCATCTACATAGAGTAGTAGAATGATATAAGAACCCTTAAACTTCTTGATGTAACAACAATGGTCATTGTCACATCTCTTGTAACCAACTCTTCTCATGAAGTTATCAAACTTCAAATACCATTGTCTGGGTGCTTGCTTCAGACCATACAAGCTCTTCTTCAATTTACACACCAAGTTTTCTTTGCCTTTAATCTGAAAACCCTCTGGTTGTGTCATGTAAATTTCTTCATCTAGGTCACCATGTAGAAAAGCTGTCTTGACATCTAGCTGCTCTAGATGCAAACCTACTGCTGCTACAATACTGAGAACAAGTCTGATAGTGGTCATCTTCACTACTGGAGAGAATATTTCATTGAAATCGATTCCCTCTTTCTGTTGAAAGCCCTTGACTACTAATCTTGCTTTGTACCGTTTGGTACCATCATGTTCATCCTTGACCCTGAAAACCCATTTGTTTTGAAGAGCCTTCTTCCCAGCTGGAAGCTTTGTTAAGTGCCAGGTTTTGTTCTTCTCAAGCGACTTCATTTCATCTTTCATTGCTAGCTCCCACTGCAATGAATCTTTCAACCCTATAGCTTCAGAGTAACATTAGGGTTCACCATTTTCTGTCAAAAGAATGTAGTTGACAAATGGTGAGTATCTTTGTGGTGGTCTGATGACTCTGGAAGATCTTCTTGGTTGAACTTGAGGTGTGACTGGGGATTCTGGAGTTGGAGGACTAGTTTCTTCATCTTCAGAATCATTACTGGAATTATCCCCTGAGCTCCCACTGTCAGTTGAATCATCCCCAGATTCAGGGATTTCAACTGGAGCTTCTTTCTTCTTTCCAACACCTTCAAACTCAACATACTCCTTCTGAACTTCTGGACTTTTGTAGTTTCTGTCTTTATATAACTCAGCTTCGTTAAAGGTGACATTCTTGCTTCGGATTATCTTTCTGCTTTCACTATCCCAAAGCCTGTAACCCATTTCGTCTGACCATAACCAATGAATGTGCACTTCTTGGTCTTTGAATCAAGTTTATCCCTGTCACCATCTTTTAACAAACTGTAAGCAGTACAACCTACTTTCAGGTGTTTGAGACTTACTTCCTTCTTTTGCCACATTTCTTCCGGCAATTTAAAATCCAAGGGAACACACGGTGAACGGTTAATCAAGTAGGCTGCAGTGTTAACTGCATCGGCCCAGAATGTCTTTGGTAAACCGGCATTCAACCTCATGCTTCTAGCCCTTTCATTCAGAGTTCTATTCATTCTCTCAGCTACACCATTCTGCTGAGGGGTTCCTGGGACCGTCTTGATCATCTTTATCCCTTGCTTAGCACAGTAGTCAACAAACTCCTTGCTTATGTATTCACCACCATTATCCGACTTCAGGCATTTTACCTTCAAATCAGTTTCATTTTCAACAGCATATTTCCATATCTTAAAAGTATCAAATACATCAGATTTATTTTTAAGAAAATAGACCCATACCTTGCGTGTTGAATCATCGATAAATGTTACATAGTAGTTTTTGCCTCCTAGAGATGAAACTGGTGTTGGTCCAAATACATCCGAGTGAACAAGCTCCAACTTCTGAGCTTTCGGTGTCTTCCCCGTCTTTACAAAAGTAACCCGCTTTTGTTTTCCTAGAACACAGGATTCACAGAATTCTGTTTCAACTTTCTTCAAGTCTGGAAACTTCCCTTTCTGAGCCAACATCTTCAATCCCTTATTGCTCATGTGTCCGAGTCGTTGGTGCCATAAATTAGATGGACTCGGATTTGTAGTTACGACATGAACACCATCACTAGGTATCTCTACCATGTATAGAGTGCCTTTCTTCTTTCCTTTGGCAATCACCAAGTTGCCTTTGATCACTTTCCATTGTCCACCCCCAAAGTGAACATCAAACCCTTCATCATCCAACTTACCAACTGAAATCAACTTTCTCCTTAAGTTTGGAATAACCCTGACATCTTTCAATGTCCATGTGGTTCCTAAGGAGGTCTTCAAATCTACGTCTCCGATACCCGTAATATCAAGCACTTGATCATCGGCCAAACGAACTTTGCCAAGAGCACCTGTTTGTAGGTTCTTGACCATATCTGGGCATGAGACGGCATGGAAAGAAGCACCTGAATCCATAATCCAGGATTCTGCTGAATTCTCAACACAACATATGAGAAAATCTCCCGATTCTTCAGAGGATACATTGTTTACTTCTTTCTTTTCAGCTTGTGGTTTTGGGCATTGGCTTCTAAAGTGACCTTTTTCTTTGCAATTCCAGCATTCAATGTCTTTTCTGGTTTTTGACTGGCCTTTTTTTCTGGACTTTGATCTGCCTCGACCACGTCCTCTTTCGTTTTTTCTTCCTCTACTTTCTGTATGCAATATAGAACTAGAACTAGAAGTCTCACCATTGCTTCTCCGTCTGATATCTTCATTTACAATTAAGTCACGAATACTCTCGAAAGTGAGTTTGGCAGTGCCAGATGCACTACTAACAGCTGTAACTATACCTGACCAACTGTCGGGCAAAGATGATAAAAGGAGGAGCGCTTGTACTTCATCTTCAAACTTTATTGCAACTGAGGCTAAACGAGAAATAATCGAGTTAAATTCGTTTATGTGAGCGGTAACCGACATGCCTTCCTTCATCTTGGTGTTAACCAACTCTTTGATGAGGAACACTTTGTTTGAAGCGGACGACTTCTCGTACATGTTGGACAAAGCCTTAAATACTCCATAAGTAGTTGTTTCATTGACAATGTTATACGCAACACTCTTTGCCAATGAAAGCCTAACTACACCCAAGGCTCGTCGATCCAACAACTTCCAATCTTCATCATACATGTCATCCGGTTGTTCGCCCAACATAGGCAGATGCAAACTTTTCTGATACAGCATATCTTCAATTTGCATCTTCCAAAATCCATAATCGGTACCATCAAACTTCTCAATTTTAATTTTACCGTCTTCTGCCATTTTAACGGACAAAATGCACTTTTCTTTCAGAAGTTAAGGGTGAAAATGCAATTTTTCTGAAATTCAGGGGCTAAACTGCAATTTTCTAAAAGTACAGGGGGCTAAACAGCAATTTTCTGAAAGTTTGGGGGCTAAACTGCAATTTTCTGAAAGTTCAGGGGCTAAACTGCAATTTTCTGAAACTTCAGGGACCTGTTTTGCAGTTCCTGAAACTTCAGGGACCTGTTATGCAAATGCTACAGTACCGCTACAGTGTCGTCTTCTCCGGCGAAACTCCGGTGCTACAGTGTCGTCTTCTCCAGCGACTCCGGCGCTACAGTGTCGTCTTCTCCGGCGATCTGGTTTCTTCTGTCACTATTCCGGCGAACGTTTGACCGGCGATTTGGAGGTCTTCCGGTGGTCGAAAAATTCCAAAAAATATATTTTCGGAATCTGCGGAACGAGACCTTTCCAACGGCGTAAACCAAAATCGTTTTTGAGACAAAACATTTTCGACCCAAAAACAGAAAATCACTCTCTGGAGCTATACCAAGGCTCTGATACCACTTGTTAGGATCGAGACAATTAGCATACGAACACTAAACTCACACACTCGGCTCACAAATTAAGAACACAAGAATTTAACGTGGTTCGGTCCAAAAATGACCTACGTCCACGGCGGATAACTAGGAATGTTTATTGCTTCTATGTTTTTATGTTGTGTGGTACATGTTGTTCTTCAACTAATGGCCTATTTATACATGTTTTGAGGTGCACTATTAACAATGGAAACATAAGAAATTTTCCTTCAATAATAGGGGCTGCACCAACTTCTTTACCAAACTTATTTGACATTCACCAACCTCACCAACCAAGTTAAAAGTCTTCACTTTCACATAACAAGACTAATGAAAATTTTGACCTTGAGTGTATCTCGTACTCAATGTTGTTGATGTTCCAGTCAAATCATAAATCTATGAAGCCCAATTTCTTTGGTCTTTGATTCAGCTTGTCAATTACACAGACTCCAAAGATCAAGTTGACAATTTTGCCCTTGGTGCTATATTGTTGTTGTTGTTGTTGTTTTCTTTATTCCTTTAGTTAGGTATACAAAGCTATAATTAACTTAACGTGTAGATTCATCCATATGTCCATGAGCTTTTACAGACAACTTCAATAAACACATACAATAACCCAAAGTCAGATCAGATCCACATCATACTCAAAGATTATGTCACACCCCAAACCACGATGACGGAATCGTCTGAGGGCGGAACGGAACATAGTATCACAACCATTATATACATTGAAACATAAATAGATAAACAACCATCATACATTATAATTGGAAAGTTACATTATTCAAACGTTATTGTTTCAACCCAATTATAGTATGATAACAAATTAAGCAAAAGAGACGTCTTCGCGTCCCATCCCAAAAGGTTAGTCGTACCTGACTAATGGTTACCTGAGAATACAAGTAGTTTTGAAAGAGTGTCAACAATTAAGTTGGTGAGGTCATAAGATTTTTGTATGAGAATTCCATAATCCTTTTTCCTTGTAGAAGAAACCAGAAAATCCAATATTTTCTTATAAATGAGTTGTAGTCTTAAAAACCCAAAGACCGAAAATGTATAAGTATTTCTATACTTGAAAATAGTACTACGTAGTTTTATTCTTGTATGAAGCCATGTAAATACATGTTTACTCATAAGCTAAATGTAGTTTTAATTCCATAAAACTCGTATGTATAAGTAAACCGTACTTATATTTGTATCTTGATAAAAGGTGGTTTTAAATTTCTTAAAACTTGTGTGTATAAGTAAAACCATACTTATATTTGTATCTTGATAAGATGTAGTTTTAATCCCATAAAACCCGTATGTATAAGTAAAAACCATACTTATATTTTGTGTAAAGCAACATGTAGTTTTATATTTATGTAAAACCATTTGAAGATGTTTTTCCCCAAACTAAGGATATTCGTTGTTGTTCATGTGAGTTATTATAACCTTGCTATGACTGTATGTAGGCCTGCCAAGGCGTTCTTCAGGCGTTGCAATGTTAAGACATTGGTCATCCCAGACCTACTGGTCTAGTTGTAGCTAGCAGCTTAGGTGCGGGATTGTCAGTCCCGTATAGATCTATACACAACTATCTCGCTCATGAATGATTAAGGTTATAATCCAGGACTTAATGCGTAGTACTGTGAAGAAATGTCTCACATAACCACCCAACGTGATGCTTTATCCTAGTTTGTACTGAAATGAAAACCCTTTTGTATTTGTATTTATCAAAATATACTCATGATAATTAGAGTTTAAAACCTTGCTTGTAAATGTAGTGAAAACTTCTTTGTATTCGTAATTATTAAAATGTCCATGATAATTATAGTATGTAAATATATTGAAAACTCTTTTACGTTTGTAATTATCAAATTGTCTATGATAATTATAGTATGTGATAATTATATATTTATATAATTATCTTTAATATTTCTGCCGTATCTTTGTCGTACGTTCCATAAATTATACCCATTATAATTTATATAAATGTTTTCGTTGTATTAACGTATTTAAGCCTAAAAGATGTCAATGAGTTGAAAAGTATAATTTCTTACATCTAAGGCACTAAATATACTAATAAGATAGATTTAAATTTTATCAATATGTCATGGCAAGAAATTTGTTTTAGTCATTTTACATAAGTGATGGCAACATTTTAAATCTTGTCATTTTGTCAAAATGATGGTAATCTTTCCAAACGGTCATTTTTCATACACATTATTATAAATATAGTCATTTTTGTTTAAAATACCAACTTCCTTGTAAAATGTCATTTCCCAATTTTATTATGACGTTATAAGTCTAAATAGTCGTTATTACGTCAAAATGAAGTTCTTTTTATAAATAAGTAGTTTTGATGTGAAGGTAATAACGACATAGTTATTTAGACCATTCTAGTTACGTAAACATTTATATTTGTTTGTTATACAACATCATATGAGAAAATTGTTTTATAACTATTTTAGTAAAAATGTATTTTCATGTCTTTTGTCAAAAGATCATATAGTGTACCATATTTATGACCACTTCACCAACAAAGTAAAATATGAAGTTTTGTTGGTGACAAATGTGTGTAAAATTCTTGCATGTTATTTTCTTAAACTAAGTATGTATTTTAGTTTATTATAACCCATTTTTGTGCCAAACACTTTTATAGTAAGATGACCAAACACATGAACAAGTCATATTTCAAGAACAAAACATATGAACACATCACGTTTCAAGAATAAAACATATATCTTTAAGACTTGTATTTATTCCCCCATGAAAACACTTAAAAATAGCAGAAAAGTGGGGTATGAACTCACTCGCGAAGCAATTCTTGAGTTAAGAAGAAGACCGGATCAAAGTTTGGCAACTTAGAAGTGGCTTGATCTTCAAGGGGATCTATAGTTCAAGATCAAGAGTGTGAATATGAGAACAACCAAGGGTGATGGTAGAAATGATATGCAAGCTTAGAATGAACATGAACTTACCAAGATCTTCTTGAAAAACACTTGAAAAAGCTTAGAATCACTTGGAAATTCTTGAAGATTTTTGAGAGAATATGAGAAGTGAGTTTGAAGATGAAGTGAGGGTGGGGAATGGCCTCATATGGCCGAATTTATAAGGGTAGGGTGGGGGTTGGATGATCTTTGTCTTGGAAATGACAAGATTTATACAATCTACTTTTAAGATTTCTTGGTACAAATTTAATATAAAGAACAAGATTGCATATCATGGAAGGTACATGGAGTAAGTCTAGGGTGGCTCATGGCCATCCAAGAGAGAGGGGGTGGGTTACTAGCATTTTATAAAATGTACACATGTGTTATATAAATATGGGTGTTTTTATAAAAAGCGGTAAAACGTTTTGCGTATTTTTATAAGTTTTGGGAGATATAATTACTAATAAATATGTTAATCATTATTAATCATAAAAATATTAGTAAACATCTATTTAGATTGATTCCCAATTCGTTAGGCGAAGATATACGCGTTTAAGCGCGGTATTCTTCCGAATACGTGGTATTTGACATTTTACAAGAAAATTAGTCAGACTATGAATTTAAGTACTAGAAAATATTACGCTTCATAATATGTGTTCCGTTATTTCATTTTTGATGTTTAAGGCACCACATAATGTATTTTACTTTCCAAATCTCGTGTACGTTTATTGTCACGGCGATTAAACTGTTGTAACTTTTACATGCGAACTCCGTTTTCGACGTTCTATATGTCTACGGATTCGTGAGTACGAACACATCTTGCTATCAATATTATTAATACCAAAATAATATTTGTGTGATTATAGAATTTTTACGCTACTATAGTTTGTTATCTGTATTTACAACGTATACACGATAATTGATTTCAATTAGCGTACATAGTATTATAATATACAATAATACATCATAAAGGTTATGAAAATTACATTTTGACATGTTGACCTAATGGACGCTTCGGTTGACTTATGTTGATTTTTGTTGACCAATTTTTGACAGTTGTCACAGATTAATGCAGCTAAACAAAAAAGAGATATTAATCCTATCCTAAATAGAAAACGGTCTAAACTCTACTGAGAAAAAGTGAAGTTAATCGTATAATCTTCATATTGCTTAACTAAACTTGTTTTATAAAATATTACCAACATATTAAGAAGAATTCAATTATAAACATCAATATTGAGGACATTACTTTAAACATTTGATGAGAAATAAGACTAAATCATTAAAAGGTGAAAGATAAAAAGAATTACCTTCTCTATGGAGAATCTTCTCCCTAACTTGCATACCCTGAAAACTAAAAAAGACAAAAGAAATATGAAAATTAATATGGTCAATTAAGGCTTAGAGCATTTGATAGAACTCGTTACCTATAAACAATTATAATTCCATAAAACATAAAATTGAACTGACCCGTACCTTCAAACGGGGCAATCCTCTTTTCACCTCTATACACAACAAACTGGATTTAAGGTAATTCAGCGATAGAAATCAAATTGGATTTAAGGCTAGAAATCCAAATGAATAGACATACAAAACTTAATGTTTTTTGCTTTTTCTCATTATGTGCTAATTAAAGCGTAAAAAATGAACCACAGGAGGAGTGTTCAAACATAGGTTATCGAGTCGGATGGGGAGAGGAGGGTGTTGGAAAATAAAGGATCTTTTGTGTATGCGAATGTGTTTACGTTGAATGGCTGAATATATGAACCAAGTATGATTTTATGTTGCTATAAATAGGAAGAAACTATGGATAAAAGGGCTGAAATCAAGAGCTCCTTTACTTGATATTTAGAGACAAAATACAACTAATGAAATAAAGAAACAATGCCTACAACTTGGTGCTCTACTAGGCTATTACAACAAACACTTAAATAGGTAATACAAGGACCAAACTCACGATACAAATGGAAAGGAAATGCTGGAAAGATAACACTCACATGCATAAAGCAAACATAAGAAGATGGGTGAGTTGTCAACCCATGTGATGATAGATCTTGACACCAAAGTGTTGCAAATAAGGGCTGTCAATATAGTTTTCTTTTTGTTTAAAATTGTCAAGTTGGGTTTAATAAAAAATCCACATTCTCCCCCTTAAACCGAACTTGACTCGGTATCCGTTGCGCCAAACGCACTTCGCTCCACAAATTTCAGTTCCGAATCCATAGAAAAAAATTCCCAGGCTGAAATTATCCATACCGTACTCCCCCAAAAACTTCAAATCGTAAGTCGTTTGTTTTAGCAACACTTCTTCCTTCTTTCGCGTCACTTTTCCAAAAATGACAAAATCTTTTTCGGGTTTGCGTTGGACAGAAAAAACACCAAAAAAACACCACTTATTTCGGTCCAAATCAATCTTTTCCATTCATCAAAAATCATGCCGCGATTTCGCGGTTTCCTTTTCCGTTCGTCGAAAAACCGGTGTCCTTTTTCACATTTTTCGATATCAATATTCACCATTTGCTTATTCGGATCATCTAGTCTCTTTAGATGTTATAATTCTCCAAGAAAACAAAAATTTTCATGGCATAAAAATTGGCATATCAAGAACGTTGATGCCACAACCAACCGAAATCTTCTCGGGAAGAGAAAAAACACATTTTCGTCTCGTCTTTAAAAATGTCTTATAGAGTCTTTTACGTGATCTTTTTGCTTCTAAAAATAAAGTATTTTTATAGTCAAATACCCGTAAAATATCGTCATCTATTACGACTTGATTCCCATTTTCCGTTAGTTGGCCAAGACTTATAACGTTACTTTTAAGTCTTGGAATGTAATATACCTCGTTGAGTTCTTTTTTGTCTCCGTTACCGCAATCAACCAAGATCGCACCTTTTCCTTTGATGTCGATCCTTGACCCGTCTCCAAATCGACTGTGACCTGTCACGCTCTCGTCTAGTTCGTGGAACTTTGAACGATCTCCGGTCATATGATTGCTAGCACCGTTGTCGAGATACCATACGTCAGATTCGACATGGCTTTCTTCGGACGCAAGAAGATTAACGTCACTATTTTCTTTTAGCGACACCTTCCCGGATTTGTCTTCATGCGAGATCACCATCATTAAAACAGGCTCTTAATCTTCATCGGTTTGGATGAGGTTCACCTCCTCATCTTGTTTCTTGTTCGGACATTCCGAAGCATAAAGACCGAATTTCTCACAAGTAAAACATTTAATTTTACTTTTATCCTTTCGGCGAGGATTGTAGTCGTTCCGGATTCCTTTGGACTCATGACCATCTCCTCGGCCACGCCCACCACCTTGACTACGTTCCCGGCCTTCGCCCTCGTCGGTTTGCTTAGATCGAGATGCCCACTCGACATGTGTAAGCAATAGAGAAGGTCCTTCTTCTCGTTCTTCATACCCTCGAAGTCGCTCTTTGTGGGTCTTGAGACGACCAACTACCTCTTCAATCATCATGTTTTTCAAGTCACCAAATTGCTCGATAGATGTCACGATTTGTATAAATTTCATTGGGACGGCTCGAAGGAACTTCTTCACCACTGTGCTCTCCTCGATCTTTTCACCAAGAGATTGAATATCGGTTACAATTGTATTCAATCTCATGACAAAATCATCTATCGTCTCACCGTTCTTCATTCGGATCACCTCAAAGTCACTTCTCAAGGTTTGTACTTTTGCCTCTTTCAACCGATTAGCACCCATATACATCGTTTTTAGCGTTTCCCATGCTTCTTTAGCCGTGTCCTTTTCGGCCAACATTAGAAGTACGTCCTCCGGAATCGCTTGGTAAATGGCCGCAAGTGCCATCCGATCTTTTTGTTCCTCCACTTCTGCATTTTGAATTGCATCCCACACTCCTTATGCTTGCAAATTCACTCGCATCTTTATAGCCCACACCGTGTAATTCGTTTTCGTAAGCATCAGATAGTGTAACGTAACACTACCATTTCTTTCGGTCCTTTGAACATTTTCAACATCGGGTTGAGTAAGTGTGGTGCTCCTTGTAGTCATTCTTGACATATACAACCTCGCAAACTACCTCGATCTCATACCACTTGTTGGAAAATAAAGGATCTTTTGTGTATGCGAATGTGTTTATGTTGAATGGCTGAATATATTAACCAAGTATGATTTTATGTTGCTATAAATAGGAAGAAACTATGGATAAAAGGCTGAAATCAAGAGCTCCTTTACTTGATATTTAGAGACAAAATACAACTAATGAAATAAAGAAACAATGCCTATAACTTGGTGCTCTACTAGGCTATTACAACAAACAATTAAATAGGTAATACAAGGACCAAACTCACGATACAAATGGAAAGGAAATGCTGGAAAGGTAACACTCACATGCATAAAGCAAATATAAGAAGATGGGTGAGTTGTCAACCCATGTGATGATAGATCTTGACACCAAAGTGTTGCAAATAAGGGCTGTCAAGATAGTTTTCTTTTTGTTTAAAATTGTCAAGTTGGGTTTAATAAAAAATCCACAGAGGGGTACGAAGAAATTTGAAAACTTTACCTACCTGAAATTCTTGATTCAACTTAAGTCGCATATCTTCGGTGGCCAAATCATTGAGTACATAATCTAAGTTGTAAGCCAAATACTAGAGATCGTTCACCCACAGCTTGGATTACATGCAATATTTTGCTCCATTTCTTCTGCTTGTAATTGATTCCTTCAGATCGAGCCAACTTTATCAAGTCACCAAATATCAACTTCTCACACAACACTGTAATGACGATGCTAACAATAATTCCAACTATTGGAATCTTGAAAAGGAAAAGGAAAGATTGTTTTTTGATTTCAGAGGAAAGTAAGGATGAATATGTGCAAATGAAGGTACAAAACGGATAGATTGGATGCTTAACTTAAGAGCGAGAATGATTTTGAAATTGAATTTAGGGTTTGGATAAATGGGTATTCAGTAATCGTGATTTATGGAAAAATTCAAATCAAAACAGAGATTCGGGGAGAATATCATGAAGATGACGAATTTTTTGGTATAACCTTCAACAAATGAATACGTAATTGAATTTTATCAGTTACATTGCATTCATTATTGATATCATAATGGTTGTTCAACCTTCAAGTAACGTATAGTAAGTTATTCATATGTGATTATTAAATTATGGATGTTTAATTTACAATGATATTAATTAACAAAATTTTTTCTCTATTACAATGATCAAATCCTATGTATGAAAAATGAAAGAGTTATCCATAGGTACGAGTTGAAAAATATCTTATTCATATGTAATTATTATACTAAAATACGTGATTATTCATATGTGATTAACAATTTAGACAAGCTACATCGAAGAAGACCCAATTGTCAATCAACCAAAAATCACTGATCAAAAGCTGATGGAAAATGGTTTTAAAAGAAAGGGCCAAGAAAAAAATATCAAACATTCAAGAATAATATTTAGGACTGGCTGAATAATTATGATGACAAAATTCAAATGAAAGACATTGACCTTGTAAGTTACATTAAATCTTATTATACTTTATATTTTTTGCAAAATTTCTAAAAATACATGCTTAAAATGCATGTTTTTTTTCCTGTTTGCCGTTCTGAGTACATCTTTCTGTTTGTTTTCAACATCAAAAATCTTAGCATAGTAATACTAGACAATATTATATCTGATGCAACAATGGATGGAAAGTACAACCCGGATCTAAATAATCTTTTAAGTACCATTTCATCGTTTTAGTATTAAAAACAAACAAAACCCTAATCATATATGATTATAATATTAACTGTAAATGACCATACAAATTCCTAATCATATATGATTATTAGTATTATACAAAAATAATTTCAAGTACGAATCATGTGGATTATTAATATTATCTTCCCAGTTTCAATGACTTAAACAAAATGTGATTTAAATTAAACAATTGAATTCATATATGATTAACACATGTTGTAATCATATATGATTAGAACAAAGGTTATTTATGTTTATGATTTAATTTGGTATGCTTTAATCAAATGTGATTTGTAATGTTTGTATATTTTAGTTATTGTAATCAGTTGTATATTTTAATTACATAAACATAGTGATTGCAGTTATTGTCACCTGTTGTCAATACTCTAAGTTTTATAATTATATGCGATTTAATCATATTTGATCCATAATAGTTATAATCACAAAAGTGTTAATCATGTTTGATTTATAAATAAATGT